>JAECWL010000128.1:0-477094 GCA_018150545.1 Drosophila ercepeae | reverse complement strand
TGGGAGGAAAGTTAGAGAGTTCTCTGATACGGACGTGTTTTAGTTACGCTGCGCGAAAATCATCGTATTTCGGTATAAACTTGGCCGATCAATTGGTAACTGCGCAGAGCCACATAGTGGTGTTGCGCAATTGTTCATCTAAGCGATCGCGACGTGTAAAAGAGCGCGAATTCTAAGAAGGGGAAAGGCACAAAGTTAGGGAACAGACCGATAATCATCCTCTCAACCTTGCGGTGCCAAAGTAGAGGCTCTGGTGTCCGAGACGAGGCGGAATAACCTCCATCACTCAACACCTAGGAGAAATCTGTGGCCTACGTGGGACCCCCTCTAATCGTTGGTACTCATCATCTGTAAAGGCCTAACATTCAGAAGGCCATTCAGAAGAAGCACCAGACTGTCGAGGTCCCCTATAAGAGAAGACGGAACTACCGGGCAGGGAGTGGGAATCCGAGTACCGACCGCTGCGATATCCGGCGAATGCAGTGCTGCAGACATGGAGAACCTGGCTCCCTCAACTAGCCAGAAAAAGATTATGAACCTTATCAGCATGTCGTCGCAAAAGACCAGAGCAAAATCCCCAACTGGATCGCCACAACGGGCTACGGACCTGATAGCGGCGTATCAGAATAAGGACCTGCGGATTATTCTTGCCAGGATTAATGGCAAGATCAACACATTGCTGGCAGCTTTTGAGACTCAGCGCCACGTCACCAGGGAGACCATGGGAGCGAATTTAGAACTATCGGCTTTCAACAACAGAGCTATAGAACTACAGGAGGGTATCCCAACGAAGTAACAAAACATGTGAACATGTGAAGTCGTCGAAGCAGCAAAGAGGATCAAGGCGAACAAATCTCCGATAATTGATGGTATCCGGGGCGCAATCGTTAACGCAGCTGCAACCGCAAGACCTGATGTCTTCAGGGACACATTCCAACAGTGTCTTCTGGACGGAGTCTTTCCCAAGCGTTGGAAAACGATGAAGCTAGTCCTTCTGCCGAAAGGTAATAGTCCTGCAAATGTAGCAGGCAGCTATCGCCCCTTACTGGACATTGTAGGTAAACTCTTTGACTCATCAGAGGTTTTGGAACCATATTGCATGTCGCGGCGCACGTCCTTTCAGGCATTGCACCCATTGACCTGAAGATAAAGGGCCAATACCTAGTCCAAGAAGGGGTTACCCAGACAGAGATTCGAGAGTGGATTCGGGGAGTCTGGCAGAACAGGTGGAAAGAGTCGCAACGAGGGCGGTGGACGAACCAGCTTATTTCCAACCTAACGGAATGGGCTGAATGTGAACACAAAGTGGTGGACTACCACATCACCCAATTTCTCACGGACTATGGATGTTTCCGAGGTTACCTATTTAGGTTCCACCACGTGGATACAGCCCAGTGCCGCTATTGCACAGACGCAGTAGAAACAGCAGAACACATTCTTCTGCACTGCTCCAGGTTAGTCGTGGAGAAGGTCCAGCTAGAGCCACTTGCTGGGGCACCTCTCAGCCCGAGCGGCTTGATTTTCGTTATGATGACGGACACATTAGTCCGGTAGGGGGCACACGAGATCATCGTCAATATGATGAAGCGTGTCCGCACGGACGAGATGGTTAACAGGAATGATGGATAAGGAGTACTGCCGCGGGTGGCGGGAGTATAATTTCTACCACAGTGCGATAGGCGTGCCGTAAAACTCAGCTAAAGAGTCAAGGAAGAAGCGTCACGCTGCAGTACAACGCATATGGAGAGGGAGTGCTATTTGGCATCATACCCTGCTCACCGATGAAATACCTTGACTGTCAGTCCCGGTGAGCACAACAAGGGCTGGAGAGAGAGTGGAGGTTTTTGTTTAGTAGGCATAAACAAAGGCATAACTCTACTTGGAGGGTTATAAATCGTGAATGCCATCTACGGCCAGTAGGTGGCATCTTTAGAAGATTTCAGAGCCTTAAAGAGGCGAAGATTAAGGGCGCAACGAGCTAGAGGCAGCACCTATTACGCGGAACTTATGGATGCTTTTAGAAGCAAACCCTCTGAGTTTAAGCACGACATATCGGCTGCCAAATCGCGTGCCTATAATAAACTGCTGGATACCGTAGATAAAGATACCTGGGGACTTGCCAACAAGCTCGTAACTAATAAGCTAAGGAAGGCAACTCCATTTGATTCTGATATCCTGGCTAGCATCGTTGCGGAATTAATGCAGTGGTCTGCATGTCATATCGGCCAACAGCAGTAGCCCCTCCCTCTGATTTCCCGTGCATCAAAGATCTCGATGTTGTCGAGGCAGCCTAGCGAATCAAGCCCAACAAAGCGCCTGGCTTGGATGGAATTCCTCGAGCAGTTGTCAAGGCAGTGGCGTTAGCTAGACCTGACATCTTCATGGAAAACTTTCAGCAGTGTCTGTCGGACGGGGTCCTTCCGACGAGGTCGAAAAGTCAGAAACTAGTTCTGCTGCCGAAAGACAAGGGACCATCACATGCCGCATCGTGGGTAAACTATTCGGACGAATCCTGTATTCTCAAATTGAGGCAATCACAGAGAGCAGCAACGGCCTAGGAAGTCAGCAGTCGATTGTGATAGATGGTTGGCGCCATGCATAAAATGGTTATATCGGAGTACCTCAGGATGGTCATCCAATATTAATTCATGGATCGTGTACTGTGGTTCGATAAGGATGGGATCCTGGGCATCAACTGGCCATCAGGAACGGAGCTACATTGCTTTGCGGACGATGTGGCAATAACTGCAGTGGCCAAAACAATAGCAGTCCTCGAAGGCTCGGTGGTAGGGTCTATGGCCCTTAGGTTCATTAAATTCTTCAGGACTGTATCCGGAGATGCAGCACTGGCACTGGCAGGCTTGCCGCCAATTGATCTAGAGATTTGCCTGGTCCGAGAAGGCGCTACCCAGCTGCAGGCTCACGAACGACTGATGGGAACTCTCCCATCAGAGCAGAACAGATGGCAAACATCGCCAAGCGGATTAAGCGGTATGGGCAGATTGCTGTCACAAAAGCTTGGACTACCACCTAACCCAGTTCCTCACCATGGTTGCTATCGGGTCTACCTACTTCGGTTCTGCCACGTAAAGTCAACTCAATGCCACTATTGCCCCGATGCGGAGGAAAGAGCGGAGTGCAGTGCTCATGCACTGCCCCAGGTTTACGAAGGAAAGCGAGCTGCTAAGGGCGCTGACTAACTGAAAATAAGCAGACACACACGACACACAGCCAAACAGACACACAGAATAAATCTTGGAAGATTATTGGTTTTATATAAAATAAGCTTAGGTAGAGATAAGAAAGGTTCAGCTCGATTTTAATTTTAATAAAGAGCGAGAGCTCATAAAATTGAATCCAGCCATTGCTGATCTTGTTGAATTGATTATCTAGCTATAAGGGCAGATAGTAACGGAGAGAAGTTTTTAAATCACATCCTGCACATATTCAGGAATAGCGCTGAGCCCACAGCGAGTCGGACAGTGCACCCCGCGGCCAGTACAGAGTAGCCGACCACGAGTCGATTACGTCATCCCCCCGTTTCTCTACGGTTTGCGGTGTGGGACAACCTAGGGAATCTTATGGTGGTTTTGCTTTGTTTATAATATGTTGCAGACTGGATGGGATTCGTGGGGCTCTTTTGCATTTATATTGATTGATGATCGTTTCCTGTAGAATTAAGCTGGATGTGTTGGTGATCCTTTTAATTTTTCTGGCGATGCTCCATTGGAAGCTGGTTGCCAAATCCGAAAGCCCAGTTTCCACCAAGTTGTTTATGGGAGTGGTTCGGAAATCACCTAAGGAAAGTCGGATGGAGGCGTGGTAGGGGGAGGATAGTTTTTTAATGTTGGTTTTGTTTTATAAGACCATAGTCTATTTTGCATAATACAATTGATTTTTTATGTTTATCAGTGCGGTGGTATTTACAGTATTCATGGTCTATTCAATAAGTATCGGGACTGGTGTCATCTATGGATTCAAATCGATGTCCTTTGAGCTCTCTTTTTATTCGCGGAAATAGGAAAAAGTCAGGTGGAGCCAGGTCTGGTCTGGCTCATAGTTGAGTCGCAGGTATTTCCTATATCTATTTCTATTGTGTGAATGTGGGTGTTTTTTTTAACTCCAGTAATTTTTTTTTTTTTTTTTTATTAATTTTCTTTAAATTACATTCTGTTAAAAAAAATAACAATTAGTAATGGTTGACTAGTTTTGAAGAAAGGAAAAAAGGTAGCGGCCCTTCCCATTGCAAGGATACGCTAATACGTTAATACGTTAAAACGTTAATAATTACTAATAATTTAATTCTGTTGGAGTTCTGCGTTTTAAACGTCTCGGTTAGAACTCTCTCATCGGTATTTATCTCAAGTTTAAATTTTGGTATTTAGCCACCAAAACTCAAACTTGAGATAAATACCGATGAGAGAGTTCTAACCGAGAAGATTAAAAGAAGTTGATTTGTGTGTTTTTTGCTGCTTTTTTTAATAGTTTCGTTGACTGTCTCTTTGTTTAAATCTTTATGGATATCTTCGTTTCTAATATACCATTCGGCATTTGTGATTGTTCTGAGCATTTTCGATTGCGTTCGCTGAACTTGCTGTAAGTGAGATTTACTGGCAGTTCCCCAGATTTCTATTCCATGCGTCCATATTGGTTTTATTATCGCCTTGTATATTGCAATTTTATAATGTAGTTCTAGTTTTGAGTGTTTTCCTATTAGCCAGTTAAGTTGTCGAAATTTGTTTTTTATTTCATTTCGTTTATTTAGAATGTGCTGCTTCCATGTCAGTTTTGAGTCAATAGTTAGTCCAAGGTACTTGGCATATGGGCGTAACAATATTTGATTGTCGTTGATTTTAATTGCGAAGTTTTTGGGTTGTCGTTTTGTGTATATTACTTGGCTCGATTCTATTTAATAGGACTTTTTCAAATACTTTTGAGAGGACAGGTAATAAAGTGATTGGTCTGTACGAACTTACAGTATTGGCGTTTTTATTTGGTTTTGGAATTGCTTTAATTTGGCCTACCTTCCAAGTTATGGGAAAGTATTGCAATCGAAGGATTCCGTTAACCAGGTTTCTAATATAGGTGATTATAGCGTCTGGTAGTTCTTTAAGAACTTTTCCTCCGATTAAGTCATATCCGGGGGCTTTCTTGTTATACCCTGTACCCATTAAAAATGGGTGAAAAGGGTATCATAATATGGTGCAAATGTATGTAACAGGCAGAAGGAAGCATCTCCGATCCCATAAAGTATATATATTCTTGATCAGCATCAACAGCCGAGTCGATATAGCCATGTCCGTCTGTCCGCCCGTCCGTCCGTCCGTCCGTCCGTCCGTCCGTCTGTCCGTCCGTCCGTCCATCCATCCGTCCGTCCGTCTGTCCGTATCAACGCCTAGATCTCAGAAACTACAAGAGCTACAGACATGTGCCATATATCGTTGGATAGGTAATTACCATACGCAGTACAAGTTTGTTTTGATATCACCCCCCGTTCCCCCGCAAACAGCAAAAAACTGTCACGACCACGCTCCCCCGCAAACCTCAAAAAACTGCCATGCCCACAATTATTGTCCTAATGCTATGCAATTCGGCATATGCGTTGGTGCTTATAAAAGCTATCTAACTTTTAAATTTGAACCAAATCGGATAAGAAATGCGGAAGTTATGCCACATGCAAAATCTATGGCAAGGGAAGCAGAAGCGCAGCAAAACACGCATTGCGCGACGCCGACTGCGACGTTGACAGCGAAATGTGTATGGCTTTATGACACACGAAACTTATTTTCATAACCAAATCATACCAAATTTATATTGTTATGGTCCTCTTTTCTAATAGAATATTGTTTCATTTATTTATTGATACTAAATAAATAAATTGTAAGCATGTCTAAGGGTACAGGGTATTTTGCAATCGGGAAACTCGACTGCTGCTCCCTTACTTGTTTTTGTTTTATGTGAGATTTAATTTCTGCCTTTGTTATAGTTTTAATTGCACAATCTGAGTTGGTGATTTGTGTTGGAAGCTCAGCGTTGCCGTTGTCCATGTCATTGGTAAATGATGTTTTAAAGTGTTCAGCAAGAGTGTCTGCTTTTTCTTTGTTTGATCTCGCCCATGTGTTGTTGTTTCTTTTTATAGGCGGCTTGTGTATAGTTGAGTTCGTCAATTTTTTGGTCGCTTTACACAGAGAATAATTTGTAGATAAGGAAGTTCCAAGGTTGCTAAGGTAGTATTGTAGCCGGTTATCTTTGTCTGCCCTGAGAATTCTCTTGAGATCGTCTGTTGCTCTATTAAGTTTGTTTTTATCTTCTGGATGCCTAGTCCTTTGCCATATCTTCCTAAGTTTACGCTTTTGCCTGATTTTGTCTTTAATAAAGGCGGGAGTTTCCTTTAATGCAATCATAGATAGAGATTTTATAGATGGTGTCGATTGCGTTGCTGCATATATGATGTTGTCATTTAAATATGCTATTGCGGTGTCCAGTTCGTTGTTTGTCTTTAGAGAGATATTTATTTCCATGTTCTGTTCCAAAATCTCGCGAAACATATTCCAGTTTGTTTTGTGGTTAAATAAAGGGGGGGTCATTGTTGTTTTCTTCTACCACACCATGTGTAAAATTTTACGAAGATATACCTTCTAGTATATCTCTTAGGCCGCGGATGGTCGATATTTTCTGTCACTGCACGCGATAAAGCCGGCTACGCTTCTTTGGGAGATATGGGGGGGTTAAACCAATAAATGTGCAGAAAATATATGCTTGCTGTTTTTTACAAAATAATATTTGAATTCGCGTGCTTGGTTGCTAATTTAAATCCCAATGCATAGGCGAAGTGAAAAAGAGGATAGCATAGAAATAGATAAGAGGAGAAGAAAAGGAAAGTTGAAGATGGCTAAACTAAATCGGTTCGATCATGTTCAGCTGGCCGGTGTTGTTGCTCAGCTATTTCGTTTGCCCGCCCTACCATGACCATTTCGTACGCTTTGTTGTTGTGATGTCCACAAATGGTCCCAATGATCGAGTCAACTATCTACTTCCCTACCCTGCTTCCACTAGGCATGACCCTATTAAATGACTCTAGCAAGATCTCATCGTATAACTTAACATTTATTAATTATTGGCTAATACTATATCTAACAAATACATCTAGAGTTTTAAAAGGAGAAAAAAATGCAAGAATGAGGCTGTTAAAGGATACTAACATCTAATATATATATACGTGTAAAAATAGGATTTTTAAAATATTTATAAATATGTATTAATACTTTTATATTTAGGGTAAATTATTCATGGTTAGCGGACAGATGAGCAGTCAAAATTTAGGTGCAGGCAAATAAGCAGACCAAAAAAAATTATCAAAGCGCGGAATTACTGAACTGACTGAAGAGAGGCAGTCTTACTTTATCGCGCGGTTCGCCTGACTCATCGTCAGCATAAGAAACAAAGGAATTCTTGTCACTTACCCTTTTTATCTGTCCATCGACGAAAGCGCTTTCGGTGTGGATGCTGTAAAGGGGGAATGGTGTGTGTGTTCTATATGGTTATTTGCACTGCACTGGCACTTATATGCTAATCTAATCGCGGCTGTTTGTTTTTTTTTTTTCTTTCTTTTTTTTTTTATAATCTTTTTTTTTTTCTTGTTATTTTATGCTTTTGGTTTTGTGGGTTTAATATTCCATTTTTTTTTTTTTTTGATTCACTGGTACTCTGTCCTCATTCTCACTAATTTTTCCTAGTGTAATATTTATAATTAAATATTAATTTATATTTATTTTTGTTTTCTTTTCACTTAATTCTTTTTAACTTAATTACACTAACACGAAATTTTCCATAATTTAACCTAACCGAATCTAGCCATTAAACTTAACACGGAATTAGAATTGCCAAAAGGGCAAAGACTGCACTTTCTCCATTTTTTTTTTCCGTGTCTTCCTCTCCAGCGTCTCCTTTCCTTTTCTGGCGCTTTAACTTATTTTTTCCCCTAGGTCATTCCTTTTCTTTTCTTTTAGGATCACTTTTTAACTCATTTTCCCGTCATCCCTTTTATTTTAGGATCACTGGTTTCTTCGATTTTTTCTATATTTTTGCCGTCCACGGGTTTCTTCGATTTTTATACCCTTGAAAAAGGGTATTATAATTTTGTCCAGAAATGTGTAACGCATTAAAGGGAGCATCTCCGACCCCACAAAGTATATATATTCTTGATCAGCATCAACAGCCGAGTCGATATAGCCATGTCCGTCTGTCCGTCTGACCGTCTGTCCGTCTGACCGTCTGTCCGTCTGTCCGTCTGTTTCTATGCAAAAAATAGACAGTAGTTTTAAAGCTAGCGTTTTGAAATTTTTACCAGATCATTATTTTTGTTGCACGCAGATCAAGTTTAAGAATCGGTCGGATCGGACCACTATATCTTATAGCTGCCATACAAACGACCGATATGAAAACAATTCTTTGTATGGAAAACTTTTTTGTTTTCCAATCTATTGCAACCGAATTCATCATTTATTCATTTAACATAGCATAATTTTTGAAAGTTTGATTCGGATCGGATCACTATATCATATAGCTGCCATACAAACGACCGATATGAAAACAAGTCTTTGTATGGAAAACTTTTTTGTTTTCCAAGCTATTGCAACCGAATTTAACATTTATTCATTTGATATAGCCATACACGATTTGTAAAAGTTTGGTCCGGATCGGAGTTCTATATCATATAGCTGCCATACAAACAATCGATATGAAAACAAGTCTTTGTATGGAAACCCACCCGTTGTAAAATCACCAAAGCCATTGACGGGTGTTCCAACAGAAACCCGATCTTCTGGACTTACGCTGAGAGCCGTGGCTCCCCGCAAATCCATCTTTGTATCGCGGCTTATGCCTGATGCCTCTGCCGACGACGTTAGGATTCACCTTTCAAATAATTTAAATATAGCTCTGTCAGAACTGTTTGTAACCAAATTTAATTTTAAGCATACACGTAGCATATCCTCTTTCAAAATAACTTTACCAGAAGCTTCCCTTGATAAATCTTTAGACCCTACTACCTGGCCCGAGCACAGTATTGTCCATGAGTTCTTGATCAGAGATTCTCAAGGTTCCAGTCTAGTTAATACTTCAAAAAACTAAGCAACAAGATTTTTTCTTGTTGCTACCAAAACGTTCGCAGTATTCTTGGAAAACTGAACTTACTTTATACTAACAGTTCTTCCTTTGACTTCGATGCTATTGTGCTAACTGAAACCTGGCTAAACTCCACTGTCATAGACAATGAAATTTTGGTATCGAAGTACACTGTCTTTCGGGAAGATCGCCCAACCTTTGGAGGTGGCGTTCTGATTGCCGTAAACAACATCTACACAGTTGAACGTATTACTATTACTAATCCTTTCGGAATTGAATTTTTAGCCGTTAAAATTCATTCTGAGTCCCATAACCTTTTCATCACCTGTTCCTACATTCCACCTCTGAGTGATGCAATCATTTATATGCACCACTTAACTGCCATAAAATCAGTTGTGTCCCTGCTAAATGATGCTGATCTTATTCTAGTTATGGGGGATTTCAATCTGCCCCTCATTTCATGGATCAACTCGGATGAGGATAACTCGCTTTTACCCACTAACCAAAATGACTTCCTTGATGGCTTAGCCGACTCTGCCGTTTTCCAACTTAACCATATAAGGAACTCCCGTGGCAGGTCGCTTGACCTAATTTTCTCTAACACTACCTCCTCTGCCACAATAGCAAGGTTTCCTCCCTTATCTACTCCTGAGGACTCTCACCACCCAACACTCTTAGTCTCGCTAATTATTGACTCTCCTGAAGTCCCCCCCAATAACAGCGAGCAGCCTCGTCAAAAATGCTTTAAAAAACCAACTACTGTGACCTAAGAAATCACCTGACTAATATTGACTGGAGTTATCTATCTAGTTTCAGCAATATCGAGGAAGCTACAGACTCTTTTTATGAAGTAATTCATAACGCCTTAAATAAATCTGTCCCTGAAACGATAACTCCATCAACGTCTAAACCTCCATGGTTTAATAAGCACCTCTCTCTCCTAAAAAATAGGAAATCTAGAGCCTACAAAAAGTCATTAAAGTCTCCAACCTCGATACATCTTTCTAATTACCTTCTAATCCGCAACCAGTTCTTTGACCTTAACAATAAACTATATAAAAATTATATTTCTAAATGCAATCTCAATTTTCGCAACGATCCAAGCTCTTTTTACTCTTTTGTAAACTCTAAACGCAAATCCAATCTTTTCCCCCTTCCCTCTCATATAATAATACTTCCGACTCTTCGCATCTCGGCATTGCTAATCTATTTGCGTCATTTTTTCAGTCAACCTACTCATCTAACTCATTTGATCCCTCCTCTAACTATCCATATATTTTACCCTACATAAACAACATTTCCCTTTCTAAATTCCACTGTCATGATGTGTTTACGGCTCTTTCATCTATTAAAATCTCTTTTTCACCAGGCCCAGACAACGTACCTAGCTGCATCCTCAGAAGGTGCTCCGATCTTCTCACCCTACCTCTTACCATTCTATTTAACCTATCCTTGGAGCAAACTTCCCTACCTAAATTATGGAATGAATCATACCTAATACCAATTCATAAAAAAGGCTCTAAGGCTTCCATTGAGAACTACCGCGGCATTGCTAAGCTTTCTGCGATTCCCAAACTCCTTGAGAAACTTATCACATCGCAGCTTCAACATGCATGCAAGTGCATAATCTCACCCGCACAGCATGGCTTTGTCAAGCTTCGCTCGACAACAACTAATTTACTAGAATTTTCGTCAAAAATCAACCGAGGTTTTCAACATCGCCTGCAAACCGATGTAATTTACACTGACTTCAGCAAAGCATTTGATTCAGTTAATCATCAGCTCTTGCTACGGAAACTCTCGCTTATTGGTTTTCCACCAAATATCCTGATGTGGGTTGCTTCCTACCTTTCAGATCGAACCCAGCGTATCCTATTTAAATCTACCAAGTCGAAGATCATCCATGTCTCATCGGGTGTCCCTCAGGGTAGTCATCTAGGACCACTGTTGTTTATACTCTTTGTGAACGATCTTCCTAATGTGATTAGTTATGCCTCTACGCTTATGTATGCTGATGATGTCAAGTTATGCTATTCCTTCTCGGAACATTTCCTGCATAGGCATCTGCAATTAGACCTCGACGAACTCTATTTGTGGTGCTCAATTAATCTTCTGTTCCTAAACTGCTCTAAATGCAAACTTATGACATTCCATCGCAGTGTGCCGCTTATCATATCTTACTCTCTCGGAAATCACGTCCTTGATCGTGTTTCCACAATCAATGATCTTGGAGTTCTTTTTGATCATAAACTTAAGTTTAATGATCACATTTCTGTGACAGTGAATAAAGCCAGAGGAATGTTAGCCTTTATTAAGCGATGGTCAAAAGAATTTAACGATCCTTTCACCACCAAATCCCTGTATATCACCCTAGTTCGTCCCATCCTCGAATATTGCTCGTGTGTTTGGAGTCCTCAATACTCCTCTCACCAAAATAGTATTGAGTCGGTGCAAAAGCAGTTTCTGCTATTTGCACTAAAAAACCTGAACTGGGATCCTGATAATCGTCTCCCGCCGTACCGTTGCAGGCTTAAATTGTTAAAGTTACCTCCATTGAAGGAGCGCCGAACCTGTGCTGGGGTCATGTTTCTACACATGCTGATCCATGGCATGGTTGACTCTAAACACCTGCTAAGCCAACTATATTTTTCCATCCCTAATAGGAAAACAAGGTCCTTTGGACCATTATGGTTACCTATCTGCAAATCTAACTTCGCTGAACACGACCCCTTTCGCACTATTTGTAAGAACTATAACCTTTTATCACATACTCTATCCCCTGAACTCTCTCTTAATGTTAATAAACTTAAAATCATAGAATACCTCCTAGAATAGTTATAGTGTAGTTATATTTATAATTTTTATCCATATTTAGCAGATCTTTGTTAAATTGTTGTTTAAATAAATAAATAAATGCCAACTAATTTATCTTTATCTTTATCTAATTTATCTCTTTTTTGTTTTTTTTTATCTTGGTATTTATCTTTGTAACCGTTAATGTTTTATTGAAGTATATTTATTGTCCTAATGTTGGGGATGTGTTAAGTTTTCATATTAATTATTTTTGTTTAAAACAAACAAACACTGAAAAAAAATTAAGCTTGTAGATACAAGCTACAGCTCCTACTGCATCGGCATATCACGTGGGAAATTCAGAAGAGAAATTCGTACCGCTTTTGCGCACCGGGAATACTGCTCAGCAATATTCTTAGATGTTGCACAAGCATTTGACCGAGTCTGGCTGGAAGGACTAATGCACAAGATAATGAAACTGCTTCCCCAAAACGCACACAAAGTGCTCGAATCTTATCTCTTCAAAAGAGTGTTATCACCCGTTCTTTACACCCTATACACAGCAGACATGCCTACAAACAATCAGCTCATACCTTCACCTGTACATTTGCTGAGGATACCACAATACTTAGCCGATCTAGATCCCCAGCAAAGGCAACATAACAATATGCCTGTCATCTTAAAATAGTGAAAAGATGGTTTGCGGACTGGCGCATCAAGATAAAGCAGACCGAAATCAGACATGAAACCATCACATTGAACAGACAAACCAGCCAATCTTTATTGGCTTATAAACTGCAACTCTCCCCTTAGTCTGAAATACAAAGTACTCATCTACAATACCGTGCTGAAACCCATCTGGACATACGGCTGTGAACTATGGGGAAACGCTTCAAAAACCAACATTGAAATTATACATCGAGCTTAGTCAACGATTCTGCGAACTATTACTGTGGCACCATGCTACGCAAAGAAAGCATACACAGAGACCTTCATATAATTCGTGTCAACAAGGAAATTCAGATCAAAAAGAGTAAACATCAAGCACAGCTCACCGCACACGAAAATCCTCGCGCGAAGTCGCTTACGCGAGTCTGCAGTCAAATCCTACTGAAGCGCAAAAATTCTCCAGCCCAGCAAAAAAATCCTAGGGCCGTCTTTAACTAATACAAGTACTTTACATTGTTAATAATCTAAATTATATAATAAGATTTAAATAATTATTGTTAGTCTCGCAATAAGAGAAGATCCAATAAATAGCGCAATAAGTATGAAATATTGTTTTTGTTTTTCATTTTTAGTATTTCTTGTGTGTCTTTAAATTTGTGGTAGTTTTTATTAATGGAGCATGCTCGCCGGAGCAATTAACGCAGTATATACGTGTGCATTAAGTGGGTTCATGGGCGGGGGGACCACAAGGGTCATAAGTGGTATTGCATTTGCAGTGTTTGGCTGTGTGAGCTAGAAGTTGGCAGATTTTGCGTCTCATATGGATTGGAATGTATTCCTTGACCCTTGCGAGATGCCATGAGATTTGGATTTTTGATGGTAGGTTTTATAGGTTAAAAGTGAGTTGGACAAGTCCAGTTGAATACGTTTTGCCGTCAATTTGTCGCGTGTATTTGTACACATCGACTACTCCCTATGTTTTTAATTCTTTTATGATTTCTTCATTGGGTACGTTAGTTAAATAAGGAGCGTAAACTGTGCCTTTGCAGTGATTGAGACTTGTGTCGTATTGTGTTCTTTTTTGCTCGGCGAAGCAAGAATATGAGCAAAGCGGTTTTTTGTGTCAGTTGTAGACAAAACTATGAATTTTGGGTTTGGAAGATTGGTTTGTGGAAGTTTTGGGAAGGCTTCCAAGCGTGGAGTTGGTTTTCCCGTTGGTTTTTCCCGTTGGCCATTGTGCCCGTTGGGCATTGTTGGTATGAGGGACTTACTTGATTTTTTGCTTTTTTATGAATGTTCGCTTAGTGGGATCACATAACCGGTCGGCTAAAATGTTAGTCGACGACTGTCGACTTAACTTAACTTAACAATAACATTTATATAGTGTTAGCCAGTTAGTGGCCTTATTAGTTTTCCAGGCCTATATAGGGAAACTAAAGACCAACTTGGGAGCGACAGTGAAGAAAAGTTGGTCCGAGAGCCGTAAAGATATCCACCAGCACAGGAACAAGCGGAAGAAAACACATACCCATGAACAATGCCCAAATAGAAGCATTAATTCAGGCCGCATTGACTTATCACGAACAGAGGCTTAGGGGCGAATTTAGTGCCATTAACCAAATATTTCAAATTTTACGTGTATAAGTGCCAAAGGTAAAACCCTATCGAATGGAAGCTGTGGTACCTGGAGCAGCACAGTGCGACATATGACTAGACATAGTGAAGTCAATTCCAGATTTTACTGGTTGACAGGACGAGTACGTGGCATGGAGGCAGTTTGCCCAACGCCTTTGAATTGTTCGAACGGTATACGGGCAGTAGCGCTTATTATCAAGCCGTTATTATTATTCGAAGCAAAATCAAAGGACCAGAGCGAGATCTGCTAGTTTCGCACAACACAGTGCCTAATTTTATATTATTAGACTAAAGAACCTCATTTCTTAATAAAAAGGTTAACGCCCAACACATGGTTATTTCGGGTCTAAAACATCCCTAAGGTCTGTTGTGTTTCCAGCACAGCCCAAAGACCTGCCAGCAGCACTAGCATTAGCTAGAGAGGCAGAGGCCAATATTGAACGAAGTATGGTCGCGGCCACATGGCCACAAATCAAAATACTGATTTCCACATGAGCCAACACCACGCGCCTGAGAAACAAAGGAAAAATTCAGGTGCCGACCGCGACCCAAAAAAAACCTCACTTTTCTTAAGTCTGACAAGAATAAAAATAACGATTCATGGCGTAAGCAAGACAACTGGGTAGATCAGGGTACACAAAATCAATGCTCGGAGCCAATGGACATGGAGACGTCATCATCAAAATTCAGATATTCTACGAATTTTAGGCAGGGAATATACACAATTATACAAATACACAATTTCAACATTGGCAGGACCCAAAAAGACCAAACTTTTTGCAAAAAATGACTGGGCAAACCCGACAGCGGGTTTTGTAATGCTTAGCAAGCCGTCAATTCGGAAGGAACTCAAGACTATGAAAACGTGGCCGTAGCTGCACTGAACTTAATTGAAGACGACAGTGACTCATTTGACCCCAATGACCTCGTCAATTTTTTAGAGGGATGTCCCGCTTGCCCTTCATTGAGCGAAGGCTGGCGGGGAGAACTATGAAAATCCTTATAGACACTTATAGACACTATAAAAATTATCCTTAAGAGAACAAGTGTTTTCGCAGCTTCCATTTAACCCCTCGGTCATTGCAACAACTCTTACGGAGATTAACGAACCCGTATATTCGAAGCTATATCCTTCTCCCATGGGAGCAGCAGATTTTGTTAACACAGAAATCAAACAACTGTTAAAAGATGGAATTATCCGTCCTTCTCGGTCGCCATTCAACAGCCCAACATGGGTTGTTGCCGTCTACCCTTCGGATTAAAAAATGTAGGAAGCATCTTCCAAAGGGCGATTGACGATGTTATATGCGAACAAATCCGGAAAATTTGTTAGTCTATGTAGACGACATGATAATTTTTCTCCAAAGCTGCTGCTGACAATTTAATACACATTGAAACAGTTCTTAAATGCCTGTGCGAAGCCAACATGAGAATGGCACCAGAAAAAAACACTTTTTAAAGAAAGTGTTGAATTTTTAGGGTTCATTGTCACATCAAACGGCGCCTAAACAGACCCGGAAAAGGAACACTCCATTCAAGACTTAAATATTGTTCTGACTCAAGACTTTTCTAGGATTGGCCAATTATTACAGGAGTTTCGTGAAAGACTTCCCTGCCATAGATCGACCATTTACCTCAATACTTAAGGGAGAGAATGGCCAAACAAAAACAAACGCATGTCAAAAAAAGTAACTATAAAATTTTATCGCTTTTTTTCGCTTTATCTGATCGAAATACAAACGCAAAAATTAAACGATGGAAAGCATTCATCGAGGAACACAACACCAAGGTGTTTTACAAGCCTGGAAAGGAAAATTTTGTGATTGACGCTTTGTCCAGACAAAATATAAACGCTATACAAAATGAAACCCAATCTAACGTAGCCACTATCATAGTGAACTTTCGTTGACCGGTAGCCTCGACCGTGTACTACCGATAAACCCTTGAACTGCTATAGGAATCATATAATCCTGGAAGAAGCAAGCCAGCCTTGTCGGCGACATTTTATAATTTTCGGAATCAAAAAACCGACACATAACCCACTTCGATAACAAAGACTCGCTGTTCGGATTGCCTTAAAAAGTTGTAAACGTAGATGTTGTGAGCACTACTTACTGCAACCTTCCCACACTGCCATGCATCCAGCGTTAGTGACGGCAGGCAACCCAGCAACCAAGTTTTGGCACTGCAACAGATTCGGGAATGATATCACGGATGCAAATGAGCAGGAAGAAATAATTACATGCGAACACAACCGCGCCCACAGGGCTAGCCAGGAAAAGGTCAAACAAGTCCTTCAGGACTTAATATTTTCCAAATATGTCTAAACTCGCCAGCGAAGTGGTCATAAACTGCAAGACATGCACCAAAGCGAAATACAACAGACACAAGGAGCAGGAGTTAGGTGTCACACCAATCCCCTCATATGCGGGCGAAGTGCTACATATCTACATACATATCTAACGTTACATATCTAAAGTTGTTCTTAACCTGTGTGGATACATTTTCAAAGTTCGCCAAGTACAATCATTAACTTCTAGGGCCATAGTGGACGTACGCAACCCCATATTACAACTGGTCAATTTTTTCCCAAAAATCAATACGTTATACTGCGATAATCAGTTTGACATTGACATTGTTAACACACCCTCTTTACACAGTAGGTCCAACGGGCAAGTGAAGCGATTTCCCAGCACCCTAACGGAGATAGCTAGGTGCATTAAAATAGACTAAATGGTTAATGATACCGTCGAGCTCATCAAGAAAGCCATGGTAGAGTATAATAAAACATTACACTCAGTGACAAATTTGCAACCCAAGTATGCCTTGTACTCAGACAACGACGAGCAGAAATTGGCAATAAGAAACAATATCGAAAAGGCACAACAGGCTAGACTAGATAGGTGCAACCCTACTAGACAAAATCGAATTTTCGGGGTAGGAGAAAAGGGATATAAATTGAAAATAACAAACGGTTAGAAAATAAACTAACCGAACTATAAAGAGCGTGTAGAGCGTGTAGAAGACAGATATAGAAACGTCTATCCTTATTAGAGGGAGGGTGGTCCATAAGGAAAACCTGAGCCACTCTAAATTTTTTCTGCTTTATTTCCACACACCCTAAACTTAAGCATATTTAAATGCACAGTAGATTGAATCTTTCTCGCATGGTCGCGGGAATTATATTGATAAGGTTAGCTTTAACCAACGCTAGGGTGACGGACTACTATCACGCCCAATATATCCCTATCACGGACGAAGTTGCACTGGTGTGGGAACAGAAAAAGTAGCTCTAGGAGTCGCATATGCAAGGATTGTTAGACATCGATACCGACCATATTAGAAGTTAGAAGTGCGTGTCAAAAGTAAACCATCGGATTGCCAGAAGCAAAACAAAACTAACAAAATCATTAAGGCACAAAATAACATGGTTGATACTCCAAACTTGTATGAGGTCCCCTTGGCCAGAAATAAAACATTAATAACCGAGATTCAAAATTCAATACTTACAGTCACAACATTAAAAACGCCGCAATGATTTGATTTGAAGTTTGTATTTGTTGATCACCCCACAGAAGACCCCATCATAAGACTAATAGAGATGTCAAACATTTAAGTCTTTCAATCCGATAGTATTACCCTTGAGCCAATTGCATATCCTAATATGAAAGCCACTTGTAAAAAGGTCCCCACAACACATCATTCTGCAACTTTATTCTGCATTCTGCAACACCAATTGTGTACAAGCAACTTACGCATTGTTCTGCAAACTGGCGATACTTGTGCTCGAGGCCTACACGCGGGAGGCTCTGCACTACGCGAAACGCAGGTCAGCCGTTTAAGAACATCACACTGGTAGACGACGGAGTAATAATAATCAACGAGTACCCAGCTAAAGTTAGCACATTTAACGGCCCCGAAGTAGCTACCAACGGCTCACATCTTATTGTGTTCGAGCGAGGGCTTTCATCAAGGTCACCAAATACTCAAACCAACGTGAAGCTATAGCAAAACACCGGGCATAGAGGCATCCCCGTTACTAAACATCATCGGCCACGACCCAAGGCTAAGCATGCCACTTCTCCAGAGAATTATTAACCAAAACTTAGAGGTTATCCATGGGCTTAAGGAAGAAGTGATATCGTCTGTAGCTACTGACATCTGGTTCGCTGTCGGCGTGGGAGTAAGCATCTTCATAAGCGGCTCTATTCTATTCATTCTGATAATGCCCAGGAGACGAGATGCGCGAGAGATCCAATTGACAAGTTCCTGATGACCGAGGACAGTCATAGTTCTAAGGGGAGAGTAGTCAACATAATTAATAAGTAACATGCAAATCGGAATAAATCTTCTTTAGGTGATTATTGTATCACCTATTGTATAATTGTAATAAAGAGCCATAGCTGATAAAATTTAATCCAGCCAAAGCTGATCTTGTTGAATTGATTATCTAGCTATAAGGGCAGATAGTAACGCAGAGAAAATCTTACATCATATCCTGCACATATTCAGAAACAGCGCTGAGCCCATAGCGAGTCGGCCACTGCACCCCCCGGAGAAAGATCCCCTCTTCAACCGACTTGGTAGAGTGGCCGACCACGAGGCGATTACGTCATTCCCCCCTTTCTCTACGGACTGCGGCGTGGGACAACCTAAAGAATCTTATTTAAACTTAATTTATTTAGGAAGATTTACGTGATTTTAATATAGAAAAAATGACAATCACCAAAATTTGGTAACATCACCTTTTAAGAAGTGAAATCGGTCCCGTCTGAATGTGATATACCTATCTGGAAAGACTTCGGAGCCAAATAATTCCGGCTTTTATATGTTTATAAGAACAGTGCGGACGTGTTTATTTTCTGTGCTCCGAAAATATACAAAATACTCCAAAAGTGAATAACTACCAACAATTTACCACAAAAATTTAGCGAAAAGACGCTCATTGCGATGTATAATCGCTAATTAAAATAGTTGTGCCAACTCCCGGCTTTTGAACAACTATTATATTTCAAAGAAAATTAACAAACAAAAACTAAGCCACGAACCCTCATAATGAGTCAAAACGACATTCCCGCTCAACGTCAACAAGAGGAAGCCAAACGTCGTCTCCCATCGATACGAAACAAGGCGTATTTCTCATATGTGTCTTCGCAACCCGCGGAAGTGCACGAAATGCAAACGTCAATCGGTCACGATCTATCAACCCCAAGCCGACACATGAACTTATGCCAACAACGAACGAGAGCAACCAACAACAATCAAAACTTAAAAACTGCACTCGCAACAACAACAAATACTGCAACTGAATCAGCAACAATGTCAAAAACAATGCAAACTGGATTGGATCGCTACATCCAAATAAAAAGATAATTTAGCCCACAAAATTCTGCGGCAAGAAATAAAATAAAAATCAATCAATGACATCTAAGTCAGCGAACTGAGACCCAGGTGTCCAACAGATTTGGAATACAGATATTGATATGTATCTACCCCGGATCTACTGATGAAGGGGACAAAAAGAAGCCAAAGCCCCCACCTATATATGTATATCCGAGAGAAAAGCTCGAACAATCTAGTTAACAATATAATTGAACTAGTTGGAAAAGACAATTTCCACATAATACCCAAAAAAAAAAGAAGAAGAGAACTTTGGGCCTCTTACACACTGCTTAAGCAAAAATAACAAAAACTACTACACGTACCAATTAAAAAGTAGTAAGGGCCTTCCAGTCATTTTCAAGGGTAGAGGAGCTGACGTAACACCCTCGGAAATAAAGGCCTTAACCGATAAGGGTTGCAAGGTTAAAACTGTCTTTAACATCCTGAAACAAGTGAGAAAAGTTATCTTCGGCTTACCGAAGATGGTATACCCTTGAAAACAAAAAAGTTTTCCATACAAAGCCTTGTTTTCATATCGGTCGTTTGTATGGCAGCTATATGATATAGTGGTCCGATCCGGACCAAACTTTCACAAATCATGTATGGCTATGTCAAATAAATAAAATGAAATGTTGAATTCGGTTGCAATAGCTTGGGGAACAAAAAATTTTTTATACAAAGACTTGTTTTCATATCGGTCGTTTGTTTTGCAGCTATATGATATAGTGGTCTGATCCGGATAAAACTTTCACAAATCATGAATGTCGATTTCAAATAAATAAATGTTGATTTCAGTTGCAATAGCTTGGAAAACAAAAAAGTTTCCCATACAAAGACTTGTTTTCATATCGGTCGGTTGTATGGCAGCTATATGATATAGTGGTCCGATCCGACCGATTTTTAAACGCAGATCAAGTGCAACAAAAATAATAATATGGTAAAAATTTCAAAACGCTATCTTGAAAACTACGGACATGGCTATATCGACTCGGCTGTTGATGCTGATCATGAATATATATACTTTGTGGGGTCGGAGATGCTTCCTTTAATGCGTTACATATTTCTGGACAAAATTATAATACCGTTTTTCAAGGGTATAAAAAGACAGGAAACCGCAACCACTCTTTAAAGACGAGCTGGAACCTGACACTAAAGCTATCAGAAAAAATGTATTGCATCCTATCTACAAGCTACAGTTTCTTCTGCATCGTAGAATTACTGTAGAAGAACAACACAAGCGCAAAGGCCGATGCACTAACTATCAAGAATATGGCCATACAAGAGCATACTGCACATTGCGTTCAGTTTGTGTCGTTTGTGGAGAGCTTCATGACTCGGCTCATTGCACGACAAACAAAAGTGATCCCAGCTCCAAAAAGCGCAGAAAAAGTGGGGGTAGCCACACAGCAAACTATAGAGGCTGTCCATTATACAAAGACCTCAAAAGCCGAAATAATCACCGAGTATCGTCTGCCCGCCCCCATAACGTATAGAAAACGCCTATACAATCAAAAACATAACCAGAAGTTTTTTTGCAACGGCAACGGTCCTCATTTGGTCCTACGACCACCATAAAAACTTTGCATTGAAACCTTGATGCATACTCAGCAGCAGCAGATGATCGAATTCATGTCCTTCATGAGGACTACCATGCAAGACCTTATGCGAAACCAAAATATCCGCATGGAGATGCTTGTATCCCAGAACTCCAAACAATCAATGGCTGCTCTACGAATATCATTGTGGAACGCCAACGGCGTTGAGATAACTCAATTCCTGCATAATAATCATATTGTCGTCCTGCTACTGTCAGAAACACAACTCCCTTCTAAGTACAACTTTCAAATTAGTGGCTTTTTGTTCTACGGAACAAACCATCCAGATAGAAAAGCACATGGCGGAACCTATATCCTGATTAGGAACCGCACCACTATCATAGCGAGTTTGGAAGGAAAGCGGCAATGTTACCCTCGCACCCTAGGGGACCACTTAATTGCTACAGGTGGCTACAACACCAAACACACCCACTCGGATCACGCCTCGTCACCCCTAAGGGGAATCAGTTGTATAACGCCATCATAAAGGCAAACAGAAAGCTTGACTACGTCTCTTCAGGCAGACCAATATACTGGCCTACCGACCCGAACAAAATTCCAGACTTGATCGACTTCGCTATAACTGAAAATATTCCTCAAAACTTCATTAGTGCCGAATCTCTACCGGATCTATCACCTGACCACTCGCCAGTCCTCTTAAATCTCAACTCCTTCCAACGCCCTGACACTACAATGCAGGCTAACAGATTAACATCAAAGAGATCAAACCGTGTCAAATACAGAAAATAAATAAGTTCACACTTTGAGTTGAACCCAAGCCTAAACTTTGATGCCGAGATAGAATCAGCAGTAAATACCTTGGAGAGTGTCTTAGTTACAGCCGCCAGAACACCTCAAATAGATAGCGCAACGAGCAGACCCAGGATGACAAACGCAGACATCGCGCGGCTCGTTCTTGAAAAACGACGTATGCGACGGGAGTGGTAAGCTAAATCGCCACGAAATCTCACCAATGCGTTGAAGGAAGAAGCCAAAAACGCCCAACTTCGCCATATAGAGCAACTTTCAAATTAAAATTTTCTATGGAAAGCCCATCCCAGTTTAACCGTCCCGGCAGAAACGATATCACCATTAAGGAATATCACTGGTGGTTGAGCCCGCACGATAAAGATAGAGCTACCACATTAGCAACGCATCTTCAACGTGTGTTCCACCCGAACCCTGCTATAAGCTCGTTTGTATTACCCACGGTAACAGGCGACGACCAAGCACCACATGAGCCAATGGAATTTCAAGCGAATGAAATATCTAAAATCATCAAGGAAATCCAAAAAAGTCCCCAGGAGGAGAGAAGGAAAAAATCAGTCATAGTAATGGTACCAAGGCAGGCAAGGACCACTCAGTTACCTCATCGTACAGGCCTATAAGCCTTTTGTCTTGTCTCTCAAAACTATTTGAAAAACGTCTGATGACCCGAATAACGCCCTACTTGTGGACACGAAATCTTATTCCAGCGCATCAGTTCAGTTTTCGAGAGAAACATGGAACCATTGAACAAGTCAATCGAATAGCATCAGAAATACGATTTGCTTTCGAAAAACGAGAATATTGCACTGCAATATATCTGAATGTCTGTTAGGCTTTTGACAAGGTCTGGCTAGATGGATTAATGTTAAAAATTAAAAAAATGCTTCCTCAAAACACCCACAAACTCCTGAAGTCATATCTCTGCAACATAACCTTTGCTTTGAGATGCAACTCTAACATGCCCGATGACCACGCTATAAACGCTGGAGTTCCCCACGGTAGCGTACATGCACCAACGCTGTACGTACTTTATACATCAGACATACAAACAAGCCGACCACTAACGACTTCTACTTTTGCCGACAACACAGCGATTTTAAGTCCATCCAAATGCCCCGTACAAGCAACAAATCTCTTCTCACCTAGTGGCCATGGAGAAGTGGCTATCTGACTGGCGAATCAAAATAAACAAACAAAAATGTAAGCATATAACATTTACACTAAATCGGCAAGACTGTCCTTTGATCACCTTAAACCGTACTACCGAAAGCAAATGAACTGACGTATCTCGGAGTGCACCTCGACCGACGTCTCACCTGGCGAACATCGACACATCGAAGCCAAAAAAACACATCTTAACCTTAAGGCTAGTAGTTTCCACTGGCTTATCAACTCTCGGTCACCCCTCTGTCTGGACTACAGGGTCCTACTCTACAATACTCTGGAGCACCCTGGTATATCCGAAAGAAAATATACAAAGAGACCTTAATATCAGATCCGTCAAAGATGAAATAACCCATCAAAAACAAAAGTACATGAGCAAATTAACGTCACACCCTAACCACCTTGCGAGAAGTTTAACACGGGTTTGCGACCGATCCCGACTTCGCCGCAACGACCTTCCGACCCGGCGCTGATCATTAGGTCCTATTCCCTTCTATTGGTAGTCTTTTAATTCCTGAGAAGATCTAATAAATACATCAAAGTTAAAAAAAAAAATATATATATAACTTACGTGCCGACGACCTGGGGAAATGACCCCAGATCGGCACAAGGTCAGATATTACTAAATTATGTGTTGTTCCACGTGAAATAATACGGCGAAGTATTTGCTTATGGTTTTCCTTTATTAGTTTTGGTTAGTTGAAGTTAAGTAAGATCTGCTCTGCTCCGGTTCTCCTCTGCAAGTGCCACCCGGCTCCCGCGCCACGAGCGTCGAGCCCTCGGTCGGCCCGCATCAGTGCCGAACACGAGCAACGGGACTGCTGTTCTGAGTGCAATCCTGAGTGCAATCCCAGCAACTCCGCATAAAGGTCCGGGTGGCAGCTGGGGCGGTGAGGCGAGAAAGGCCCCGCGCGGCGAGGTAAGAAAGGCCCGGCGCGGTGAGGTAAGAAAGGCCCCGCGCGGCGAGTTAAGGAAGGCCCCGCGCGGTGAGGTAAGAAAGGCCCCGCGCGGCGAGGTAAGAAAGGCCCCGCGCGACGAGGTAAGGAAGGCCCCGCTTGCAGCTGGTGCTAACTCCTCCCCGCCCCAAGATCTGCGGCCCGCAGATCAATGAGCCTGGCTTGGCTCGGTTTGGCCCAATGCCTCTAAGTTTGCGAGTAGCTTATGATGTTCCAGTCAGCAGCATCTGGAGATCCAGCTATCCATTTCCAAGCCGACCCCAGCCAGTCCAGTGTGCGAGATTGGCATCGCGCTCGTCCGGAAAGCCTGTTGATTCCTTCCATGGCTGTGTTGAGGTAGTAGTCGACCAGAGCTTCAGCTTTCCTATCCGCCAAGGCAACCGTTTCTCGTCCGATTTCCTCAGCTAGTCTGTTCATCTTTGCAAGATAGACGAGGTGCGCTAGTTTGAAGACGCCATTGATTCTCCATACCTCGCCATACTGCAAGGGGATCACCGGCCCCTCGTACTTATATACGTGGGCGGGGCTTACTGCGCATGCAGAAATCGAGCTAACAATTTGCAAATATTTGACCGTTTAGGTTATTTTTAGGCTACAAGTGTGTAAGTTGGGGTACAGTACATTTTATGTGTTTATTTTTAATTTTATTTTATATTTTGTAATTTTATATATATTTTTTATTTGTTTTTTTTTTTTTTATAATATAATCTTTAGTATTGTATTGTAGTATGTTTTAGTGTTTGATGTTTTTATAAATTTAGTGTATGAATGGGTGAAATATTTCATTAGGTTGCCACTAATTATTTTTTTATTTTAATTATTTAATTATTAATTTTTTTGTTAGTAAAAACCATGTCTCAGTTCCTTAAATTGGATTTGTGGAAAGTTTTTCCTGATCTGGTTCTAATTGTTACTTTGTTGTCTTCCTGTACCTCTTCGTATCTGAACCTCGGCTTTTCTTTTGTTTTTATTTGCAACAAAAACTTCTTCCCCCAAGCCATAAGACTTGGGCTCGCTCCTATTTTTGTTCCGAGCTAAGTTAGTTCTAGCTTGTTTATACTCGATTAAGCCCCTTATATATTTTAAAGTTTGTCGCCGGAAATCTGTCAGACCCTGATAATTTATTCTCGACGACAGTCACCGACTATCTCTCTTCGAGTGCGAACGTCTGTGACTTTCTAATTGTGAGTGCTTTTTTCTTCTTCTTTTTTTCTGATTTTTTTCTTTTTTTCAACGCAACGTGCAAATCATTCTATATCCATAAATTTGTTAACCATGGCCCCTAGGCCACCCAATTTAGGGGATAATCGCTTTGCCAGCCTCAGCGTTAGCCCCAAAGCTAAGAAAAAAAGAACCTTTCAGAAATTACCAGTTGATTTCCCAGACCTCCCTGAAACACAGTGCAAGAATCCGAGATTTTTAGTTGTCTCATCAAAAAACTCTCCGAAAACCATATCCGACTATAACTGCTTTGCCGTCCATAGAGCCCTTAAGTATATCAGCAAAGACATCATATCCATCTCTAATCTTCGCGATGGTAACCTTCTCATGCTGGTCAACTCCAAGGAAGTAAGTGACAAATTTATCAAAGTAACCTCTTTACCCGGCCTATGCGAAATCGAGTGCAAGCTCCACAACACTCTTAACTTTGTCAAAGGCACCATTTACGCACCTTGTCTTATTAACATTCCAGAAAACGAAATTGTTGAGGAACTAAAATCTCAAAATGTACACAGCGTCTTCAAATTCACCAAAATGATCGACGGCACCCCCATACCATTTGGAAAAATTCTCGTAACGTTTGACCGTTTCACTCTTCCCAGTAAACTAACGGTTTCCTGGCACACAGTCAAGGTTACAGAATATATACCCAACCCGATGAGATGTAAGTCTTGTCAATTATTGGGCCACACATCAAAACACTGCAAGAACTCACCCGCCTGTGTATCATGCAATCTCACCCCCCACCTTCCCGTGCCGTGCACTCGCATTTTCTGTGCAAACTGTACCGGCGAACACCCAGCCTCCTCACCCGAATGCCCACAATATCAAATACAAAAACAACTTCTTCAAATCAAAACAAGCAAAAATGCAGTTTCCGTGAAGCTCGCACGATCCTAAAACAACAACAAAACACAACAACTAACTCCACGCTTACCTACTCGACCGTCGTAAAACAAAACCCAGCATCCGCTGTTATTATCAAAAAACCCCGAAACCCAGACACGATTACAAACACCGACCTGCCCACCAGCTCGACAAAAGCACCAACTCCCCTTTCACCAACATATCCCACTTCTCGTGCCAACTCTTTGAATCTCGAAAAGAATCTTACTTCCTCACCAAGCACCTCTGCCAAAACTGATTTCTCTCACTTAAGCCCAACAAGTGAACTGAATACATGTATGGAACAATCTCGCTCCCTTAGGTCAGAAGCAAATGCTCTAATCAGACAAAACTACAACGACGACAATACAACAATGACTTCAAGATCCAACTCAAACGAATCCATTAATTCACACACCTCAAACCTACAAACAATAATCAACACAACAGACTCAGATAACACTATGGATGATTCCGACTCTTAGTCCTGATCCTCTCACCCTTACTTTCTTATGCACAAACTCATACACACACACCACAAATTAATAATAATCCAATAAAATTCAATCATGACAATTACTATATTACAATGGAACATCCACGGTATTTTTAATAATTACAACGAACTGACACTACTTATAAAAGACCACGCACCCGACATTGTATTTTTGCAGGAAACCAACCTTCCATGTAATTCCACAAATTTTATTTGCCCCAAAGAATATACTGGTTATTTCTACAATTTTTCTTATAACACCTCAGCCAAACAAGGCATTGGTGTACTTATTAAAAGGAATGTCCCACATACATACAGTAACATTAACTCCAGCATACTCTGCTCCGCATTGCAGCTTAATTTTGAACAAGTTATTAATATTGTTAATGCGTACATCCCACCAAGTCAAACCTTTTCATCCTCTGACATATCAGAAATCCTACACAATCTTAGTGAATCCACAATACTCCTGGGTGACCTAAACTCATGGAGTCCTTTATGGGGTTCGCCGCGCACAAACACAAGGGGTAAAAAAATTGAAAGCGTAATTCTTGAAAACAGCCTAATTGTTCTAAACGACGGTTCCCCGACTCACCTTTCAACTCACAACACTTTCACTCACATCGATATCTCACTGATATCTCCACAGATAGCCCATATGTGCAGCTGGTCTATATCAGATAATCTCCATGGAAGTGACCACTTCCCCATAATCATCCACATAAACACACCTACCCGTCCCGATAATACTTTACCCCTGCCTAAATACAAGACAGACCTAGCAAACTGGAAACGCTTTAATGAATCTTGCGAAAAATCAGCAGCATATTGGACTGACGGTTGCCTAAATCAGCAAGTCGCACAAATGACGAAAGTCATACGAGCAGCTGCAAACTGCAGCATTCCCCAAACGAAAAGAGTGATCCACAAAGCCAAAGTGCCATGGTGGAACGCTAACCTTCAACAGCTTAGGGACCAAAAGCAAAGCTTGTTCTCGTCCTACAAAGCCAATATGAATGATACAAACCTCATCAGCTATAAAAAAGCAAACGCCATTTTCAAAAAAGCCGTACTTTCGGCCAAGCGTAACTCCCTTGATAAATTTACTTCCAAAATCTCCCCAGTATCCTCCACAAAAAAAGTATGGTCCGATATAAAACGCCTAGCCGGCATCCCTCCCACACCGTTCAAATATATCAAATCCAACTCAGGCACTCTAACTGGATCATTTAATATCGCCGAAGAGTTTGCCTTATCTTGGTCTGAATACTCTTCTGACCAAAATTTTCCAACAGAATATATACGGAAAAAAAATCGGTATCTTTCAGAGCCCTATCTCATCGACTCAATTTCCCCATCGGCTACATGCTTAGATTCCAAATTCACATTGCTTGAAATAGAAAATGCAGTAACAAGGGCAAAGGAAAAAGCCCTGGGGCCGACAGAGTATCATACCCCATGCTCAAAAACCTATCTCCCCACCTAAAAACAAAACTTTTGGACATCTTTAATCAAATACTGAACACTGGAAAATACCCACATACATGGAGATCGGCTACCATTATCCCTATCCCAAAACCTAACAAACCGCCTTCCGATATTAACAGCTACCGTCCAATTTCCCTGTTATCCTGTCTAGGAAAAACACTAGAAAAATAATAGCACAAAGACTTATCTGGTTCATTAAACGCCACAACCTAATTTCCCATAATCAAGTTGCTTTCAAAAGAAACCATAGCACGATGGACGCGTTATTGCGTATCCAACACTTCGCGTCGAACGCTCTTTCGACCAAAAATCATGTCTCTATCTTGGCGACGGATTTTGAAAAAGCCTACGATCGCGTGGGGATTCATGCCGTACTTTGCAGACTCGAGCGTTGGGGCATTGGTCCAAGGCTTTATAACTTAATTAAAGCCTTCATGACCAATCGGTCCTTCAGGGTTCGAATAAACAATGTCACATCGAACTCCCACATTTTACACAACGGAATTCCGCAGGGTTCGCCACTTTCTGTAGTTTTATTTATAATAGCAATTGAAGATATAAATGACATTGTAACCCGGCATAAAGAAATGTACATCTCACTATACGCAGACGACGCCATCATCTTTACAAAAATAAAAAATATTAACACAGTCCGAGCAAAATTTTTAGAAATATTGCAAGAAATTAACTTGTGGGGAGCAACCTCTGGGGCCTCTCTTGCCATTGAAAAATGCCAACTATTACATATTTGTCGGAAACAACGTTGCAACCTTTCCGACATTGACTTTAACAGCCGCACAATAAAATATGTAAACTTTTTAAAAATCTTGGGAATAACCTTCGACTCCAAACTACTTTTCCAACAGCACTGTCAGACTCTAAGAAAACAACTAGAAACTAGATTTAACATTATTAAATTCCTATCATCAAAATACTCCTACATACATATTAAGACTCTCATAGATATTACGCGCACATTAATCCTATCTAAAATTGACTACGGTCTGCCAATCTTCGGTTGGTGCGCTAAAACTCACTTAAAAAAGCTACAAGCCCCATACCACGGAGCGGTCCGTCGCGCCATTCACGCATTTCCCACATCTCCAGTAGCGTGCACATTGGCAGAATCCGGTCTTCCGAGTATTCAATCACGAGTAGAAGAAACCACATTAATGCTTATCCCGAAGCTGTACACCACGTCCAATTGCATGCTAACCAAAGACTTCGGAGCCATTTTTAAACAAAAGCGGAATTTTAAGTGCATATCCACTCTAAGACGTTGCGCCAACTACATCAAGCTACTTGACCTTCCCCTCCCTAAGCCCAGGAGATCCTTCAAATCGCCAGCACATTGGAGTTCCAAATAGCCTAACATAAACCTACAAATCTACAATGCTGCCAAAAACGATACATGCTGCTTAGAATACCAAAAACGTTTTTTGAGCGCACAAGAAGACCTTGGTGAGAAAAACTGGATTTACACTGATGGTTCCAAAGTCACCGACGCAACCACGTTTGCGGTTGTTGACTGCAACCGTAAAATAATTGCCGGAGGTAGGCTCCCGTCATACAACTCCATATTCACAGCCGAAGCTTTCGCCATTCTCAAAGGATGCCAATTCGCCTGCAAAAACGCTGGTAAATCTGTTATCTGCACAGACAGTCTCTCCTCACTTTCCGCTATACGCAACTGGAATCATAATGACCCCACAATACAAGAAGTTAGGCACATCCTAAGTTGTCATCCCACAAAAATCACCTTACTCTGGGTTCCCAGTCATAAAGGAATCTATGGAAATGAACTCGCTGACAAAGCCGCCCAAGAGATGAGACGTACACCATCAATCCTTTTCACTCCGTTTAACTGCAAGGATATCCAAAGTCGAATTCAGTTATATCTCAAAGAAAAGAGACTATCCGAATGGGCACTCTTCATGCACAGGTATCACATTATTAACCCAAATTGCATCAGTTTCAAGCCACCAACGAACGTACATAAACGGGAATGCGCGACCTTCATCCGCCTACGCATCGGGCACACCCAATCCACACACCAACACTTACTGAAGAGAACGGCGCGACCAACATGCCATCTATGCGGGGACGAGCTCACCGTGGACCATATTCTCGACGCCTGCAGTCGATTGCACTCAATCAGATCTCAATTATTTGGTACACATAGTCTTTCGAATTATTTAAGTAACCCATCTTGTGTAAATATCTCAAAAATCTACAAATTTGTCCAAAAAGCTCAGTTTATTATATAAGGAAATAACACTTAAGTCTCGAGTCGAAGGCCCCCGTCGCTAGTACTCATTAAGTTTATTAGGTTTAGTATTGTATACTAGATTTAATTTTGTTAAATAAATAAATAAATATTCTCGACGAGCGGTCGAAACAAATGTCTGCTGGTTTCCGATTCGATACTGAGTGAACAGAAGTGTTATAGCGGTCCACCGCTATCATCACCAGTTCGATGGGCTTGAAAGTAGGGAGCTCATTCTTAAGACAACGATAGATTTCTAGGAACGTAGAATGGAATCTCTCGACTTGTCCATTTACTTCACTCTTTTGGGTTGGAGCATAATAAAGATTGATGTTTAGAGACCGAAGATAATTGAGCACTGTCGGGCACAGTAACCATCGCTCGTTATCCGAAACCAAGACCTTAGGGGCAGTGAAGTAGTGTAGAGCCTCCACCAAGGCTTTTCGCAAATGCACGGATGCTTTTGACTGCAGATGGAAAAGTTTGGCAAACTTGCTGAATTTATCAATGCAACTTAGGTATAACTTTTTTTCAAGGACGAAAACGTCGACGTGAAGTATTTCACACGGGTAGTTAGGAATAGGCGTGGGTTGTAAGTTTGGCTTATTAGGGTGCCTCTCGTATTTGTTGCGTTTGCAACACTGACATGAGGAAATTTGTAGACGGATCCTACTGGACATCCGCGGGAAATAATATTTTTCTAAAAGTTCTTTCTAAAAGAATCTCCGTAGGGCCCCTGTGTGCTCTACCGTGTTCTTTTTCGATTATTTCGCAAATTTCCTCCGCGTCGGTCACATCTGCCACTAGACGTTGCGTTATCCGAATTTTTTATAAAAGAAAACTCGCTAAGCAGACGGATTGGAAAAGTTGCAAATAAGCTTCTGGGATTTTGACGCCGTTAATTATTACGGGTCGCAGATACGACCGTAACGAGTTGGTTAAATCGGCAAGTGATCCGTCTTTGAGAGGAATCAAATGGTGAGTATAACCTGGGTACGGGTGTTCGCACATGTACTCTGACCTGGTCATATCAAAAATGAGTTGGTTCCTGAAAACGTTAATTGGAGATTCAATGTGGGGAATCAATTGCGAGCTGTCATGCGAAGCGCTATGGTCAGTAGCCAAAGACTGCGTATCATCATCTAGGTCGGTACTCAAAGGGTTAAGCTGAAGCGGAATGCGTGAAAGCGCGTCAGCCACTACGTTAGATTTCCCGGGTTTGTAGATGAGCTCGCAGTTAAATTCCTCTATACGAGCCTTCCAGCGTTTTAATTTCGCGTTGAAGTTTCTGTTGCCCAAGGCGAACGTTAGAGGTTGATGGTCAGTGTATACTTTAATAATACTAGCACCGTATAAATAAGCCCGAAGGTTGTCCAGCGCCCAAATTATCGCGAGCATTTCTTTTTCAATAGTAGCGTAATTTTCTTCTGTTTTATTTAGTGAACGCGAAATATACGCTACCGGCCTATCTCTACCCTGGTCGTCCTGTGAGAGGACAGCTCCGATGGCATAATTAGAAGCGTCCGTCGTTAGATGAAATGGCTTAGTGAAACATGGAAACGCCAGTATCTCAGAAGAAGAGAGAATTGACCTCAAATCATTAAAAGACTGTAATGCCGTTTCGTCCAACGTAATTGGAATTTTGTTCGATTGCGAAGATTTTATATTGGCATATAGGCCACGGGTCAAGTTCGTGAGAGGCTTCGCTACCTTCGCATAGTCCTGGATGATTTTCCTGTAATATGAGGTCATGCCAAGAAATCTCTTTAACTCTTTAACAGAAGTCGGGGGAGGCATTTCACTAATCGCTCTGACCTTTTTCGGGTCTGCCTTAATGCCATCGGCCGTGACGACATATCCCAGAAATTCTACCCGTGTATCCAAAAAATGCGACTTCTCAAGGTTCACTTGGAGGTTTGCCTTTGATAAGCTTGCTAATACCAATCGGAGATTTTTCCAGTGGGTATCATAGTCCCCACTGAAGACGATGATATCGTCAATATAAACGTAGCAAATCTTGCCAATATGCTCGCGCAAAACGGCATCAATCATTCTTTGGAAGATTGCGGGTGCATTCTTCAAACCGAATGGTAGACGGAGAAACTCGTACTTTCCATTTAAGGTAGAGAAAGCTGTCTTGGGAATATCGCTATCCTTCATGTGGATTTGATGGAATCCAGAGGTCAAATCTAAAGTGGTAAATTATTTGGCATTGCCAAGGCTGGCCAGTGTAGCATTTATATCTGGGATAGGGTAAGTGTCGGATATGGTGACGGTATTTAACCGCTTGAAATCGACTACCATGCGATATTGTTTTTCCCCATTTGGTTTGGGTTTCTTCGTGACTATCCAGGTAGGGGAATTGTAAGGGCTGTTAGAAGGTCGAATTATACCATCCTGCAGCAGTTCGTCGATTTGACGTTCGACTTATCCGCGCATATTGACTGGGTACGGGTAACTCTTAGTATAAATTGGGTCTTGCGTGCTTGTGCGAATTTCGGCCTTGACGGCCGTCTCCACTGACATTCCAGGTAAGGGGGGCTCGAAAATGTGAGAAAACTCCTCAAGGAGGGAATTCAAAATTTCCTGTGTACCGTCTGGGTGTTCAGCGGCGAGTAACGGGTTGACGTTTAATGAAGCTTTCGCCGAAAGAGGGATTTTGATTCCTGGGGTTATTATCAAACAATTGTTCTTCCTATCTACTAAGGCTTTTAGGTCTTTGAGAGTATCATCACCAATGATACCATCAAAAGAACGTAAATTTGGAAGGACGAAAAAGGTAATTTCTGAATCGTTTCCTAGTGGTTCGAAGAATTTACCAACTAGGCGATGTGTTATCATAATGTTACCTGCAGCGGATTGTACAGAGAAAGGTTTGGGGATCGTGGTACAACCGGCTGCAAGCTTGCGGCTAATAAAGTTTTTGTTCGCCCCGGTGTCAATCAAAAACTTTAGCCTTTCCCCCTTCCCCGTCACGTATTCTATGTACGGTACACTAGAAAGGCGTTTGTCATAAAATTCGGCCCCTCCTCGGTTTCAAGGTTATGTAGAGCATCTGTATCTCTTTTCGCTACCTTCTGCGGGGGATAATCGTAGGCCTCTTTGACAACTTGAGACGCGTCACCATAATAGCCCTCATGTGAAGGGGCTCGGTCGTCTCCACTAGTCGCCGGGGTTAGTGGAGGTGGTGCTAATTCCGTGTGGTATAATCCTTGTGCCTTTCGGAATGGGTTGTCACCTTCGGACGTTCTTTTAATGCCGGAGCCTCCTTCCTGGCGATCACTGTACCCTGATTGGTAAGACTGACCCGACCGATTGGATTCCATTTTAATGGCATGTCTAGGACCTTGAGCTCTGTAGGAATTTTGTGAATGGTGCCCTGGCTTGATGTTGAAATCGGGCTGCGAATCTTGGGGGACCTGACGGTTGATAGTTCTGAGGTGTGGAGGCCCTCGACATTACGTTCTGCAACCCCATACAAAAAGAGTACGCCTCTGGTAGGTTCTTGGGGTTGCGGACAAGTAGGTGTTTGGAACAGTCTCCCCCCACTCCTCGGATAAAAACATCCAAGGCCTTGTCCCTGTAGGTCTCTATCAGCACGTTGACCACCTCGCGAGGGTGATTTTTGGCTTTCAGATTATTCAAGATTAATGAAAGATGGCCATTAACGTCCATATAGAATTTATCTAGGGGTCTAGAACCTTGAGACATTACACCGAGTTCATGCTCGAGTGTACGTATGTCTCGTTTGTCGGCATAATGTAACTCCAAGACACGCTTTATATCCTCCCAGTCATCGTCTTGAACGCCATAGGCCGCCAAGACCATATCGGCGTGTCCTCTTATTTTCTGCCTGATATGCAAAACGATGGCCCTATACAAGGGTCTCGTTCTTATCAAATCATAGTCGGTCAATATCGATTGTGCCCTATTTATCCAAGACAGATAAGCTTCCTGCTGCCCTTCAAACGCCTGTAGTTCTTTGACGCAGTCAGGAAGGACCGATATTTCTTTTAATTCATACTCGGTGCTTGCACGCACCAAGGGTTGTGGTTGATCGGCCATAGGATTAGCGTTCTCACGCTCCAGTTCTAAAAGGACCAACCTATCATTATTCTTTTTGATGTCCTCCTTAATACCTGTTACTACATTGGTTAGGGCCTTAAGGGACTCACTGAGTATACGCAAGGTCTCCTCCATTTCAAGGTTTGGTTCTTGTTGAAAAGATGCAGGAAGTATCTAATGTATTAGACTCGTTATTATATTAGGGTATGGGACGATGGTTTCGACTTGGCAAAAAGGGAATATAAATTTTTATACATTTTTTTTTTTTTTTTTGTGTTCTTTTTTTCCTAACCGGATTTAGTAAATGTGGCAAGGAAATTAAATGAAATATTTCACTCACCCTTGTATGTCTTTTATTATTTGGCGTGTTATAAGTTGTACCCTAACAATATGAAAATCCTGTGGAGATAAGAAGAAAAAAAGGTGAAAAAGTGTGTTTTACAAGAAAATTTGTATTTAATTTATTTTATCTTGGGAAATTGATGAATTTTTGTATTTATTTATTTTATTTTACAATTGTGGTGCTGCGTGTGCACTATGAATATTTCGCAATAATTTTTTCTTTGTGTGCGGGCTGTCATATACTTTTATTGATGTCCTCAGATTATTTCGGCACTGGGCGCGGTGGTTCCGTAGTATCCCTTTTGGCTGTTTTGCCTACCAAGGTACGGTCGCCACACAACTTGTTGGGCGGTTTTTTTTGGGTGCATTCCACACCACTTAACGTATCCAACAAGCTGCCACACACCACCTTATCGCGCTGGGCGCTCGTATTACAAGTATTATTTTTTGTTTTAGCCATCCGCAGGTAAACTGCGACAATGGTTTCTTAATTATCAGTTTATCACACACAATCTTTTGCACTCGCGAATTGGCAATTTAGAAAAAATTTCACAAGCCGTACCGCCGCAGTGGGTTGATTGTGTTTTTTTTGAGTTATAGGCATCGTACGACTTTTGCGATCGGCATGGACGACGTGGCGTCCTCCGGTGGCGGGTCGTCGCTTTATTATTTAAATTATGTTTTAGTGTTCGCAACACAAGTCTTACATTTTTATGTTTTTTTTATTTAATTATGCAATATTTTTGCGCTCCGGAATGGGCGTAATTCCCCCCCGCAGCGGGTAATTGTTCTTTTCTTGTTTGTTTTATATTATTTTATTCACAGCTCACGCAGCACTTGATTCCTTTCAGATATTTTGATCTAATTTACATTATTTAGCAGAGCTCGCAAATAATTATTGTGTTTTTTTTTTGTTTTTTTTTTTTTTTTTTTTGAGTTATAGGCGTCGTACGACTTTTGCGCTCGGCATGGATGACGTGGCGTCCTCCGGTGGCGGGTCGTCGTTTTCTTATTTAAATTATGTTTTAGTGTTCGCAACACAAGTCTTACATTTTTATGTTTTTTTTATTTAATTTTGCAATATTTTTGCGCTCCGGGATGGGCGTAATTCCCCCCGGCAGCGGGTAATTGCTCTTTTCTTGTTTTATTTTATTTTATTTTATTCACAATTTACCCAAAATTAAACAAATTACAATTACGAAAAAAAAAATCTCTTTTCGGCCTTAGCCACTCAACCAGACATTGCCGGTTCCTGCTCGGGCGCCACTTACGTGCCGACGACCTGGGGAAATGACCCCAGATCGGCACAAGGTCAGATATTACTAAATTATGTGTTGTTCCACGTGAAATAATACGGCGAAGTATTTGCTTATGGTTTTCCTTTATTAGTTTTGGTTAGTTGAAGTTAAGTAAGATCTGCTCTGCTCCGGTTCTCCTCTGCAAGTGCCACCCGGCTCCCGCGCCACGAGCGTCGAGCCCTCGGTCGGCCCGCATCAGTGCCGAACACGAGCAACGGGACTGCTGCTCTGAGTGCAATCCTGAGTGCAATCCCAACAACTCCGCATAAAGGTCCGGGTGGCAGCCGGGGCGGCGAGGCAAGAAAGGCCCCGCGCGGCGAGGTAAGAAAGGCCCCGCGCGGTGAGGTATGAAAGGCCCCGCGCGGCGAGGTAAGGAAGGCCCCGCGCGGTGAGGTAAGAAAGGCCCCGCGCGGCGAGGTAAGAAAGGCCCCGCTTGCAGCTGGTGTTAACTTATATATCTAAAGTGGAATAGGTAGCACAGCGACGATGGCGCAACACAGGTTGGCAGACCTGGCAACGTCGATCAGCAGTAGTGGTTGGGCAGTCGTCGTGGAGCAGTCATCTTTGAGCGGTCGTCGTGGAGGAGTCGTTGCAACAGTTGTAAATCTGTGTGTTATATACTTTAATAATATTAATAATAAAATGGAAGGCTAAACCTTCCTTACATTTGGGTCTCGTCCTAACTAAGCAATCATCTGTGGTTTCGATGCTCGAAAGGTGTTTAAAGTTGGCTTATTTCAAAAAAAGTGTATATCAAGGTTAAAGTCAGACAATGGTATAATGGTAATGGTGCAGTGGTGCAAGTGAGACGGTTGTATAACACTCGAGCAGTAACGAAAAGCGGCAAAATGAGTATACCAGAAAACAACAGCCAGAATGGGAGAAGAGGAACAATGTGTACGTGAGAGCACAGAAAAAATTTCGCAAAATTGTGAATTGTTGCAACAGCTAGTACAATTGTTGTCGTTGAAAGTTCAAGCTGATAAAATAAAGCATAATGAACCGAAACTTTTACGACGGTAATACCAGAGTTTGACGGCAGTACCATTCCGATAACACATGGGTTTAATAACTTCGAAGTTAATGCGGACACATACTGCCTAAGTAGTGTACAAAAGTAAGCTCAGGCGCAAGCAAAAATAACTCAAACAGCGAGTTTCTTGAGTCTACACTGGTGTACAATTATGATGAGTTGCGTACGGCATTTGGATGGGAATTCGGTAATGAGTCAGTGTGCAGTGCCGATATTCATGCTGAGTTGCGCAGACGAAAGAAAAGCAAAGAGGAAAGTTTTAAAGAGTACATTTTGCATATGAAAAAGATAGCAATAGTTGAACAAGTAGATATAACGTCTGTTATTCGGTATGTAGTCGATAGCCTAAATATAAAGATTGAATTTAAATACAGCCTGTATGTTATAGCCTGTAAATTGTATAAAGAATTGAAAAACCATTATACGGTATATGAGCGTGTGGCGGCTCAGATAGGCATTTGCGTGAAGAATGCAAAGAGCAGTCGAAATGTTTTCGGTGCCAGCAGAGTGGACATATTTCGAAGAATTGTCCCACAGTAGGGGTGGCTGCTAATGTCGTGCAATACACGCATGAAAAAAGTAAAGCTAAATGGGCTTGAGGTGAAAGGCTTGATTGACACTGGAGCAGATATAACGATCCTCAAGGAGAGCAGTTTTATCAAGATTCCTAACGTTGCACTGGAAAAATTTGACAAGCAGTTGCGTGGTTTAGGAAACAAGGTGACTAGCCCCGTTGGTTGTTTCTACACTGAAATTGAGATAGATGGCCTTCGTACCTCTAATCAAGTGGTTGTTGTTTCTGACAAAGACATTGGGTACGATGCACTTTTGGGCAATGATCTAACAAGCAAGATTGTGTTCACGTTGTCGCTGGAAGGATTTCTTCCCCGTGAGGTGAAGAAAACTGAAGGCTTAAATGAGATATGTATTTATCATGTAGGATACACAGATACTGATATAGATGTTCCTTCGCAGTACAAACATGAATTAAAAGCGCTGATTGACGGTTACAAGCCGGCTGCTGAAGTGTTGCAGAGTCCAGTTGAACTCAAAATCTTACCAGATGGCGAAATAGTTGCATTCCAACAAAATCCAAGCCGAGTAGCTATTGCAGAGGAGGAGAAAGTTGACAAGCAAATAAACGAATGGGATTGTCAGAGAAACATCATCGAATTTTGTAAGTCGTCTACTGTTGGTAAACAAAAAGGATGGCTTATCCCGCGTTTGTGTGGTTTTAGGAAGTTGAATTCCATGGTTTTGAAGATTGCTTTCCAGTACCCCGCATAGATGACGTACTGGATAAACTTCAAAAGTCGAACTCTTTAACTGTCATGGATCTGGAGAATGGGTTTTTTCACGTAGGCATTGAGGAGAAAAGCAAGAAGTGTACTGCGTTTGTAACCAAGAAAGGCCTTCTTGTCAAATTGTCAGAGCAGTGCAGGCATTTTTAGGGTTAATCGGAATCGTTCGAAAATTTTTAAAAATTTTTTCGTTGATGGCTCGCCCGCTGATAAATTTGTTGCGCAAATGTGAAGTTTCAAATGGGAGCGTTGGAGATCAAAGCTTTTTCTCAGCTGAAGAAAGCTTTAACGAAGGAACCAGTGCTGAAGATGTACGCAGAGAAGCCAAGACGGAAGTGCACACAGACACGTCGAAAGATGGATTTGGAGCAATGCTCTTGCAGTGGTCGCAAAAGATACTTCATCCAGTGTTGTATTGGAGCAAGAAAACCTCTGAATCTGATTCTCGTAAGCATAGCTATATATTAGAAGCTAATGCAACATATATTGCGGTTAAACATTTTCATCAATACTTGTTGGGGAAGCCATTTAAATTAGTAACGGACTGTTCGGCATTCAAGCATACTTTAAGCAAGCAAGATGTTCCCCAAGATGTGGCGCAGTGGATCACATATATGCAGTATTTTGACTTTGAAGCCGTGTATAGGCCAGGTGAACGTCTTAAACATGTAGATTGTCTGAGTCAATACCCATGTCAGGTGTTGCTCATATCGTCGGAAATCTCAACTAAGATGAAAAAGGCACAGGATAAAGATGACATGATAAGGGCTATTTCAAAAATACTTGCTACGAGTAATTGCCCTTAAAACCATATTAAGTAAAAGGTGAAGTACTTTTTAAAGAAGTCGAAGGCAATGAACTGTTGGTAGTTCCGAGGCAAATGGAAAAGGAGATCATTCTAGAGGCACATAGCTCTGGACATTTCGCTGTCCAAAAAACGATGCACGCTGTACGGCAAATGTTCTGGGTTCCTCACTTGAAATAGGTTATGCAAGTGATTAATGGTTGCGTGAAATGCATTATTTTCAATAAAAAGCTGCCCAAAATGGAAGGTTACTTGCATGCAATTAAGAAAGGAGACCAACCACTTCAAACGCTGCATGTGAATCACTTGGGGCCTATGGACGCGTCGTAAAAGCAGTAAAAGTACATTTTTTGGGAATAGTGGACGCATTTTCGAAATACGTGTGGCAGTTTTCAACTAAAGCAACAAGTTGTGAGGAAACTTTTAAGAAGCTGGAAATATGGTAGTCGATGTTTGGCTATCCCTTGCGAATTATATCCGATCGAGGCGACATTCGTTCGTCGATCGTGCAGCATTTACAGCAAAGAAGTTTGAAAAGTTCATTAAAGCGAATGGAATCGATCATGTGTGGGGTACAAGCGGTGTGCCAAGAGGAAACGGTCAGGTTGAAAGGGTCAATCGCACAATTCCTTCAATCATAGCCAAGTTGTCTGCAGCAGATCCCGCAAGATGGTACATGTGTGTATCGAAAGTACAAAAGGCAATTAATTCATATGTGCATACATCTACTAAGAAAACATCGTTTGAACTTATGTTCGGAGTTCAAATGAACGTTAACTAATTAGATAACATAAAACAGCTGTTGGAAAATGAGTTTTATACTGATTTTGATGAGCATCGGCAGCAGTTACGTGACAATGCTGAGGTAAAAATTCAGGCTGCCTAGGATTCATACAAGATGCAGTATGACAAGAAGCGTATAGGCGTACAAGGATATTAAATTGGTGATTTGGAAGCAATACGTATAACCCAATTTGTTGCGGGGAGAAAAATGGCAAGCGAGTTTTTGGGCCCATACGAAGTTACAAAAGTCAAGCGAAATGGGCGATATGATGTACGAAAGACAACAGAAGCTGAAGGTCCTACAAATACATGCACGAGTGATGACAATATCAAGTTCGGTTCATATGCAGCAGGTGATGAAGAAGAGCTTGATTCATCTGGGACAGAAAAATAATCCAGATGACCGAATGTGAAGTGGAGTAGGGGACAGCGACGGTAGCACACCACAGGTTGGCAGACCTGGCAACGTCGATCAACAGTAGTGGTTGGGCAGTCGTCGTGGAGCAGTCATCTTTGAGCGGTCGTCGTGGAGGAGTCGTAGAGTTGCAGTTATATACTTTAATAATAATAATAAGCCGGAAGGCCTTCCTTACATATATCAGAACTATCATAACAGCCGAAGGTTTCTGAATTGGGATCCGAACGAAGAGAGATGTTCTGATTTGATTTGATTTTAAGGACACCACCAAAGAACTCTTTAAGCCAATTGTTAGGCTGTCGAATGAAACATCGCACCCCTTTCTGTACACCACGACATACAACAACAACAGTAAAGGCCAGCACTACGGGTAATAGCATCTGAAACTGAAGCTGTGAAACCGGAACATTTAGCATGTAACTAAACACAAGACAATTTTCGCCTTGATAATTATAACTTTATTATTCGGCATTTATTACGTTTATTCAATTTAATTCTAATTTAGAATTTGTTTGGATAGTTATAACGTAAGAATCCGTTAGGATAATTATAACTTTTATTTATCGGAATTACTCCCGTTTATTGGATTTTATATAAATTTATAGGTTCCAGAAATACTTTCTTGATGTTGCATGTTGCATGTTGGGACGTCAAAAATTTTCCGGATCATTTATTATAATCCTATTTTTGGCTATGATGGTTTCGAAAATGTAGCTTTTGTTTAATTCTTCTGATTTCACAATTGCGTTACAAAAGTCCCAAGCCTTAACCTAAAACAGAAAGAAAAATTCTATGAATGGCGTTCTAGAAGTCCATAAGGACCAACCTCCCTTTAATGAGAGCCGTCGGGTTAAGCCCAATGGAAACAGTTTTTTCCATGCGATTCTTTGATTTATTCGCCGATCTGAACATTTTTTTAAATTCTGTTCTTGTTTACTTGGCCTACCGTTTTTTCTGGTCCTGTTTGTACTATTTTCTTTCTACGAACATGTATGATTTATGATGATTTAATAGTTGTTATAGTAAATTGTTTTTGTGTGAGGAAAAAAGCTTACAGTATTTAAAATTGGGGATTTTACATCAACAATAGCTTGCAACAGTCTTGACGCTATTATCGATACATGTGAGGAACAGTTTTCCATCTGTTGAAAATATGTTTATATGAAGAATTTATCCTGATTTATGTACTGAATCTATGGTGTACGTAAGGAAACCTCGTTATGAATGGTGACGATATCAGATTCGGAATTATCCAGTAAATGATTTGCGTTCTGTCTTGAGAGGGCGTCGGCGACAATATTTTATCTGCCTGGTTTGTGGAAAATGTTTGTGTTATGGTCATCAATAGAAGATTTCCTTTTCTTTATTAGAGCATTTGTATTTTCACCCGGTATTGCGTAAGTCAGCACCTAATGGTCAGTATAAATATTTAATTTTGATTTGCGTTGACTTTTGAACTCTCGCCTTTTAGGATCTCCGTTAAGGATATTGCGATTGTGGTAAAATCTTTTATAAAGCACCTATAATAGCTGCAAAGACCCAGAAATGATCTAAGGTCATAAAGCGATGTAATCGGTTGGAAGGCCTTGATAGCTTTTTCTTTCTGTTGGAACGTTGTTAGGAGGATATCGTTGATTGCCCTTTGGAAAATACTGGATGCATTCCTGAGTCCGAATGGTAATCTGCAGAATCATATTATCAGTTGTTGACCGAGATGTTGGTTTTTTCTGTATTTTTTCTGAAAGAGTCAACCATTTTTAGATTTAGTTTCCTTAAATCAATAACGAGCTGTTTTTTCTTGTTGCCCATTTCATCATGATCTTTTTTATCGACAACCCACACGGCGTTGTTGTAAGGTGATTTCGATATTCTAATGATGCCTTTTGATATAAGTTGTGTAATCTTCGCGTTGACCAAATCAGAAACGTCTATTAGGTAAAGGTAAAGCTTAGAAAATACGGGTTCCCCATCGGAGCGAATAGCGATCGTATTTAAATTGTACGGGTGGGCTTGATTGGGGTCTGCCAATGCGTCTTCCTTATTGCTTATCATTAAATTGAATTAATTTCTTACCGCGCGACACTGGAGACCACGTGCACGAGGAAACTAAAATAACAGTCTAATTTAATAAAAAGCTTATCTATTTTGCTGCTGTGCAAAACAGTACGCATTCTAAACTTTGGACTCTGCCTTGCAGAGTCGGCATTTGGACAACAACAAACAATAGTGGGAGAGGTGTGATAAGCTTGCATTCACTGCCCATTGGGCCCCTCATCCCGCGCGCAGCCACAAAGAGGGGCAATAAGCACTGGACTGGACTGGATTAATAACTGTAAAATGGATACGAACAACAAAACTTCTAACTCTCAGCTTAGTAATAAGCCGATTAATTATGAAGAAATGTGGCAAGTAGCTGGTAAATCTCCACTGGAGCTCAGGACGGATTTATTAAATAATCAACGCTTTTCATGCACTGAATCTGTTAACCAAAGCACAATAACTACGACGACAACATTTACAAGCTCTAGAGCTCTAGAGAAAGAGCTGCTACTAAATTGTGTGATGCGCAAAAAATTCTGACGAGAGAGAGGAAGAGGAAAACAAATTTATTACCCAACCTTAGCTCCAAAAGAGCGATCAAAGGCGCGAAGCTGGAGCCATATTCAGCAACAATTAGGAAGGCAAACTCAAACAACAGGTTTGCCATGCTAGACATGGAATTGGACGAAACCAGTGATGGTTTAGAAATTCCACAAGTTTGTAATGACGCCGCTGCCACCTTGTGTGCATCGGTCGCTCCGAATATTCCCAATGATGACTGTGTACCAAATGAGACATCCAACAGCCCACAAACAAAACTCAATCCTCTCTCCCAAACCAACAAAACTTAAAACGTCACCGAGAAAATCAGTCTCCAAACGGTTCCAAAGATCTTTTAAATGGCAACAAGAAACAGAAGAATAAAGCTCAAACCGCTACTCAAAAAACACTCAAAGAGTACTGGCTAGCCGAGCCAAACTCAAGCAACCGCTTTGAGTTACTAGCACAAGATGATGAAGACGAAAACCAAACTGACAATGGGACAAATGCAACTATAAATACGCAAATGCAAATTGAGCACAAAACAGCCACCGCGACCAAAGCGAACACTTCCGCAATGTACAAACTGCCAAAAATATGGACATACCAAAAATTACTGTACCAAAGACCCAACTTGTGTAAAGTGCGCTGGAAAACACAGCTCATCATCCTGTACTATTAATACAAGATCGGACCGAACAAGTATTAAATGTGCACTATGCAGTGAAAACCACACTGCAAACTATAAAGGTTGTATGGTGTACCCAACTCTCCGGAAAAAAGAAATACCGGTAACAGAAACAAATCATCAAACGACACAATACAGTACAACAAATAACGTAGCAAGCTTAAAGACGCCAGCTATATCCTATGCCGAAGTCTTAAATAGAAACCAAGTAACTAGCCATCAAACCAACTCAGCAATCCAAACTGCTAGTGTACGTGATATACAGCCTGCTCCAACTCAATTAAGCCAAACCGCACAAAATGATTTTGACGAACTAAAACAATTGATGAAACAATTAATAGCCCAAATGACAAATATGATGAACATTGTCACGCTTCTAGTATCTAAACTTGACAAATAAACACCTAACAATCGCCATCTGGAATGCTAACGGACTTTCACGCCATTTACTTGAACTAAAAACATTCTTAACTGAAAAGCTAATTACGTCATGCTCATTTTTGAAACACACTCAACTGAGAAAACCTATATAAACATACCTAACTATAATATATTCTCTACTAATCACCCGGACGGTAAGGCCCATAGTGGTACTGCAGTAAGAATTAAAAAAAGCATAAAGTGCATAGAGCTCGATGGATTCAAAAAGGACTACATACAGGCTACTACTATAACGACCTCAGATACAACGGGTCCAATAAATGTATCTGCAGTTTATTGCCCACCTAAATTTAACAATACAAAAGACCAATACCTCGATTTTCTAAAATCACTGGGAAATCGGTATTTGGCAGGAGGTGACTATAATGCCAAACACATAACATGGGGGTCCAGACTTACCACTGGAAAGGGAAGACAACTGTATGAAGCAATAAGAAGCTATAATAGCCATACCCTAAGCACAGGCGAGCCGACTTACTGGCCAACTGACACAAACAAACTACCGGATTTAATTGACTCCTGCATAACAAGAAATATAACTTGCGATAACAATAAAATCATGCAGGAGAGGTCCTCCGACCATTCCCCAATATTAATTACGTTACATGGTGGGGTAGAAGAAAACAACAATGACCCCCCTTTATTTAACCACAAAACAAACTGGAATATGTTTCGCGAGATTTTGGAACAGAACATGGAAATAAATATCTCTCTAAAACAACGAACTGGACTCCGGAATAGCATATTTAAATGACAACAACATATACGCAGCAACGCAATCGACACCATCTATAAAAATGACTGCATTAAAGAAAATTCCCGCCTTTATTAAAGACAAAATCAGGCAAAAGCGTAACCTTAGGAAGATATGCCAAAGGACTAGGCATCCAGAAGATAAAAAACAAACTTAATAGAGCAACAGACGAGCTCAAGAGAATTCTCAGGGCAGACAAAGATAACCGGCTACAATACTACCTTAGCAACCTCGGAACCTCCTTATCTATAAATTATTCTCTGTGGAAAGCGAGCAAAAAATTGACGAACTCAACTATACACAAGCCGCCTATAAAAAGAAACAACAACACATGGGCGAGATCAAACAAAGAAAAAGCAGACACTCTATAACAAAGGCAGAAATTAAATCTCACATAAAACAAATTAAAAACAAGAAAGCCCCCGGATATGACTTAATCGGAGGAAAAATTCTGAAAGAACTACCAGACGCTATAATCACCTATATTAGAAACCTGGTTAACGGAATCCTTCGATTTCAATACTTTCCCATAACTTGGAAGGTAGGCCAAATTAAAGCAATTCCAAAACCAAATAAAAACGCCAATACTGTAAGTTCGTACAGACCAATCACTTTATTACCTGTCCTCTCAAAAGTATTTGAAAAAGTCCTATTAAATAGAATCGAGCCAACCCTAAAACAAAAAAATATAATTCCTCCTTACCAATTCGGCTTTCGGAAGCAACACTCGACTGTCCAACAGGTCCATCGAGTAATTAATAAAATAACAGAAGATTTTGACAAAAATAAGTTGGACATTGCTAAAGCATTTGACGAAGTATGGCATAAAGGACTGCTGCATAAGCTAAGAAATATACTACCAGCCAACCTATATACCATCCTACAAAGCTATATAACGGACAGATATTTCTATATCAAATATGACAATGAATGCTCAGATGTTATTCCAGTGTCAGCGGGTGTTCCCCAAGGTAGTGTGCTTGGGCCCATCTTATACCTGATTTACACCTCCGATATTCCAGCGCCAACTATCCCTGGATCAATGATTGCTACGTTCGCAGATGATACTGTGTTAATGTCGTCAAGCGCGTGTGAAAAACAAATCATGACACAAACAGTATCCTGGTTCGAGAGATGGGGCATCGAGATAAATAAAGACAAAACTCAACAAGTAATATACACAAAACGACAACCCAAAAACTTCGCAATTAAAATCAACGACAATCAAATATTGTTACGCCCATATGCCAAGTACCTTGGACTAACTATTGACTCAAAACTGACATGGAAGCAGCACATTCTAAATAAACGAAATGAAATGAAGATATCCATAAAGATTTAAACATAGAGACAGTCAACGAAACTATTAAAACAAGTAAGGTAGCAGCAGTCGAGTTTCCCGATTGCAAAATACCCTGTACCCTTAGACATGCTTACAATTTATTTATTTAATATCAATAAATAAGTGAAAAAATATTCTACCATATTAGAAAAGAGTACCATAACAATATAAATTTGGTATGATTTTGGTTATGAAAATAAGTTTCGTGTGTCATAAAGCCATACACATTTCGCTGTCAACGTCGCAGTCGGCGTCGCGCAATGCGTGTTTTGCTGCGCTTCTGCTTCCCTTGCCATAGATTTTGCATGGGGCATAACTTCCGTGTTTCTTATCCGATTTGGTTTAAATTAAAAAATTAGATAGCTTTTATAACCACCAACGCATATGCCGAATTGCATAACATTAGGTTAATAATTGTGGGCGTGGCAGTTTTTTGCGGTTTGCGGGGAGCGTGGTCGTGACAGTTTATTGCTGATTGCGGGGGAGCGGGGGGTGATATCAAAATAAAACAACAAATTTGTACTGCGTATGGTAAGTACCTATCCAACGATATATGTAGTAGTATGTAGCTCTTGTAGTTTCTGAGATCTAGGCGTTGATACGGACAGACGGACGGACATGGCTATATCGACTCGGCTATTGATGCTGATCAAGAATATATATACTTTATGGGGTCGGAGATGCTTCCTTCTGCCTGTTACATACATTTGCACCATATTATGATACCCTTTTCACCCATTTTTAATGGGTACAGGGTATAAAAAGCAGCAAAAAACACACAAATCAACTACTTAACCACCAAAACCCAAACCTGAGACAAATACCGATGAAAGAGCTGGAACCGAGAAGATTAAAACGCAAAACTCCAACAGAATTAAATTATTAGTAAACTATTAAAGTATTAGCGTATCCTTGCAATGGGAAGGGCCGCTACCTTTTTTTCTTTCTTCAACCATTACTCATTGTTATTCTTTAAAAAAACAGAATGTAATTTAAAGGAAATTAATAAAAAAAAAAAAAAAAAAGCCCACAACAGAATACTGATAAGCAGAATTCTTACAAATAATCAAAACCACCGCAAATAGTGCTGAGCCTTACCAACCTTAATGATCTCTTTGAGCTTCTTACGGAGGTCACTAGTCTAGATAATTTAACAGTTAAAATCAATCAAGGGGAAACAGTGAGAATATTTCCCAAAGATGTTGATACTTATAGAGCCATTGTTAATATTTTGGATAGTTCGGGAATTGAATTCCATACGTACCAAATGAAGGAAGAGAAGCCTTACAGAATAGTAGTTAAGGGCCTCCACCATAGCACCTTAAACCACGAAATTATTGCCAACTTTAAAACATATGGCTTTGATGTTCTACAAGTACATAACCCAAGATCCAGGAGTAATAGAGAAGAAAAACTTAATATATTCTTCATTAATATAAAGCCATGTGCAAAAATGAATGACTATGATATTAACACACTATGCCGACAGAAAATGCGGATAGAAAGAATGCGTAAATCATCGGAAATTGCTCGATGCATACGTTGTCAGGGATACGGACACACAGCTAAATACTGTCGTCGTCATCCCAATTGTGCTCGCTGTGGCGAAAATCACTTAACCAAATTATGCACGCTTCCCAATGATCAACAGCCTACCTGTGTACACTGTGGAGGAAATCACACGGCAAGTTACAAAGGTTGCCAGTGGTACCAGGAGTATCTTCGACGATCAACAGGCACTGTAAAGAAGCAACAACCTAAGCAATCCAGATTAGATAAAAGAGCAGCAAACCAGCAACAACCCCAGCAAAAACAGCAGCATGCAACTAAGCAGCATGCAATAGCTAGCACTTTCAAAGCCCATACTGGGACCTTGTCCTACGCAGATATTGCAAGAAATGGCAATACAACAGCCCAGCCTCGTCCACATAATGTACAATTAAAGGGATTTAATATTAAACAGCCACACCAGCTTGACGTTCAGTCATTATTGGCACAGCAGCAGGAACAATTTATGAATTGGCAGCAACAGGTTCAACAACAACAACAGCAGCAATTCCTATCGTGGCTACAGCAGCAGCAACAGGAGCAACAACAACAAAGCAAGCTGAATAGTCAACGACTTGTACGGCTGAAAAAAATGGCTTTGAAATGGCCAATATATTGACACAACGGACTGGGGAACGGACTGGATCGGCTCTCCAACTCCGTAGTAACGTTTTACCATCGCAATTAACCCTCTGAAGATTCTTATCTGGAATGTAAATGGCATTTCAGGTAAAGCCAGAGAAGTTGAACTCTTCGCTCACAACAACTGCGTTGACATTCTTCTCCTAAACGAGATCAGACTCAACAGAGGGAACACAGTTAAGATACATGGGTATAGCTTTTATCCCGCATACAAACCTTCAAGGCATAATCACGGAATGGGAGGAGCAGCAGTACTGGTGAGGAGTTCTCTTCGTCATTTCCCGCAAAGAGTTATTGAAACGAAAACTATTCAGATGTCTTCAGATAAGGTCTCCACCGGGCTGGGAGATATGGAATTTAGCACGATATACTGTCCACCAACAAATAGAATTGAAGAAAGGCACTTCAGTGACATACTTGTCTCTTATGGCCAAAGGTATTTAGTTGGTGGGGACATTGGCTGTGGGGTGATACGTACAATTCACCCAGGGGGCGAGAACTAGCAGAAGCCATTTCCGCCAGAAGCGCTTATATCATTGCAACAGGTTCGCCAACTAGATACCCACATGTGACCAGTCACACACCTACCTGCATTGATTTTGCTGTGTACCATGGGATAAACTTAGACAGAACAAGTATTTGCGAAAACTGGGATCTAGACTCCGATCATGTAGCCCTTGTTGCTACTCTACAAACAGAAGGTGCCTATGTTAGGCCAAGCTCTCGGTTAATAAACAGCCGAACTGATCTTATGGTTTTCAGACAACATTTGGAAAACTCTTTTCAGTTAAATACGGTTCTAAGCTCTAAGGAAGACATCGAGAACGCAGTAGACATTCTAACGCAAAATATACATAGAGCTGCTTCTGCTTCTACGCCGTCTGAGCCTGAGACACGCCCCAGAAGTTATGATATTATACTAACAAGAGAGGCCAGAGAACTAATCAGAACTAAAAGACGTCTTCGAAGAAGAGCAATTCGAGCTCAGGATCCTTGGGACAGAATCTTGTGGAACCGAGCAGCAAAGCAACTCAAAATCATATTAAAGGAACTCAGAAATGATTTCTTTGAGCAAAAATGATCTTCCATGGACTACACCGTTGATGCAAACTATTCGCTGTGGAAGTGCACAAAAGCGCTTAAACGACAACCACTTCGATGGGTATCTGTACGTTGTCCAGGTGGGGAAACTGCAAAAACTGAAGTGGAACAGGCTTATGCATTCGGCTACCACCTAGAGGATCGCTTCACTCCTTATGACTTTGCCACGATAGAGGAAATAAGAGAGACCCAACAGTACCTACAAATGCCATTGCAGATGTCTTGGCATATTAAGCCAATAAGGATAGAAGAAATATCCGAAATAATCAAAATACTACCGAAACATAAAGCTCCAGGTATTGACAAAATTTGCCATGCCACGCTAAAGGTAAAGCGATAATCTGTATAGCACTAATCTTCAATGCTATTTTAAGGGTCCAAGTGTTCCCAAGACAGTGGAAACTGGCTGTTATTTTGATGATCCACAAGCCTGGGAAATTAGAAACTGATCCTGAGTCGTACCGGCCTATAAGCCTCTTACCCTCACTTTCTAAATTATGGGAGAGATTTATTGCCAATCGGATCAACGACATTATAAGACGGTATAAAGTAATATCATGCCGGATCATCAATTCGGATTTCGAAAGGGACACGGCACTATAGAACAGGTCCACAGACTGGTGAAACACATATTACAGGCTTTTGACGACTGCGAGTACTCCAACGCTGTCTTTATAGATATGCAACAAGCCTTCGACAAAGTATGGCATGTTGGATTGTTATGCAAGATAAAGACCCTACTACCTGCGCCCTTCTTCTGCATTTAAAATCAAGGTGAGAAATAACTACTCCTCTATATATCTAATGAGAGCTGGAGTCCCACAGGGCAGTGTTCTCGGACCGCCACTATACTCCTTCTACACTGCTGATATTTCTTGCCCGAGTTTCGAACACATGGAAGCACCGAACAAGGCTCTTATGGCAACCTATGCAGATGACATCGCAGTTGTATATAACTCTAGGGACAGCAGAGAGGCAGCTAACGGACTACAAGAATATACAAGAATATATATTAATGCTCTGGCAGCCTGGTGTAAAAAGTGGAACCTAAAAATAAACCCACTGAAAACATCAAATCCATGCTTCACACTGAAAACGCTCATCCAGAACACCCCTCCAATCCGACTAGAAGGAGTTACCCTGAATCAGCCGCGGCAAGCAACATACCTACCCTGTGATAACCTACCCTGGATAAACGTCTCACCTTTGGGCCGCATCTCAAAAACACAGTAAAGAAATGTGGTCACAGATCACAACAGCTGAGATGGCTTATGAATAGAAGGAGCACTCTTTCGCTGAGGTGCAAAAGAGCTGTGTATGCGCACCGTATCGTACCGATATGGTTATATGGGATCCAGATTTGGGGAATCGCAGCCAAATCGAATTATAAACGCATCCAGGTGATGCAAAATCGCGCACTACGACAAATAGCCAACTGTCCCTGGTATATACGTAACTCCACACTTCATCAAGATCTCAATCTTCACACAGTTGAGGAACAAATTGGAAGACACAGAAGTCGATATAGCGACAGACTACTGAGACATAGCAGTCTCCTTGCAAGACGTCTTATCCCCGCTCGACCTTTGAGACGACTTAAACGGCAAGGCTTCGCCAAGACAATTGGACAATAATAAAAACTTTTCACTTATGTTCCAACTTCACTTATTTTGATACAGTGTTTGGTAATTCTTAGGAATATTTCTCCACCCTGTGTACCCTGTGTACCCTGTGTATGTTAAGGTACAATATTTTGATGTACGGATTCTTCACCTAAATATATACAGGGTGCGTTATGAAAGTAATGCGCATGGTTTCATTGTCACGTAACTACCTGTCGTAGCACGCTCGGACCTGTCTGAAAATTTGGGGCGGAGTCTCTCCTTTCCAACGCGCTCGGTCTCAGTTCGCTCTGAGCAATAGAAGTGGTAGGACGTGTCGTAGAGCGGTCATTTTTTCTGTTGTGTCACGGTGCGATGGAGCGTTCGCTGGAACAGCGGTACGCCATAAAGTTTTGTGTGCGACTTGGCAAAAATGCATCGGAAACTTATCAAATGCTTCGAGAGGCCTTTAAGGAGGAGTGCATTTCGAGATCTCAGTGGGGAAGGTGGCACAAGGCCTTCAAGGAGGGTCGAGAGGAGGTCACCGACGATCCACGTTCCGGACGTCTCGTATCAAAACAATGCTGATTGTCTTCTTTGACGTCCGAGGAATCGTCCATTTTGAGTTTGTGCCGCAAGGACAAACTGTCAACGGAGCCTTTTACCAAGAGGTACTCAAGAGACTGAAACGCCGAGTCGTACGCGTCAGGCCAGACATCAAAGACGTTTTCATGCTCAACCACGATAACGCCCCCAGCCACACGGCCTTCGTCGTCACCAACTTCTTGACCCAGAAGAAGATCTCAGTTATGCCCCAGCCTCCTTACAGCCCTGACTTAGCTCCGTGCGACTTTTTTTTGTTCCCCTACTGAAGAGAGAGCTAAAGGGAAAACACTGGGAGTCGGTGGAGAACATCCAAGCTCGCGTAACAAGGTTCCTGAAAGGCATTTCTGTCGAGGAGTTTCAGGGTGCTTTCCAGGCGTGGCATACACGTCTCCGCAAGTGTATTGACGCAGGAGGGGACTATTTTGAAGAATTTTAATAATTTGTACTGATTGGATCAACAAATATATTTTTCTTAGAAAATGCGCATTACTTTCATAACGCACCCTGTATATATAAAAAAAAATAAAAAAAAAAAAAATTTTAACTGTTTTCAAGTATTAAGCTAGGCAACACACAAGTCGATATAGCGACAGACTACAGAGACATAGGAGTCTCCTTGCAAGACGTCTTATCCCCGCTCAACTTCACTTATGTTCCCTGAGTTCTGTACCCTGTGTATGTTAAGGTACAATATTTTGATGTACGGATTCTTCACTTAAATATATATATATATATAAAAAATAAAAAAAATTTCTTACCGCGATGGGTCCGTCATCGAAGTTTAAAGTATACCATATATTGATAGAATTAACAACTTTATATTTAGCGAACTGTAGGGTCTCAGCCGCTTTTATGCTTTATAATATTTTTTACGAAACTCATCTTTGCATTAACTTCCTTTAGGACTCCTCCCTCTATTCCATCAAATTCCTTTAGGCAAAATACAATAAAAAAAGTGTTTTTTTTTGTTTAAAAGGTTAATAAAGCACTTTTGTTTCACTAGTGTTTCATAGTGGATGGAGTTTGCCGTGAAGGCTTTTTCCACCGCACACTGGGCCACATTCCCCATTTTTTGGCATAAAGTCAAAAAATTTTTTAAATTCTATTTTAAATTTAACTATATATTATGAAAGAGCATACATTAACATACATAACATACATTTAAAAACATTTTAGTTGCAACACTGCATATTCGATAACAAATGCATATGTTTGATCTGCTGTTTGTTCAAGCAAAATTGGCGGGAAGCTTTTACTCAACTTTGTGCTTCTTTTAAAAAACATCACGTGTCCAAATATTTTTAAATAAAATGGAACATAAAGATCAAGGTATGCCTAATACAGATATAAATTACTGATTTCGATTTATGTGTTCCATGTTGTAATTGTTGTTGTCTTTGTTTATGTCTTAGTTTAGGCAAAATCTAACCAAAGTATTCGTCTATTGTGGAATGAAAAATAATTTGTGCCAACTTGTGCCAAAAACTAATAACTTATGTGTTTACTAAAAACTGTAATTAAATTGATCCTAGTAGTGCCTTTTGCCTAAATTAGCCTATGCTCTTTATATATTGTTGTTAAAGGCAAGTTTAAGATTAGCCGATCGGTTCTGCTGGATGAGTGGATCAAAGGAGGTCGAAATGACAAAGCCTTAGTTGTTGGCGAATTTAAATTTAATGATATTAATATTGACGAGAAAGCTAAAATCGCTAAGCAAATCAGAAGCTTTCACCTGTATATGACGAAAAATCTGGCTAAATGTAACCGTACAATTGAAGCATTTAAAAAAAAACATTTTAGTTGGCTTTCATCCACTATGATGGTTGTCGTGGAGCAAAATAACAACCAAATCGCTTCAGTCTGTCAAATGGGACGACCTCGACTCCCTTACAGTGATGCAGGATCGCGGCTACTCCTTAACTTTATATCCTTATATGGGCGGTATGGGTGGGCGTGGTCCGATTCACTTGAAATTAAAAGTACGTAATTTAAATGTCATGCACCAATTCTTCAAAAATTCAGCTCTCTAGCTATATTATTAGACTTTATGCCAAAAAAAAGTGAATCTGGCCCAGTGTGCACCGGCATAATATGTTTTAGGTTAGGTGCTGAATGCAATTCTTAGAAGTGTCGGTATCTATTCAGAGCATTGTATTTCGTCGTGCTACCATACGAGTTATGTACGGTAGCAGGGCATTTCCCCTTAAAAAATTGCAGTACTCAAATTTTAAAGCTTCATCTTCAGTCTTTCTCCGTTTTGTTCAGAAGAGTTAATTTTTTGCGTTCTCAATGACACATTCTTATATAACTTTTTAGTGTTCGCTTGTAGCCTAGTGCAGGAAGTTGAATTTCTGTCCATACTACCAGGATCCCTTAATTTATAAGATTGGTCATGTCCAGTCTTAACGCAGTGCGGACTTTTTTTCCAACTGACTGCCAGTTTTTCGACACTTTTCTTTATCGTTTGTAAATTTAGCTAGGTTTGTGGCGTAGACGCATCTGTCATAAGCCGCCTTCGCCGCCTATGCGAAAGATAATGCTACTGGCATATCTATTGGTTGGGCGGGGAATACAGTTAATCTCAAGGGCTTTCTGAGACCAGAGATATAAGTATGCAGCGAGTTGCTTCTAAATTTATAATTTAATTTTAACATGGCGGCCGCAGCGATCTTGTGTATCATGAGGGTTTTATTAGTAAAAAGCGTTAGCTTTATTTATATTTTATCATAATAATAATTCAAAACAAGTGAGAAAAGTTATCTTCGGCTTGCCGAAGATGGTATACCATTGCAGTTCTTTACAAAATTGCAATAAGTATTGTACTTATGAAAAATCAGAAGTCTTTTCAAAATTATTGGTATGGCTATGTCTAATGAATAAATGTTGAATTCGGTTGCAATAGCTTGGAAAACAAAAAAGTTTTCCATAGAAAGACTTGTTTTCATATCGGTCGTTTGTATGGCAGCTATGTGATATAGCGATCCGATCCGGACCAAACTTTTACAAATCGTGTATGGCTATGTCAAATAAATAAATGTTGAATTCGGTTGCGATAGTTTGGGGAACAAAAAAGTTTTTCATACAAAGACTTGAAATCTGATTGATCGTTTGTATGGCAGCTATATGATATAGTGGTCCGATCCGACCGATTCAAAACGCTAGATTTAAAACTACTGTCTATTTTTTGCATAGAAACATACGGACAGACGGACATGGCTATATCGACTCGGCTTTTGTTGCTGATCAATAATTTATATACACTGTGGGGTCGGGGATGCTTCCTTTAATGCGTTACACATTTCTGGACAAAATTTTTTTATTCTAGTGAATGTATATCTTTTGCGATATTAAATTTTATGTAAGCCTTTGATACTCTTTACCTGATTTCTTAAATATATTATTTTTAGTATTTTATATTTCTGACGCTAATCTATCTTCGCCGCTACTATCTGAATCTGACTTTTTATATTTTCAATGCGACAATGTTGATTTTGTCTCAGATTTGAAATATATTAAGCGAGTTTTAAAATTATAATTCAAAAATTCACAGATACGAGGGTAGCCCGATAAGTACTTAGCCTCACCATCAGACGATGGCGCCAGTATCGCAAGAGTAATTTATTATCGTGTAGTACAAATTTCAGCCGGATCGAAGTCGTAGTTTTGTTTTGACCGCGTGTGAAAACGGAAATGTCCGCGGATTTAAGAAAAATGAAAAAAGAGCAGTATCGGTCAGTGATTCGATTCTGTTTCTGGAAGGGAAATGGCGCAATGAAATCAAAGAGCCTTTAGACGCTGTGTACGGTGACTCTTCTCCTTCGATAGCGACCAACAAAAACTAGTTTAATGAGTTTCAACGTGGTCCCACTTCGGTTTTTGATGAGCCAAAAACGGGTGCCCCAAAACGGCTACCACGGAGGATAACGTAACAAAAATCCACCATCTCGTATTGGCAGACCGCCGATTCAAGGTGCGAGAGATAGCTGAGACAGTAGGCATTTCAAAAGATCGCATGGGTCATATCTTGCATGAAATTTTGGGCATGAGAAAGGTGCCTGCGAGATGGGTGCCGCGTTTGGTCACTCAGCACAACAAGGGCAACCGTAAGACCACTTAAGAGCAGTGTTTGACGCTGTTTTAAAGCAATCCGAAGGAGGTTCTTCGTCGTTTCGTGACAGCCGACGAAACATGGATCCACTGGTACACACCAGAGACCAAGCAACAGTCGAAACAGTGGACTTCACCCGGCGAACGTGCTTCGAAGAAGGCCACGACTGTCTCATCGGCCGGAAAGGTGATGGCCACCGTTTTCTGGGATTCACAAAGTGTGATCCATATCGACTATCGACTGGAGAAGGCAAAACGATCACAGGGCAGTACAACGTCGAATTATTGATCCGATTCAACACGGAATTGAGGAAAAAACGGTCCCACTTGGCAAAAAAAAGGGCTCTTCTACCATGTTAACGCACAGGCTCACAAGTCCTCCCCGCCAACGCCAAATTGTTCGAATTGGGCTACGAACTACTGCCCCATCCACCGTATACTCCAGATTTGGCCCCGTGCGATTTCTTTCTGTTTCCATACTTGAAAAAGTCACTCGCCGGACAGAAATTTCAGTCGCCGCCATGATGGCACATTTTGCAGACCTCGAAAAAATTTATTTTTCAGACGGGTTAAAGAAATTGGAGCATCGCTGGATCAAGTGTATCGAGCTAAAAGGAGACCAAGTTGAAAAATAAATCACCACTTTCCCAAAAATTTTTGTTTTTCTTTTGTAAGCTAAGTACTTATCGGACTACCCTTGTAAGACGGATAGGAAATTATATTTTTTTTGAATTGATACAAGATTTTGTATTCTCAATTAATTTTTTTGATTAATTAAAATTTTTTAATAGAATTCGTATAAGTATGAATATTTTAGAATAATTTCACGAAAAGTCCACTTACATGATTTCCATTAAACAATATAACCTAAAGGATACAATTTGCCTAACTACCATGTGTTCCTTTGTTGTAAATGGTGTCACTAGCGGGGGCTCTCTAGAAGGGTTGTCGTTTCAAATTTTTCCTCCAGGATTTGAATTTGTTCAGGTTTTCCGTTTAAAATTTGTTTTTTATGATGATTTATTTTATGATTTATTTTTCGTGGGTTCGCGTGGTTTCGATTGGGCGTCAGTAAACAAATCATTATTTTCCCTTTTCTAATTATAAACTTTATTAATTGGCATTTAGTCCGATTAATAATTAAAATATAATTTGTTCGGATAGTTACAAGATAAGAATCCGTTTGGATAATTATAACTTTTATTTATCGGAATTACTTCCGTTTATTGGATTGAGAGCTTGGGAGACGTCGGCAGTTCCGACGTCGGAAGCGATGATCTGACCTTGTATAAGTGGGCCGTCCTGGTCGGCGGGACTACCGCTAACTAAATGTTTCGTACCCGATAAACACAGACTATTTGTATGACAACAATAAATTTTAAAAGCAGTGCATAAAAAAAATCATGACTCTTCGCTATAAACAGAACAATCGATTTTCCCAGTAAGGTATTTGATTTTAAAATCAAATTCATTCAATTTGATTTTCCATTGTTGTAATAGTATGTCTGTTATTTATATTATTTTTTATAATATTTATAATATTATAATATATTTTAGACAAAAAGGTGGTTTATGATCACTGAGTAACTTAAAATATCATCCGAACAGGTATGATCCGAATTAGTTAGTTACCCATGCTATTGCTATTAATATTTCCTGGTTTATGCTGGTTTATAATTTTCCGTCAGTTCGTCATCGAGAAAATCTTACTAAAATCCTGGCAAATTAATATCGGATCAAACGTTATAAATAATTTTTATCTTTTTAAACAAATGTTTGTAATCTTTTGTGTTAAGTATCAATTGCTGCTATTTTTTTTTTAATTGTACTTGTCATTGGTTTTACTACTTAGTCCGATAAATTATTTAATCTGTTTTGGAGTATTTGGTTATGCGAAGTTTGTTATGGCTCTTGTTTTATCTGGATTAGGTTAAATACCAATTACAGTGGTAACGCGTCACAAAAATGCTTGATATTGCTATTGAATCGGACTCTCAAATATTCGCTTCATAACTTCGTACAAAGACTTTTTAGAGACAAAATATTTTCTTCCAATGAAGTAGAAAACATTAATATGTCGACAAAATGAACTAGGCAATCCCTAAAGGAAAAATCTTCTACAAGATTATTAAGACATTTTTGGAAAATAACGGTTGCGCTTGAGTCCAAATGGCCTTCAAGTACATTCGTATAGTTTTAATTTAATTTATTTAACAATGATCTGCTAATTATAAATATAAATACATTCTACAACTATTCTAAGAGGTATTCTAAAATTTTCAATTTATTAACATTTATGGAGAGTTCAGGGGATAAGGTATGGGGGTCGTTAGGACCTAGTTTTCCTATTAGGGATGAAAAAATATAGTTGGTCTAAAAGGTGTTTGGAATCCACCATACCATGGATAAGCATATATAGAAACATGACCCCAGTTCGCCGTTCCTTTAGAGGAGGTAGCTTCAATAATTTAAGCCTGCAACAGTAGGCGGAAGACGATTGTCCGGATCCCAGTTAAAGTTTTTTCAGTGCAAATAGCAGGAACTGCTTTTTTAGATCCTTTTTTTGGTGAGAGAGGTATTGTGGACTTCAAACACACGAGCAGTATTCAAGGATAGGACGAACTAGGGTGATATATACGGATCTGTTGGTGAAAGGATCGTTAAATTTTTTATACCAACGCTTAATAAATGCTAATCTTCCTCTGACTTTATTCACTGTCACAGAAATGTGATTAATAAACTTAAGTTTATGATCAAAAAGAACTCCAAGATCATTGATTGTGGAAACACGATCAAGGACGTGATTTCCGAGAGAGTAAGAGACAATAAGCGGTACTCTGTGATGGAATATCATAAGTTTGCATTTTGAGCAGTTTAGGAATAACAGATTGCTTGAGCACCACGAAGAGAGCATACTTCCGAAAAGGAATAGCATAACTTGACTTCATCAGCATACATAAGCGTAAAGGCATAACTAATCACATTAGGAAGATCGTTTACAAAAAGTATAAACAACAGTGGTCCTAGATAACTACCCTGCGGGCCACCCGATGAGACATGGATGACCTTCGACTTAGTAGTTTTAAATAGAACACGCTGAGTTCGATCTGAAAGATAAGAAGCAACCCACACAAGGATATTTGATGGAAAACCAATGAGCGAGAGTTTCCGTAGTAGAAGCTGTTGATTATCTGAATCAAATGGTTTGGTCAGTATTAATTACGTCAGTTTGCAAGCAATACTGAAACCTTCGGTGGATGATTGAAAAAAATTCTAGTAGATTAGTTGTTGTCGGGCGAAGCTTTTCAAAACCATGTTGTGATGGGGAGATTATGTTCTTGTATGCATGTTGCAGCTGCGACGTAATGAGTTTCTCAAGAAACTTGGGAATCGCAGATAGCTTAGCAATGCCGCGGTAGTTCTCAATGGAAGCCTTAGATCCTTTTTTATGAATAGGTATAAGCTATGATTTATTCCACATCATAGGTAGGGATTCTAGCTCCAAGGATAGATTAAATAGTATAGTGAGATTTAAGCTTAGAAGATGGGAGCACCGTCTAAAGATGCAGCTAGGTATGATACATTGGATCAACTGAATCAGAGGAGTAGGTTGATTGAAAAAATATCGTAAAAAAAGATTAGCAATACCGAGATGTGAAGCGTCGGAATTATTATTATATGCGAGGGAAGGGGGGAAAAGATTGGATTAGAGCGTTAAGAGCTTACAAAAAAATGAAAAGAGTTTGGATTCATTCGAAAATTGAATTAACATTTTGTAATATAATTTTTATATAGTTCATTGTTAACCCTCGGACTAGCGGTTGGGTCCATGGGGACTTTTTTGATTTTCAAGTGAAGATTACTTTTAGTTCCACCAAGGAAAAGTACCCATGACCGAACTCCTATTCCAAAATAAAAAGTCTTGCGCGTCTTTTAAGACTTATTTTAAGGCAATCGATGAATTAATTTAGAAGAAATAAATCTGTACTTTTTTTTCCTTATATATAAGGCCCGTAGGGATCTATATTTTTTTTTGTAAAAATATGATTATTATATAAAATAAATAATAATATATTATTAAAAATTAATAAAATAGTTGCAAAAAATAGTTGCGCCACGCGAACATCGTCCATCATGCTATTTGTGCAGGGAACTGAACAATCGCAAGAAAAAAACGCGCTTCTTCTGCTACGATTGTAACAATGCGGTTTTGTATGGAACATTCTAAACAAATGCAGCGCTGCGAAACTTGTACAGAACAAAATTTAAATTTAAATTAATGTAATTAACTTCAATTTTCCCTTTTTAAATAAAAATTATTAAATAATATAATAAACAAGTAATTTTGTGTTAAACTTTCACTCATGTGTAGCGCTTAGCATGCAATATGTATGAACATTCCATACAAATTTCACTGAGGCCCGAACGGACCTTACCGCTGAAATAAGGGTAAAAAGGTTACCGTTAATCCGAGGTTTAATGACGAGGTTGCGGATGAGAAAGTTGTTTTTTTAGATGTAACGAGGTTTGCGACCTTAGGGACTTTTTGTAAGCTCTAGATTTCCTATTTTTAAGGAGAGAGAGTTGCTTATTAAACCATGTCGGTTTTGACGTTGATGGAGTTTATATTTCAGGGACAGATTTATGAATTTTATTATTTTATTATCTATTTTATTATTGATAAAGTTATAATTAGTATTCTAGTGTAATCTCGAAATTTCAGAATAACAGACTTCTCCGACTTCTTGATGTTGATCTCTTTTCACGACTCTCGGCAGAAGTCCCTCGACTCTTCTGCCAGACTGTTTTTGTCGATCTCTGTAAACTTTTCGCCTCTGTTAACTTTGTTGCCTCTGTTAACTTTGTCGCCTCTGTTAACTTTGTCGCCTCTGTTAACTTTGTCGCCTCTCTTAACTTTGCCGCCTCTGTCTGCAACTCTGTTTATATTCGGCCCTCCTTATCTTCATCCGTCCCAGATGACAATAGGCCTTCGTTCTTTTTTTTGACTTGACTTGGGTTGTTCTGCCCTTCTTTTTTTCCGGATGCAACCGAGTTTTTTACTTTCGACTCATTCTTAAGTTCCAAGGCTTCATTCTAATTTTCCTAAGTGTTCAAAAGTGTTTAAGCCCTTTCTTCTTTTTTATTTTCACAGACTTCTGGCTTTCATTTCCATTTGATTCTTCCTTTTCAGTCTCAAAAACTTCATGTTTCGGGAAAGGGATAGTTTTATCTATTATCTATCTTTATCTAACGGCGATCAACAATAACACGTACTTGGTCATTATTTTTTGGACAGTTAATTTAGATGTGTCCGTTTTCATGACATTTAAATCATTTAACCGCGGCGGTGAAATATTTTCTCTTATATTCAGCGGAACCACAAATAAAGCAATGACAATTTTTGGCATTCTGTTCGGACACATTTAATAAACAAACCGTCGACAAACCAGCTGATGCCAACTTCTTCATATGGAGCTTGTACTCATGAAATGTCCCGTCTTTTTGCTCTTCTGTAGCCGCTGATGCACATCTGCACTGTTTAAGTGACGTTCAAACTCTTCCATTAACGCCTTTTTTAACTCATAATAGTCACAAACTGCCTCCGCCTCTAGGAATAATATTGCCGCGCCGCACATATTATTTCGCGCCTGCACATATCTCTGTTTATCTGATAATTCGTATGGTTCAAAGTTTTTCTCGAACGTTTCAAACAATTGTTTCACAGGAATTGATACTCCATTAAAGTCATTTATAATTTTCTCGAAACCATATATCGATATTTTCGCTTGTTTTTTTTCGTTCATCTACTTTGACTTATAACGCTAGCAACTGCAACAACTGATCTACTTTATTGTTCACTTCTGCAATATTTTTCACTTCCATGATTATTCGTTTATGCGCCCGCCTAAACATAACTGCAACTTCGACCGAATTTCACCACGCTTTAGGAATTTCCAACTGACCCCGACCGACCGTTTTGCGAATTTTACCACCTCTGTGTCTTTTTGCAACTTTTATACGATGTTTGCAACTTAAGTTTTCGGTACTTTTAATGTAACTCCACAACTGTTCAACTGTACGACTTTGATTTGGAATTACACTTAACTTCACCAACGACTGTTATCGTTTAACAACCCGACTTCGTCAACTTGAACAACCTAAACAACTTCTGATTAATTATACTACCAATTATTAACTTTTAACTTTTGTGAAACCTTACCTTTTTTTGTTAATTTCTTTAGGCAATATGTATATGCACACGCGATCGAACATACATGAGATTAACACTAGAACTGGTTGAGCCCCCATATGTAATGTTTATTATACATATTATTTTCGGACAAAAAGCCTCAGATTTGAGGAATAGGAATTGCGAACTGATTAACTAACTTTGTGTGTAATAATAAGGTCGACTGAAATTATCTTGTCCCACTGGTTAGGTTTGGTGTTTTAAATTACTTTACATTTACTGGTTTCCTGAATAAATCGAAGTGGGTTTGGTTTCTTGGATGGTGCTGCCTTAAGGCTGTTCTTGCTGCTTAGCCTCATAAGGGGATGGGGGAGCGATTGTTTGGCTTTACCTGCCTACCATTTGTCGGGAAGTGGGAATTCAAGCTGCTGTAGCTGTCGCACCGGACTAATTACTCTGCGTCTAATTCCAGTAGATTGTGATAGTTTGCTCACCATTTTCATAATAGTAAACTGGATGTTCCAGGTACCGGGTAAAGCTGTCGATGGTTTTCAACTTCCTCCGGTAATGTACGTCGACGTAGCATTTATTGCAAAGAGCGGTGGTGTTAAATCCCAGTCCTGACGGGGCGTTCTGAGCTAAATTCCGTAGACATCGTGTGGCTTGGTACCTTGGTATAATCGTGTTCAGTCAATAATACCTATTTGACTTACTCTACGTAAGTAATGCTCCCCACAGGAGGAACAAGTATTGGCAATTGCCTTATAATTAAAATCCTTATAATTATAAGGAGGTACCCAAATTTGACGGTAAATTGTTATATCTGATGTAATAGCGTCCCGGTAGGTGTGAAAACGAAGAGCCAAACACCACGCCTAGCTTGGTGGTAGATTTTTCGGGTAGTTGCCAGGGAGGCGCGTCGGTGAGATCTGTGTCATATGTTCAAGCATCTCATTCTGCTCCATGAATTCGCCGTATTGAATCCTTCTGAAGTAATCATTCCAATCCGTAGAAGCGTCGGAATGCCGTTGGTAGTGATGATGGTTGGATTTTCAGAAAAAGGCAGCCGATCACTCAAACTTTGATCCGGTTTTTTTTGATTATTTTCTTTTAATTTTTTTTCATCTTTAAAAATCTCTCCAACAGTCTTCATTTGATCGCACTGCACTGGTGCGGAGACAAAATATCCCAGTTTGGTTCTTTAGACAAACGGTCACCCATATCCCGATCGTATTTATAGGGGGAAAATTAATTTATAATAAAACTCAGCTTCGACCTTTTGTAGAGAAGTCTGGATCGGCCTATGCTAATTGGGGGGCCATGTTGTTCAATACGTTGATTGGTTCTGACTTGTGATGGTTTGTTGCACCTCGGACAATGTTTGAAATCGCTGGCAGTTCCCTAATCGATGAGGATAATGGCGGCGGCAGACTGGACATGTGTGCTTGGACCTGCGCCCAAGCGTGGAGCCGACTTGCGTGGAGCCGACTTGTTATGTCTATAAGCTGCAATTCCTGAAATGGTGCGAGCGCTGACGTGAGGATGGCACATCGATTCTTATACCGGTTTGCTAACAATCTATCTAGGCAGCTTTCCACGTAACGGAACTTTCTGATATTCGCATAATCGCGCGCGCAAATGAATTCAGTGAATAGATCACGGGACCGAAGTCACTCCGTTTTGTCGCTACGAAAATTGTGAATGAATTAATATGTAGTGGCTGGTTGGCTTGCTGCATGATCATACGCTTCATGTTTCGACCTGGTGATCATGAGTATAAATTCTGCCTTTTAAAATTCGAATTGAGTTCCGTCAAGAAACACCGAAAGCGCCTGTTAACGTTCCAAGGCTTGCAGGTCCTTATTAATTTCATGATATATATTCTTCAGGTGTTTGGTTATTCTTAAGCATGCTTCAGTGCGGTCCGAGAGTATTTACGTTCCAAGGCTCACAGATGCTTATTAATCTCGTGATATATATTCTTCATGTGCTTGATTTTTTTAAGCATGCTTCAGTGCGGTCCACGACTATATAAAAGATTACTTCGATTTCGTATTGTGGACTCTAAGCTACATACTGCATCTCCTGGATTCCTTTTGTCTGTTAATTAAAACATATTTTAGAAAAGCACATACTGCATCTCCTGGATTCCTTTTGTCTGTTAATTAAAAGAAATTTTAGATAAGCACTTTGCGTTGGGTCTATGGGGATGAGTGTTAAAATTTTACTTCCACCTAACTTTGACCACTGGTATTACCATTTATGTTTTAACTGGCCATTATTTGAATTTGTGACGTTTGAAATAGAAGCTTGATAAAATAAAGTTTATATTTTCCCTGCCTTGATGTAGTACTTTCTTCTTAAGAGTCCTGAGAAGTTACAAAAAAGCTGAGAAGTATCATTATTATCATTATTTCGATATTTGGAATATCTTTCATTTGGATTGGCATCTTATAAACCCAATTCGATTTAAGCTATCTTAGTTTTATACTTATACCTTTCATACTAAAAAAATGTAAAATCTATCACAATACAATCTCAAATGGTTTTTTATAATCACCTTTCGTCTTATGCCTCTATAGATTACTAATGCTTGTCTTGCGTCTTGTGTTAGGTATAGGTTTATGAGATTTCTCTGTTGTATTTACCAAATTTTCTGGTGTACCATCGCAGTGCTGAATTACATTTAGTTTCTGTAGGAGTTCTTTGGAGTTTCCACAATTGTGGTGGTAGTGCCATTTTTTATGTCGGCTTTTGGATTTCCTGTTGAAATCTATTTTATTTATTTATATATTTAGATGTAGATAATAGTAAAAACTAAAATCCCAATTCCCAATTCCCAATCCCAATTCGATTTAAGCTATCTTAGTTTTATACTTATACCTTTCATACTAAAAAAATGTAAAATCTATCACAATACAATCTCAAATGGTTTTTTCTAATCACCTTTCGTCTTATGCCTCTATAGATTACTAATGCTTGTCTTGCGTCTTGTGTTAGGTATAGGTTTATGAGATTTCTCTGTTGTATTTACCAAATTTTCTGGTGTACCATCGCAGTGCTGAATTACATTTAGTTTCTGTAGGAGTTCTTTGGAGTTTCCACAATTGTGGTGGTAGTCCCATTTTTTATGTCGGCTTTTGGATTTCCTGTTGAAATCTATTTTATTTATTTATATATTTAGATTTAGATAATAGTAAAAACTAAAAGATAACTGTGTTGGAGCGATAGCGACTTTAAGCTGATTCGGGAAAAAAAATTTGTAATTAACAAAAATAATGTTCTTATACAAAACAATATTGCATTAAAGATGTAGTAATCATATCTATTTATAATATATATATATATATCGTCAGGCCGATCTAGATCTACGACATCCAGCTCTGGGGAACGGCCAGTAAGTCCAACATCGCAATAATAAAAAGGTTTGAAAACAAGGCGCTCCGTACCGCTACCGGGGCCCACTTGCTGTACGATAGCGCCACCATCCACGAGGTCGTATGTTTCCTTTGGGTCAGGGATGAGGTGAAGAAGAGCAGCGAGCGATATGTGAAGGAGCTTCATAGGTATCCCAACATAATGGCCATCTCCCTATTGGATTACAGCGAGCAGCGCTGTAGACTGCGCAGGACTCATCCCCTGGATCTGGCAAGTGCGCCGTTGTATATTAGCTGAGGCAATAGAAAATTAAATGTAATAATTACTCGTTAAGTGCCATGTCCTACAATTTAATGGTTATCCATAATGGATAAATTTAAATAACTAAATAAAATAATAGACATATAAAATATCTATTAATGTATTGTAATGTATCTATTAAAAATGTATTGTGATTGTGGAGTAAATGGAACGACTCGGAAAGTTCTGAAGCGACAATTCGGAAAGTTCTCATTCGATTGTGCTTATATATTGACACAACATTCCGCTAAGCACGGCAAGAATTTTTATCCACTTATCGCTATCCACACATGCACGCGATCACGAAAATAACCATTTTTTAACACTACGATACAAACAGAATATTGAACAATCAAAGTTCCCTAAATTTTACATATCAATAGTTTATAGGACCTGTTATGTTGATAAATCAGTTACGAACTTAAAAATCAAGAGTCTTTATCTAATCTTACAAGCTCTGAAATACCACACGTACATTCAAGCTATCCAGAGGAAAACGTTGCTTTCAATGAAAACCAATTTAATGCCGAGCAGAAAATCGAATTTGGCTGATTTTTCAAATTTTCTGCTTCTGAGTGAGCTCTAAGTTTTTTTAAATTTATCTAGCCCTCCAAATCACTAACGCTATCACCCATATGTGTTATTAAGACAAACAACAAAAATTTCTGATCCGTTTATTTTTCTATTTGATATTGTAGCAAGATTTCGAACTCGAACCTATTTTTTTTTTCGGACAGCACACAGTCTTAGGAATTTTAAATTTCCGTTTAATTGACAAATGTCAAATATTATTAAAAACACTCTACTTCATGTTCTGTTGGTTATTTTGACGGATTATATTATGTTATTTTAATTATCGTCAAATTATTTTCAGGTGTTTTTTTTTTAGTTTTATTTTAAAATTTTTTCTTGTTAAGTGTACGTTATGTGGTAACGAACAATTTAGATTATTCACCCTGTACATACAAAAAGCCATTGTATGGAGCACCACACCATGTGTTAGTTAACAACAATAAGGTTACGAATAAGCAAGCCAACAACAATGCAAACGATATAGCAAAACGTCTAGTACCTAAGTTCGCGGCAACAACTACGGCAAATCAAACTTTCTTGTTCGTTTTGCCCATCGGTGACGTCAAGGACTGTCGGCAGGGTCGCAGGAAATCCCCTAACAAAAAGGATGAAATCCGGATCGTCGGAGGGAGGTGCCACATCAACAAAATTATTTATAGGTACTCTAAGAATAATTGTACTCTAAGAATACAATTGACAGGGCTATTTACACGACATAATTCATCAGAAGAATTCGCCAATGTGACAGATCAAGTGATTGCCCCAGAACACGCAGGGAGCTTGGCCGACATGGACAAGCTGCGAGATGTTCGCGAGTTCTCAGTAGACCCATCCGATTTCAGGTATGTGTTGTGTAGTGGGCCATGCCGACATGGCATTAAAATCCTATATTACTCCGGTAAACTGGATAGCAATTTCTAAATATTTCACTCTTCATTATGTGGACGTGTTAATCCAAAATTTTAACCAATCAGTGGAATCAGTGGAAGAATACCATCAAACAGTTTATAAACATCTTTCCCTTACCCTTAACAAAAACGGCTGTATAGGATAATGAAGAGAAGCAGAATTGATTGTGACAAAAATGTACAGAGACAAGGGTCTGCATACCTTTGTACGAGGGTTGCGAGACTTTATTATAATCAATTCCGATAGTAACCAATCGCTTTACCATGTCCACAGCACCATAGATATAGATCACAATGTACAGACAAAAATGTTTAATTATATGAACAGACCAAAATTGGTACCCTTTTATGCTACCTAAGTAGGAGACACGCTAGATACGCTAATAACCCACCACAGAGTAGCAAACTTGATAACGATTGATAAATTCAAAATACACAAGTGATATAAGTACCCCATTAGGTGTCCATATTTTTTACTTTGCAGTCCCTAACTATATCGTTATGGACTACGAAAAAGCCTTTAACTCCCAATCCATAAAACTCATGTTGGAGCAGCTACAGATAGAAGTCAATACAGCTACACAAAAAAGCATAGTTAATGGGCAGATAAAACGATTCCATTCCATACGATCAGAAATAATGAGATGGTTAAAGAAAGAAGACAAAAACACATATTTATAATACCTTTCAGATACAGCTGTTTACGAATACAATTAGAGTTTTTATTAAACTAGAAAGAAGAAGCAACCATTAGAAGTACCCTTTGGCAGGAGATAAATCCGAACCAATATAAAACAGCTAGACAGGACAATATCGAAATACTTAACAATAAACAAAAGGCCGACCTTTTTAACTTTAACAAAAAGCAAGTAAATACATAGGTGACTACCAAACTTGACAAGAAATTTTCATAAGAATTAAAACTAAACTAAGTTCCAAATTTTCCTCAAGATATGAGAGTTAAGGAAAACCGAAGCACCACAATTAAAATTTCAGAAAGTTATTATGGATTGCCAAATATGTCGGCGCAACAATGAATCGCAATAATTACACATAAGCTCAAACTATGACAATAATCAAAGGGAAAGTTTAAAATCTCAACAATATCCTATTTTATTAAAACATCTTATCGACATCGATAAATTCAAATTTTATTGCACACCCCACATGACCATACCGAAAATAGTCTTAAACAAAGCCCATTAAGCTATCCTTCACAAAGAGATAAACACCACTATTCAAAAATACATAACAAATACAGCATTCCCCAGGTAACGAAAGACTCGATCTTTAATTTAGTTAGGGTCAGGTTTGAAGTACATTGCCGGAAGCCCGGATTACGATAAACTGGTGATGTTGCAGAAGAATTTAAACAACCTAATAATAATCAACAAGTTATAGATAACCAACAGCAGGAAAATGGAATAAATAATCTTACTTCAGTATCGAAGCCTGGTAAGGACCACACACTTCCCTCATCCTACAGACCAATAACTCTACTCTCATGTATATCGAAACTATTCGAAAAATGCCTGCTAATCCGACTGAATCCACACCTACGAGCCCACAATATAATCCCAGCCCATCAATTTGGCTTTCGCGAAAGCAACGGAACCATTGAACAGGTGAATCGAATAACAGCGGAGATAAGAACTGCATTTGAAAATCGAGAATACTGTACAGCCATATTTCTAGGGAAGCAGAACAATAGGATATGTACAAATATTTTATAAGAACTAATTCCAGTTCAGCGAAATAAAGCGCTGTGTAGTTTTAGAAACACCAAAACTCAAAGGAAGACAAAATTTATGGTGAGACTATACTACTTCATGACTAAAAAGGCAGCGTAACTCAAAACAACACAGAACTTCACCTACAGGGCACCTACTTGGTCCAGCTGTCAGATGACTAGATGATAATCGACAACGAACGATTCAGAAATCCAGACAGTCTTTACTCTTGGAGCGCGTCTTGTGCAGTTTACAACCGAGAAAAAAACGACTTAATTCATCGAAACACTAAAAGCTTTACAAATTAATAGAAAAGGACAAATGAGGCACATAAAAGCATACTCAACGGTCAACAGTATTACCCTTTTAACGCTTTTTGTCCCTGATCTGATTCTTATCCTTTTGATTTTAAAATCAAAAGTGATGAATATAACATTGCAACTAGGACCCACAGCGAGAAAGGAAACAAAGTTCACCACGACTATCAACCGGCGAGCAAACCGGGTGCAATTACTGCTACCTCAGTTCAATACCGTTACATTTCTATGGGAATGTGCTCAAAGCACAATAAAGTGACCATTAAACAAACCAACAACAATGCACCCCAATTCATTGTATTCCAATATGCAGGCTCAGCGTCTGCCGAATGTTCCACAAGCGTCAAGCTGCCTATATGAACTTTTTTAATCCGTTTCGCAACCTGAATCTATGTGTTGCTTCCTCTTCCGCCAGCCCATACGATTTCAAGAAGATCACCAAATGCAATCAAAACCAATCGGCAATTAGCATAACATCAGCGACTGACATGCCCAATAAGCCACCAATTGGAAGAAGCAAGGACTATGGCGATCCACTACCAGCTAGAGCAGTGAACCCAACGTTAGCTTCTGCTAAGACTCAGCAGGTTAGGGCCATCTTGTTTGTTCTGTTACTTGTTGGATTTTATATAATAAATTCCTTTTTTATAATATCTATCTTATTTTTTTATTAAATAATCATTCCAAGCACCGAATTTTGGGTCGGGCGATGAAATTGCAAATTGAATTAACTTAAAGTTTGACATCAAAAATTAGGTGGGGGTTAGCCTAACAAAAAGCGCAAAGTCTATTGCCCAGGTGGTCCGAGTTCAATTTCTGGTCGTTCCTTGTCAAGTTGTATTTTTGTCGTTTGCTCCAATACCTGTTTTTTTAATTGCATTTTTTTTTTGTAAATTACATTTTCCTTTGAAGCATAAGAAAATACAACAAATTTTTAGATAAACCCTATTTATTTATGTCTGATTCCCTATTCTGGTCTTAAAGTACTGCATTTCTTTTTTTTCATACTTATTGTGTTATTTATGGTATATTCTGTTATTGTGAGACTAACAATAATTATTTAAATCTTATTATATAACTTAGATTATTAACAATGTAGAGTAATTGTATTAGTTAGAGACGACCCTAGGATTTCTTTGCTGGGCTGGAGAATCTTTACGGTTTTGATTGGTGTTTACTTATTTTAATCTGGATTTCCTCATTGACAAGAACAATGTGGAGGTCTGTGTTGATGCTTTCGCTGGGTAGGTACCATGGTGCCTCAGTGATAGTTCGCAGAATCGTTGACTGAGCTCGCTGTATAATTTCAATGTTGGTTTTTGAAATGAAATGGTTTTTGAAAGATGGGTTTCAGCACGGTATTGTAGATGAGTACTTTGTATTCCAAACTAAGGAGAGAGTTGCAGTTTATAAGCCAATAAAAATTGTCTGCTTTAAGCTTCATATGAGTCCTCTTGGATTCTATATATCACCGCCAGGTGGGGCGTCTGCTTGTGGGATTAACGTATTGTTCAGAGGTGGGCAGGTTTGTCTGTTCAACGTGAATGTTACATGTCTGCTTTTGGTCTCGTTTATCTTGATGCGCCAGTCTGCAAACCATCTTTCCACTATATAAAGATGGAAGGCAAGTTGATCTGTTGCCTTTGCTGAGCATCAAGATCGGCTAAGTATTGCGGTGTCGTCAGCAAATGTACAGGTGAAGGTACGCTGATAGTTTGTAGGCATGTCTGCTGTGTATAAGGTGTAAAGAAAGGGGCACACTACCTTGGGGGACTCTAGCATTGATAACGCGGCTAATGAAGTCGAACTGTTACACCTGGTTGAGAACACTCTTTTGAGGAGATATGATTCGAGCATTTTGTGTGTGTTCTGGGGAAGCAGTTTCATTATCTTTTTATCAACACTTATCAACACTCTTTTTAGTCCTTCCAGCCAGACTCGATCAAATGCTTGTGCAACATCTAAGAATATCGCTAAGCAGTATTCCCGGTGCTCAAAAGCGGTACGAATTTCTTTTGTGATGCAAACAGGTCGTTCGAACCGTTGAACAGTTCGCGAGTGCAGTCGTTTCATAATTGTGCTCCGTGACTTTAACAATCTCAACAGTGTAAAACTCTACATAAAAACACATAAAGTGGTACCACCACTAAGCGAAAAGACGCTACTGTGTGCAATGTGCAAGCACACAAAACCTTGTGTTACTTCTATTAAGTAATCTAAGAAAAACATAAAAACCACAATGCCAACGTGTAATAATACAAAAGCAATCGTTAAAAGCTCCAACAACAAAAATATTCAAGACGAAATCAGAATGCAACGGCAAAGAGAGCAAGACGAGCGTCGTCTCTCAGTGGCTTGCAATAATGCCTACCTGTCAATAATTTCCCCAACAGCAACAACAAGCAATGCAAGCGATCGATCTATTTCTCCCGCTCCTCTGGGCTCAAAAGAAAGTTGGAGTGTAGAATGCGCGGCATTCTCTCTGCCAACAACATCAACAACAACTACGCAACATTCGTTCTCCCTGTCTCAGTCCACAGTGACTGCAACAACAACATCAACGGCAACGTCAATGACCACTGCTGCTATGCCCGACCGGCAAAGTCAGCAGTTTCCGAGTCAATTAACTAAACAACCTAGCACAACTTTAAACTCACGTCCAACTATACAGACCGGAATGGATCGTTACATACAAGTTACCAAGCACAAATGAAGCCCGCGAAGTCAAGCTTCAAGTTAACAATGAAAATAACTACCGCACCGTTGAGAAAGACCTAAGAGCTACAAAGAAAAATTACTATAAAGAGCAGTAAGGGTCTTCAAGTGGTAATCAAAGGCATCGAACCAACTGTGTCAACTGCAGAAATCACTCTGCTCTACAAGAGAAAGGATTTGAGGTGAAATCGGCTATCAATATTATAAATAGAGCTAAGATATCACAGCCTCTTTTCAAACTGGAAATAAGCCCCGAAAGCAAACACAAAAAAAAAAAATTCCGTCCATCCAATATATAAACTCCAGTATCTACTCCACCGCAGAATAACAGTGGAGGAGCCACATAAGCGTAATGCTCCTGCACAATGCACGAATTACCAGGAGTATGGACACACTAGAACCTACTGTACACTACGCCCAGTGTGTGTAGGTTGCGGAGACTTGCACGACTCTGGCATCTGTCCCAATAATAACAAGTAAGATAACAGCAGTCGAGTTTCCCGATTGCAAAATACCCTGTACCCTTAGACATGCTTACAATTTATTTATTTAATATCAATAAATAAATGAAACAATATTCTACCATATTAGAAAAGAGTACCATAACAATATAAATTTGGTATGATTTTGGTTATGAAAATAAGTTTCGTGTGTCATAAAGCCATACACATTTCGCTGTCAACGTCTCAGTCGGCGTCGCGCAATGCGTGTTTTGCTGCCCTTCTGCTTCCCTTGCCATAGATTTTGCATGTGGCATAACTTCCGTGTTTCTTCTCCGATTTGCGGTTTGCGGGGGAGCGTGGTCGTGGCAGTTTTTTGCGGTTTGCGGGGGAGCGGGGGATGATATCGAAATAACAAAAAACTTGTACTGGGTATGTTAATTACCTATCCAACGATATATGGCACATCTCTGTAGCTCTTGTAGTTTCTGAGATCTAGGCGTTGATACGGACAGACAGACGGACAGACGGACAGACGGACGGACAGACGGACATGGCTATATCGACTCGGCTGTTGATGCTGATCAAGAATATATATACTTTATGGGGTCGGAGATGCGTCCTTCTGCCTGTTACATACATTTGCACCATATTATGATACCCTTTTCATCCATTTTTAATGGGTACAGGGTATAAAAACGACCCTAATCTATGGAAATGCGGTAACTGTGGTGAAAAACCACACAGCAAACTTCAGAGGGTGTCCAGTCTACAAAGACCTCAAAAGTCGCGTTTCTAAACAACCATTCCCCAAACAGAACTCTGTAACTCCATCTCAATCTACACCGGGAGTCTTTTCCACGAAAGCAACTAGGTCCTCCTTTGAACCTGTATGCACAATTCCAGGAGTATCATTTCCAAATGCCTTGACATCAGGCATAGTAAAGCCAGCTTCTAAGTCGGTAATCTCCCTAACACCAGCTGCCCAATCAACATCAGAGAAACACCACATCTTAGAACAGCCATCAACTGAAATTGAGTCACTAATAATTTCACTTCAAAAAAGCATGACGGAATTTATGCAGTTTATGCAATCTACAATACAAAACCTCATGCAAAATCAAAACTTACTCATGCAAATGCTTACATCCCAACACTCCAAACCATAAATGGCTATTTAAAAGATATGTTTCTGGAATGCTAACAGCATTTCACAGCACAAAAACGAACTTATTCAATTCCTAAAGGAACACGACATTGATATAATGCTAATCTCCGAAACCCATCTCACAAATAAAAATAACTTCTTTCTTAGTGAGTACACTTTTTACTCAACGAATCATCCAGAAGACAATGCTCATGGGGGAACAGGCATCCTTATCAAGAGACGCATCAAGCACCATCAATTGCAGCCATTCGCAACGAATTACTTGCAAGCTACGTCAATAAGTATTAAAGTGTCTTTCGGCAGTCTTAGTATTGCCTCAATATACTGCGCACCACTCAACTAAAGTTGAAGACCACCAAGCTCCATTGGCTAATCAACTCGCAATCCCCTCTTTGCCTTGAATACAAAATACTTCTCTATAACACCGTGATCAAGCCAATATGGAAATACGGCTCTGAACTTTAGGGAAATGCCAGTCGTAGTCACATCGAAGTAATTCAAAGAGTTCAATCTAAGACACTTAGACTCATCACTGGTGCTCCTTGGTATATAAGGAACGAAAATATTCGTCGAGATTTAAATATCAACACCGTTTCTGACGAAATTTTCCATCAAAAAGCAAAACACCAAGCTCAATTAACATTTCGTCCAAATCCTCTTGCACGCTCGCTAACCAGAACTTCCAGTTGGAATAGACTTCAACGTGCCGATCATCCACTCGCTCAGTTCCGATATAATTGGAGCCGTGCTTAAAACTAAACCCATCGCTAAAAATTGATTCTTCGTTATAATATTAGTCTAAGATTTTAAAACTTGTTGTTAGTCTCTATTAAAAAGAAAAGATCCAGCTAATAAAATAAAATTGTAAAAAAAAAAAAGGTCGTTCGATCGTTCCATGATTTTTTCGAAAGCCAAATTGATGCGATGGTATTGTACTCTGTCTGTTTAGGTAGAGAGTAAGTTGCTTTAAAAATGCCTTTTCAAACAGTTTCAAGAGACACGTTCGAAGACTGATTGGTCTGTAGGATGAGGGTTGGGTTTTGTCTTAGCCTGGCTTGGGAATCATTACTTTGACCGCCTTTTTCCACCTTTGGGGATAGTATTCAAGCTTCGTAATAGCGTTGAAGAGATGGCATCGGAACCGCAGACGGTGAGAGTACTATAATCCTTTTTGGTATCACCATGTCATGTCCAGGTGATTTTTTGGGCTTAAGATCTTTTATCGTCGATGCTATCTCACTTTGACTGAATGTAATTGGATTTACAGGTGGTAAGTTTTTAGTGACTGCAGGTAGGACAAATGAGTTGCTAACTAGATTGGGTTGTAATACTCTCTGCAGGTGATCGGCGAACGCACTGGCACCATCTTCGTCGCTGCGTATCCAGCTTCCAGAGGGGCCTCGCAGTGGAACGACTATTTCTGCCGGTGGCTAGATAGTTGTTTGATATAAAGATGCTGGGCGTTTGCTTCCTCAAGCTTAAATGTAGCTTTTTTTTAGTTTTTTAGTTTTGATCGGTTCAGTGAGAGAGAAAGCTTGCGTCGACGAAATTGAGCGAGCTGACGATGCCGTTCCAATTGTAGTTGTGATTGCAATTTAAGTGGTTGTTGTTGTCACTGTAGGTAGGTGCAGAGAGATTTCGCAAGTGTTTGGACAGTGCTGGTTTTGTGACGAGACTATTAGTGAGGTAGAGCAAGAACGCGCTCTTTCTTGATTTGTTGGCATGATGGGTGATTGAACGCTCTTTGTGTTCAGGTGTCGCTTTTATTTTGGAGCGATTTTATTAATTGTTCAATTTATTATTGTTAACTCTTCCCCCTCCAATTAATTCTTGTTCTCAAGCAGTATATATGAATATATATGAAAACTAATGGACGTTTTGATGCTGACTAAACTGCTTTTTGATTAGAATTTTTAAAAGAGTTTGATACTGAAGTGATTTTATTTATTCTTTCTTCTAGCTGTTGGTTGATTATGACTTATTATTCTTATTATTTAATATTATATATTAGATTGTTTAGATTCTGCTTTAACATCACCAGGTCGACGTGATCCGGGCTTCCGGCTATGTACTTTGGCTTTTATGGCTTTTATGAAGTATTAGTTAATAATAATAGCTGTTAATAATTGTAGTGTTTCTGTTTTCCCCACCTATTTCTTGCTTATATCTCGGGGTATCCAATCTACAAGGTGCTTTCCAAAGCAAACACGACTTTTTGAATCTAGCGTCCTCTGGTGCCGACATCTATATGTCAACGAGTGCGTTAGAATTTGCTATCCTTTATCGATTTCCAGTAAAAATTTCAAGACATTTCATCTATTGGAAGTGAAGTTATTGCGTTTTAAGTGTAAGTATGTTTGTCATCGGTGTGAAAATGAGCCAAAAATGACCAAAAATTTCTCGAAATTCTACATTCGAAGGACCATTAAAGAGGCAAAAAAAGACTCGAACTTCTTGCGACTGGTGACGAAACGTGGTGTTTTTAATATGATCCCGAAACGAAACGCCGGAGTGCTGAATGAAAGGCGCCGGACGAGCTGAAGTCAAAAGGGAAGACAATGCTTTTTTTTTATTTGTTTTTATAATACCACAAAGAATTTGTTCCTCCCGGCCAAAACGTTGCGCTATTCTACCTTGGAGTTTTCAAGCGTTTGGTGCGCCGTATTCGACGTGTTCGGCTGGAATATCGCGAAGTTGGCGTTTGTTGCACGATAAAGCGATGTCTCATCGATCGACGTTTGTGGCCGATTATTTGACCAAAACGCACATTTTATCAATCAATCACTTCCCATGTTCACCTGATATGACACCGTGCGACTTCTACCTTTCTCTTTGTTGAGGCCATTTAAAATTTTTGTATATTTTTAAGTTTTTCGATGTTGTCCTGTCTAGCTGTTTCGTATTAATTCGGGTTTGACGGTACTCCCCTGCCAAAGAATACTTCTAATGTTCGCTTCTTTGTGGTTGAATAAAAACTGTTGTTGTATTCGTAAACTGCTCTGTCTAAAAGTTCTTCTAAATTTCTTTCTGTGTCTTTTTTCTTTAAGCATCTCTTTATTTCTGAAAGTGTTGTAAGAAATCGTTCTGTCTGTCTATTAACTGTACTTTTGTATGGTGGGGCAGTATAGACTTCTATCTGTAACTACTCTAACATGAATTTGATCGATTGGGAATTAAAGGATTTTTCGTTGTCAATAAAAATGTTCCCCAGACGCGATCTAACTCTCAAAGAGTGCAGACGTGCCTGAGGATCGACAGCAAGTTTCTCGTCGTGCCTTCACTCCCACTATTCTGAAACTGTCACATAGTGTCTGATTGGTTAAACCTGCGAACCTAACGGTTTGCTACAAACTCTAACGCACATTCCAGAGTGCCTGTCATCTGCTGTCTACCAAATTCTCCCACTGTAGAAGCTGTGTACAACTCAGCAGAAACAAATTGCGGTTGGCATATCGGCCAACGGTGCCCAGTTCACCCTCCCCCCGTTCAATCGTCCACAACCTAGAGCATGGATTGGCAGGTCCCCACGCGGGCCGCCAAGCTTGGCAAAACAACGCCCTGCAGGAAGGCTCGCAAAGCTAGGAAGTGGAGCTCGAGCAGCGACTCAAGCTCGAGTTCTTCTTACTCGGAGCCCGGGGAGCAAGGAGAGGAGCCTGACGTCATGTCTAGCACCAGCGCAGCTGTGCATAGCAAGCTGGCAAACAACTCCTTTTACGCGCCCTACTCTCAAGCAAAGAAGATGACGACGAACATGACGAACCCAAACCTGCCGCAGAGGCAGTAGCATCCAAAACCACAGAGAAACCGAGCCCGACCTCGAAGACGATCAAGCTTCCCCCGATCTACATTCCAGACGTGACCGACATTACCGCGCTTGTCAAGTCGATAACGACTCTAGTCGGTACCACAATGCCAACGTTTAATAATTCAAAAGCAATCGTTAAAAGCTCCAACAACAAAAATATTCAAGACGAAATCAGAATGCAACGGCAAAGAGAGCAAGACGAGCGTCGTCTCTCAGTGGCTTGCAATAATGCCTACCTGTCAATAATTTCCCCAACAGCAACAACAAGCAATGCAAGCGATCGATCTATTTCTCCCGCTCCTCTGGGCTCAAAAGAAAGTTGGAGTGTAGAATGCACGGCATTCTCTCTGCCAACAACATCAACAACAACTACGCAACATTCGTTCTCCCTGTCTCAGTCCACAGTGACTGCAACAACAACATCAACGGCAACGTCAATGACCACTGCTGCTATGCCCGACCGGCAAAGTCAGCAGTTTCCGAGTCAATTAACTAAACAACCTAGCACAACTTTAAACTCACGTCCAACTATACAGACCGGAATGGATCGTTACATACAAGTTACCAAGCACAAATGAAGCCCGCGAAGTCAAGCTTCAAGTTAACAATGAAAATAACTACCGCACCGTTGAGAAAGACCTAAGAGCTACAAAGAAAAATTACTATAAAGAGCAGTAAGGGTCTTCAAGTGGTAATCAAAGGCATCGAACCAACTGTGTCAACTGCAGAAATCACTCTGCTCTACAAGAGAAAGGATTTGAGGTGAAATCGGCTATCAATATTATAAATGAAGCTAAGATATCACAGCCTCTTTTCAAACTGGAATTAAGCCCGTTAAAAATTAAACAAACACAAAAAAAAAAAATTCCGTCCATCCAATCTATAAACTCCAGTATCTACTCCACCGCAGAATAGCAGTGGAGGAGCCACATAAGCGTAATGCTCCTGCACAATGCACGAATTACCAGGAGTATGGACACACTAGAACCTACTGTACACTACGCCCAGTGTGTGTATGTTGCGGAGACTTGCACGACTCTGGCATCTGTCCCAATAATAACAAGTAAGATAACAGCAGTCGAGTTTCCCGATTGCAAAATACCCTGTACCCTAAGACATGCTTACAATTTATTTATTTAATATCAATAAATAAATGAAACAATATTATACCATATTAGAAAAGAGTACCATAACAATATAAATTTGGTATGATTTTGGTTATGAAAATAAGTTTCGTGTGTCATAAAGCCGGCGTCGCGCAATGCGTGTTTTGCTGCCCTTCTGCTTCCCTTGCCATAGATTTTGCATGTGGCATAACTTCCGTGTTTCTTCTCCGATTTGCGGTTTGCGGGGGAGCGTGGTCGTGGCAGTTTTTTGCGGTTTGCGGGGGAGCGGGGGATGATATCGAAATAACAACAAACTTGTACTGGGTATGTTAATTACCTATCCAACGATATATGGCACATGTCTGTAGCTCTTGTAGTTTCTGAGATCTAGGCGTTGATACGGACAGACAGACGGACAGACGGACGGACAGACGGACATGGCTATATCGACTCGGCTGTTGATGCTGATCAAGAATATATATACTTTATGGGGTCGGAGATGCGTCCTTCTGCCTGTTACATACATTTGCACCATATTATGATACCCTTTTCATCCATTTTTAATGGGTACAGGGTATAAAAACGACCCTAATCTATGGAAATGCGGTAACTGTGGTGAAAAACCACACAGCAAACTTCAGAGGGTGTCCAGTCTACAAAGACCTCAAAAGTCGCGTTTCTAAACAACCATTCCCCAAACAGAACTCTGTAACTCCATCTCAATCTACACCGGGAGTCTTTTCCACCAAAGCAACTAGGTCCTCCTTTGAACCTGTATGCACAATTCCAGGAGTATCATTTCCAAATGCCTTGACATCAGGCATAGTAAAGCCAGCTTCTAAGTCGGTAATCTCCCTAACACCAGCTGCCCAATCAACATCAGAGAAACACCACATCTTAGAACAGCCATCAACTGAAATTGAATCACTAATAATTTCACTTCAAAAAAGCATGACGGAATTTATGCAGTTTATGCAATCTACAATACAAAACCTCATGCGAAATCAAAACTTACTCATGCAAATGCTTACATCCCAACACTCCAAACCATAAATGGCTATTTAAAAGATATGTTTCTGGAATGCTAACAGCATTTCACAGCACAAAAACGAACTTATTCAATTCCTAAAGGAACACGACATTGATATAATGCTAATCTCCGAAACCCATCTCACAAATAAAAATAACTTCTTTCTTAGTGAGTACACTTTTTACTCAACGAATCATCCAGAAGACAATGCTCATGGGGGAACAGGCATCCTTATCAAGAGACGCATCAAGCACCATCAATTGCAGCCATTCGCAACGAATTACTTGCAAGCTACGTCAATAAGTATTAAAGTGTCTTTCGGCAGTCTTAGTATTGCCTCAATATACTGCGCACCACTCAACTAAAGTTAAAGACCACCAAGCTCCATTGGCTAATCAACTCGCAATCCCCTCTTTGCCTTGAATACAAAATACTTCTCTATAACACCGTGATCAAGCCAATATGGAAATACGGCTCTGAACTTTAGGGAAATGCCAGTCGTAGTCACATCGAAGTAATTCAAAGAGTTCAATCTAAGACACTTAGACTCATCACTGGTGCTCCTTGGTATATAAGGAACGAAAATATTCGTCGAGATTTAAATATCAACACCGTTTCTGACGAAATTTTCCATCAAAAAGCAAAACACCAAGCTCAATTAACATTTCGTCCAAATCCTCTTGCACGCTCGCTAACCAGAACTTCCAGTTGGAGTAGACTTCAACGTGCCGATCATCCACTCGCTCAGTTCCGATATAATTGGAGCCGTGCTTAAAACTAAACCCATCGCTAAAAATTGATTCTTCGTTATAATATTAGTCTAAGATTTTAAAACTTGTTGTTAGTCTCTATTAAAAAGAAAAGATCCAGCTAATAAAATAAAATTGTAAAAAAAAAAAAAAGGTCGTTCGATCTTTCCATGATTTTTTCGAAAGCCAAATTGATGCGATGGTATTGTACTCTGTCTGTTTAGGTAGAGAGTAAGTTGCGTTAAAAATGCCTTTTCAAACAGTTTCAAGAGACACGTTCGAAGACTGATTGGTCTGTAGGATGAGGGTTGGGTTTTGTCTTAGCCTGGCTTGGGAATCATTACTTTGACCGCCTTTTTCCACCTTTGGGGATAGTATTCAAGCTTCGTAATAGCGTTGAAGAGATGGCATCGGAACCGCAGACGGTGAGAGTACTATAATCCTTTTTGGTATCACCATGTCATGTCCAGGTGATTTTTTGGGCTTAAGATCTTTTATCGTCGATGCTATCTCACTTTGACTGAATGTAATTGGATTTACAGGTGGTAAGTTTTTAGTGACTGCAGGTAGGACAAATGAGTTGCTAACTAGATTGGGTTGTAATACTCTCTGCAGGTGATCGGCGAACGCACTGGCACTATCTTCGTCGCTGCGTATCCAGCTTCCAGAGGGGCCTCGCAGTGGAACGACTATTTCTGCCGGTGGCTGGATAGTTGTTTGATATAAAGATGCTGGGCGTTTGCTTCCTCAAGCTTAAATGTAGCTTTTTTTAGTTTTTTAGTTTTGATCGGTTCAGTGAGAGAGAAAGCTTGCGTCGACGAAATTGAGCGAGCTGACGATGCCGTTCCAATTGTAGTTGTGATTGCAATTTAAGTGGTTGTTGTTGTCACTGTAGGTAGGTGCAGAGAGATTTCGCAAGTGTTTGGACAGTGCTGGTTTTGTGACGAGACTATTAGTGAGGTAGAGCAAGAACGCGCTCTTTCTTGATTTGTTGGCATGATGGGTGATTGAACGCTCTTTGTGTTCAGGTGTCGCTTTTATTTTGGAGCGATTTTATTAATTGTTCAATTTATTATTGTTAACTCTTCCCCCTCCAATTAATTCTTGTTCTCAAGCAGTATATATGAATATATATGAAAACTAATGGACGTTTTGATGCTGACTAAACTGCTTTTTTGATTAGAATTTTTAAAAGAGTTTGATACTGAAGTGATTTTATTTATTCTTTCTTCTAGCTGTTGGTTGATTATGACTTATTATTCTTATTATTTAATATTATATATTAGATTGTTTAGATTCTGCTTTAACATCACCAGGTCGACGTGATCCGGGCTTCCGGCTATGTACTTTGGCTTTTATGGCTTTTATGAAGTATTAGTTAATAATAATAGCTGTTAATAATTGTAGTGTTTCTGTTTTCCCCACCTATTTCTTGCTTATATCTCGGGGTATCCAATCTACAAGGTGCTTTCCAAAGCAAACACGACTTTTTGAATCTAGCGTCCTCTGGTGCCGACATCTATATGTCAACGAGTGCGTTAGAATTTGCTATCCTTTATCGATTTCCAGTAAAAATTTCAAGACATTTCATCTATTGGAAGTGAAGTTATTGCGTTTTAAGTGTAAGTATGTTTGTCATCGGTGTGAAAATGAGCCAAAAATGACCAAAAATTTCTCGAAATTCTACATTCGAAGGACCATTAAAGAGGCAAAAAAAGACTCGAACTTCTTGCGACTGGTGACGAAACGTGGTGTTTTTAATATGATCCCGAAACGAAACGCCGGAGTGCTGAATGAAAGGCGCCGGACGAGCTGAAGTCAAAAGGGAAGACAATGCTTTTTTTTTGATTTGTTTTTATAATACCACAAAGAATTTGTTCCTCCCGGCCAAAACGTTGCGCTATTCTACCTTGGAGTTTTCAAGCGTTTGGTGCGCCGTATTCGACGTGTTCGGCTGGAATATCGCGAAGTTGGCGTTTGTTGCACGATAAAGCGATGTCTCATCGATCGACGTTTGTGGCCGATTATTTGACCAAAACGCACATTTTATCAATCAATCACTTCCCATGTTCACCTGATATGACACCGTGCGACTTCTACCTTTTGAGAAAAATACATTTGTTCTTAAAAGGAAAGCGTTATGCAGACGTTGAGGCCATTTAAAATTTTTGTATATTTTTAAGTTTTTCGATGTTGTCCTGTCTAGCTGTTTCGTAATAATTCGGGTTTGACGGTACTCCCCTGCCAAAGAATACTTCTAATGTTCGCTTCTTTGTGGTTGAATAAAAACTGTTGTTGTATTCGTAAACTGCTCTGTCTAAAAGTTCTTCTAAATTTCTTTCTGTGTCTTTTTTCTTTAAGCATCTCTTTATTTCTGAAAGTGTTGTAAGAAATCGTTCTGTCTGTCTATTAACTGTACTTTTGTATGGTGGGGCAGTATAGACTTCTATCTGTAACTACTCTAACATGAATTTGATCGATTGGGAATTAAAGGATTTTTCGTTGTCAATAAAAATGTTCCCCAGACGCGATCTAACACTCAAAGAGTGCAGACGTGCCTGAGGATCGACAGCAAGTTTCTCGTCGTGCTTTCACTCCCACTATTCTGAAACTGTCACATAGTGTCTGATTGGTTAAACCTGTGAACCTAACGGTTTGCTACAAACTCTAACGCACATTCCAGAGTGCCTGTCATCTGCTGTCTACCAAATTCTCCCACTGTAGAAGCTGTGTACAACTCAGCAGAAACAAATTGCGGTTGGCATATCGGCCAACGGTGCCCAGTTCACCTTCCCCCCGATCAATCGTCCACAACCTAGAGCATGGATTGGCAGGTCCCCGCGCGGGCCGCCAAGCTTGGCAAAACAACGCCCTGCAGGAAGGCTCGCAAAGCTAGGAAGTGGAGCTCGAGCAGCGACTCAAGCTCGAGTTCTTCTTACTCGGAGCCCGGGGAGCAAGGAGAGGAGCCTGACGTCATGTCTAGCACCAGCGCAGCTCTGCATAGCAAGCTGGCAAACAACTCCTTTTACGCGCCCTCCTCTCAAGCAAAGAAGATGACGACGAACATGACGAACCCAAACCTGCCGCAGAGGCAGTAGCATCCAAAACAACAGAGAAACCGAGCCCGACCTCGAAGACGGTCAAGCTTCCCCCGATCTACATTCCAGACGTGACCGACATTACCGCGCTTGTCAAGTCGATAACGACTCTAGTCGGTACCAAAAAGTATTTCTCGTACAAACCGGAGAGCAACAACAACGTACGCGTAATGATGCCAGACAAGAAGTCCTACACAGCCCTACGCCAGCAGCTCGTGGCACATAACAAAAGGCACCGCACCTTCCAACCAAAGGACGAGAGAGCGTACAGGGCGGTCATCAAGAGACTTCACCCAAAAACGGACCAGACTGATATTAAAGAAGAACTCCACAAATACGGCCATACTGTGAGGGATCTGCACAATCTCATTGGCAGGAAATCCAAACAACCACTGGGGATCTTCTTTGTCAATCTAGAACCAGCAAGCAACAACGCAGAGGTTTTTAAAATAAAGAGGATTTGCACATCAGTCGTCACCGTAGAGCCCCCACTAAAGTTCAACGACGCTCCACAATGTTTCAGATGCCAAAGGTTCAGACACACCCAGCGCTACTGCTTCCTGGAACATCGCTGCGAGAAATGTGGTGGTCCTCACGACTTCAGATCCTGCACCAAAAAAGATGACGAAAAAAGGCGCCTCAGAAGAGTCTTGTTTTCCTCGCGCAACCCCAGGGACAAGACAGCACTTAATCGTGCCACCAACGAACTGAAGGACAAGCTATCCATCCGTAAAAATGGCAAGTCACTAGGTCCTGACCGTATCGATGCAACAGCAAATGTTGCCCCTAATCTATTCCCAAAGGCTGGCCAACATCTTCAACAGCTGCCTCCGTCTAGGGTATTTCCCTAAAGAGTGGAAGCGAGCGGAAGTAATTATCCTCCTCAAGCCTGGGAAACCTGAAGACAACCTAGCATCGTATCGTCCGATTAGTTTGCTGGCAATCCTATCTAAAATACTTGAAGGAGTATTTTTACGTAGAGTACTGCCAGTATTGGACGATGCCGGTCTGATCCCTGATCACCAGTTTGGCTTCAGACGCCTTCATGGAACACCTGAGCAATGCCACCGGATTGTTGAGAGCATACTTGAGGCCTTTGAAAAGAAGAAGTACTGCTGCGCCGTTATGCTGGATGTCACACAGGCGTTTGACAGAGTCTGGTACCCTGGACTACTTTTCAAAATTAAATCCCACCTTCCAAGTTCCCATTTCGCCTTCCTCAAGTCATACACAGAGGGAAAGGAATTCCGAGTGAGATGCGGATCATCAATCAGCACCCCTAGGCCCATAAGAGCAGGAGTACCACAAGGCAGTGTTCTTGGACCCATCTTATACACACTCGACACAGCGGACCTCCCCATCACCCCCTCCCGGAACCTCACAGTAGCCACTTATGCCGATGACACCGCCTTCCTAGCCTCCGCCACAGATCCTCAGGAAGCTTCAGCCATCATCCAGAGGCAACTGAATGCCCTCGGTCCATGGATGAAACGATGGAACATCGTGGTCAACGCTGAGAAATCCTCACAAACAACCTTCGCACTACGCAGGGGCGAATGCCCCCTCGTCAGACTCAACGGGGAAACCATCCCAACGAATAACACTCCCAAATATCTAGGGCTGACCCTGGACCGCAGGCTCACATGGCGTCCACACCTAATCAACAAGCGCAACCAGGCCAACCTACGGCTTAAGCAACTGCATTGGCTCCTGGGAAGAAGGTCTAAGCTCAAAGAAAAACTCAAACTGCTTATTTACAAAGTAGTGCTAAGGCCAATCTGGACCTATGGGATACATTTGTGGGGCACGGCAAGCTGTTCTAACCGCATCCGAATCCAGCGGTTTCAAAATAAATGCCTGAGAACAGTTTCTAACGCCCATCCGTACCACGAAAACTCAATAATCCATAAAGAGCTTGGAATTCTATGGGTATCAGAGGAGATCACCCGTCTCAGCGAAAGATACACAAAAAGACTGGACAACCACCCCAACCACCTGGCCATCAACCTACTAGATAATAGCCGATCCCTAAGACGCATGAAGAAGAAACACCCGCGTGACCTCCCCCATCAAAAGACACCTAATTCAACCTCATTAAATATACATTCCATGTACCTCCCTTAAGTCTATGTCACCCCCAAACCATTTAATGATTGTCCACTCGGATAGATTTTATATTTAAAAAAAAAAATAAAATAAAAAAAATATATAAAAATGTTCTTAGAAAACATAAGGTCACGTAAAGGGGTTCCAATATCTTCTGTGCCTTTTGAATTTATAATTCTTGTTTCCGCTAACTTAGAAAATTTCTCTATTGCAGTGAGTACTAACTCTCGGTCGGTAGAGTGAACGATGTGTAACACATGACCGAGGTATTCTGGAATTGAAGTGTCTTTTTTAAGCTCCGGATTTGGGGGAGTCTGTCATATATGTATTCTTTGCAAACTTTACATTGCTTGACCACATTAACAACTTTTTGTACCATTCTTGAGAAATAATATATTTATGGAAGTTGTTGTTTAGGTTCTCTAGAGCACATATATGCAATCTTTTACTTATATTCAGAATTCTTTCATCCTGTTCGGCTTGTTAAGTTTTCTACCCTGGAGTGGGTGAATCGCGCTATGTTATGTACGCTATGTTCTCCGTCATATTTCTCTAGTTTAGCCTTCCATCTCTTGATTCTAGCATTTCCATTCCACCTATTCAGAGAATGTGTTAAAGGTTGGTGAGCTGTAAAAATCCTAACCTTTGCTTTACCGTACAGGTAGTTATTGAGGGCAATCATTGCCCAAATTATGGCTAGCATCTTTTTTTTCATTAGCTGCATAGTTATACTCGGCTTTCAATAGTACTAGAAGGGAATGGTATTGGGTTATAATCTTGCGATAGGACTACTCCAATCGCGCAAGTTAAACCAATAGTAGTCAGGCAAAACCACTTATTGAAAACTGGGTAACGGACAATAACTTTTTTGACACTAAGTTACTTTACAGCTTGCTCAATGAATCTAGAGCTTTTTTGTGCAGTGATTATTTTAATGTCATTCTCTTATCCATCTTCTCCTCTTAAGTGTGAGTTCAGAGGCTTTACTAAATTGGCATAATTTTGTAATAATCTTCTGTACTAGCTGGAAAGGCCAGGGAAGAACTTATGTCCCTCAAAGTTTAAGAGTAGGGATAATTTGCTATCGCTGCCACTTTAATCGTGTTTGTTTCTATTTCTCTAACGTAGACAACAAATCCGAGACATTCTACTTTGTTCTTCATAAATTCGCATTTGTCCAACTGGAAATTAATGTTAGCATCCTGTAGAGTTTTGAAAAATTTTAGCCAAGTTTTCCATTTTTGCATCATCATTTTTACTAAATATGATATAAATACTATTTAACTATATATTTCATATATATATAGTAACATATCCACAGTACCTAAGTACTTAGCACATGCCTACTATATAAGTACACACATAGCATGTATACCACATATACCCTACACTATTCTACACTATACCCTACACTATTCTACACTATTCAAATGTAATAAATAAAACCAATACACCTATGTTACCCTTTACCAGATAAGAATCGGACTCGCGAAACTCGAAAACAAAAGTATTAGATTACAAGATCGGAAGACCAAATCAAAGAGCACTTGTATCCAAGAGCAAACGCACTTGAATCCAAGGGTAAATCAAAGTCAAGAAAGCCAAAGTCCATATTCAAAAAGCTCGAGACCGAGGCTTGATCGTAAACCAATGCAGATAATAAGTCGAGTTCAGTTTGAGACCTAAATTTAATCAGTCGGTGTTCTTCAGCATAAATAACTTGAAAAATTAAAATTCGGTAAAATAAAATTATATTTAATTTTACTTACGAATAAAACAAAAGTATTTAATTATATATATAAATAAAATATACTTTGCCAGTATATTCGTTATGTTGCGCGTTGGAAAATTGCTGGCGCATTCTTTAGACCGAATGGGAGTCGCGTGAACTCATATTTTCCGTTGTGTCCGGAGAAGGCGTCCCAATCGACCGAGGGGCGCTGCCGTTTATCGCGGCTCGGATCGCGGGGATAGACCCGAGAGAATAAAGTTTAGAAAAGATTATGAGGAAAAATTAGAGTTCGTTTGTTGCTCTGAGAGGAAGGTGAGAATTGAGGATTTGATAGAAGTGGACGTGCAGAGTGAAGTTATAGAGTATAAGTCATTGTAGTCAGAACATAAAACCCCGAAAGGCTCATGCTGGGCATATGTAAATCTACAACAACTTAGGAACAGGGAACTAAAATTTCTAGTACGTCTATTTGGAATGTTAAATGTAAGTCGTGTTAGTAGATGCTGGCTGTCTACATTACCATTAATAAGGTTATAAAAGAAAACGATCCCCAGCATCTTTCTACGATTGGTTAGGGAAGATAAATTAATTAAAAAGATTCTGTTAGAATAAGAAAAGAGGTGAAGATTTGCATCCCAGTTGAGACCCCTAAGAGCAAACATCAAGAAATTCTTTTTAACGGATTTAATGCGATCTTGATGAACCCCAGACTGAGGGCTCCAGACGCATGACCCGTACTCCAGAATTGAATTCCTTAGACCATATTTTAATGAAGCCAAGCACGTCCTTGGCTTTATTAACCATCGTAGAAATATGGTCGGAAAATTTAAGTTTAGCATCTAATAGGACACCAAGATCGTTAACCTGGGTTAATCTATCTAAGGAAATCCGATAGAGGAAGTATGTCGCCTGGTTAGGGCACGAACGATAAAAAGACATAAGCTTACATTTTGACCCATTAAGTTTTAAGAGATTGGTAGAACACCATTTTTGAAAATTGTCCAAATCCGACTGAAGGTTAATAATTGTAGGAAATGAGTACGTTGTTTGAAAGAAAGTTGCGAATAGATCGGCAATACCCTGAACAGTTGTCGCAGATACATTTTCAAACGAAATTAGGGGGGGGAGAAGATAAATGCTTACGTTAGTGTTAACAAAATTATAAAACTCCTTCGGATACTGTGTAAACTGGATCCGACACCGGTATATATAATTCTTCTAACGCTCAGCGTTATGAACGGTGAAGTTCGACCGAGCTAATAAGTATCTTGAGAAAGTTACATTACAGCTAGTTTTCTTATGTCTCTTAAGGAGTCTGTTTTTAATGTATTTTAAGTTTTTAAGACTCCTTGTAAACCAAGGAGGGTCAGTCGAGGAGAAAGCGATAAGCGTTTTGTAGAATGTTTCTAAATCGATATTAATATCGGTGCATTCCCAGAGCTCGAAGCAATCAAATGTAGAAATTAAACTGCTTAGTCTCTGAAAATCAGACTTGCGAAAGCAGCGAGTTTTATGAACTCCATGGCGAGACTGAAGGTTGCTAGCAGTAAGGGTTTTAGTCGACACCTCAAGCGTTGGGAGGTAAGGATCTTTTGGGGACGAAAGTGGCATGGCTCAGGAAACGGTTATTCCATCCTGATCAGAAACGAAATATAGATCTAGAAGCCGACCTAAAGAATCCCTTACGTGGTTTATTTGATCAAGGGATATATCAAACATACCCTCAGTAAATACATGGTGTGTTGAAAGTGATAAAGATGGTGAATTCTCGATGTTTGACCTGATAAGTTCAGGTAAATTTAAGTCTCCTATAGTCACCAGCAGGTCACTGTCGGACTTGCGGTTAGAAACCAGCTGAATGGCAGATAAGTGGTACCAGTATGTAGGTGGTTCTGAAGGTGGTAAATATGAGCATGTGATGAACAGTGATTGAAGCGACATAGTGATTTTCACACATAAGAATTCAATGTCACCAAGATTCGGTAACTTAACCTCTTAAGAAGCGAAGTCGGAGTCCACAGAGATTAGGACTCCTCCTAACCCTTCGTTGTGGTCGGTCCCGTTTGCAAGTGGTGTACCTGTCTTGGAAAATTTGGGAGCTAAAAATCTGCGGCTTTAACCAGGTATCTGTGAAGACTACAATCTGGGATGCAAATGATGAACTATCAGAATACAGTTTAGGGAGCTTACTCCGAAACCCCCTAGTATTTTGATAGGTAAGAGTCATAGATGTTGTTAGTTTTTTGAGAATGAAGGTTTGGGTACGGGAGACTAAGACGGTACAGGCTTTTTAGGCTTTGGGAGTTTAACTCCCACAAGCTTATTAACTTTTTTTTTAACTGTACTCGGCTGATGTTCTTGTACGAATATGTTCTCCGGCCAAAAGCTGGGCGAACAGATCGCATCGAACATCGGCAAAGGTACACGTATCTTAAAAGATGACGTAAGCCTCGAGTAAGTATATTTAAATTTCCTAATGTCCTCCACTCTAACAACGGCCTTGGATTTGGCTTGAATATAAGCCATGAAATAAATATATGTTTAGAGGGGAGAATCACCTGTAAGGGTTTTGGTGTTACGGTTGGTAAAACCGCGACATCAGTCCGTACCGGGGTCCGGAAAGTGGTTTACCCTTAGCAGTGGATTTTAGGGGGTCGACTCGACTCGTTCCGGAGAAATCACCTGAAGTGATACCCTGGATGGTAATTCAGACGAGTTATGCTCGATTATGGAGTCAAATTCAGAAACCACATTTGGGTTTCCAACTCCTGCTCTTGGGGTGGTAAGAGTTATGAGCGGCAGCATGGTTGTCGGCGATCAGGCTGAATAGCGATATCAGTGCATACGGAGTCCCTAATATCGGGTTTTTTACGCTTTGGAGATTCATTTAGCAGCTGTTGGCTGCTAAATTGGGAATCCAGCGCAGAGAGTTGGTCGTTGATTTTACGGAAACCACCGATCAACTCTTTGAAACCGTTTTTAGTTTGCCGCATGAACGTTCTAATTTCTTTTTTAACCGCCCGACATTTACTGCAGAAAAAGTGGAAGCCAGCATTTCTTGAGATTGCATCCGAAACGAAGGCTGTGAAACCGGCACATTTAGTATGTACTACGTTTTCACACAGCCAACAAGGGATGCTAGGCTGGGACGCGGAAATCGGTTTATTGCACGATTTTATAGCACAGATGCTATAAAAATCCATATTAAGAGATTTTGTATGAAACCAAATGTGAAATGTGTGAAATGTGAAAGTGAAGTGTAATTATGTCATTATCTTTTAAAGGGATTTGATCGAAACCACTTTTCAAGTCTAATACTGAGGTAATACTTTTTTCTAGCGATCATTCGATTTTCTCGCGTCTGCGCGGTACCGTATTTGGTGTGTTTAAATTATTTTATTGTTTATCCAAGTAAGGTACTGTGCCCTATTTATATTCCCTTTTCTTACATTTAGTGCAATTACTGCAAGTTTGCGCTCTTTCTTTCCTTTACCTTTCCCATTACCTCTCTTACTAGCAAATACAGTGGTTTCAGGCTACTAGTTTTTGTGTAAATAAATCTTTTGTATAAATATATTTTTATATAATTTTAAATTTTATTTGGTTTCATTCAAACATCGAGAATTTACCATCTTTAACACTTTCAACATATCATGATTTTACTGAGGGTATGTTCGACATATCCCTTGGTCAAATAAACCACGTAAGGAATTCTTTAGGTCGGCTTCTAGATCTATGTTTCGTTTCTGATCCAGATGAAATACCCGTTTCCTGAGCCATGCCACTATCGTCCCCAAGCGCTTGAAGTCTCGATTAAAACCCTTACTGCTAGCAACCTTCAGTCTCGCCATGGAGTTCATAAACCTCCCTGCTTTCGCAAGGCTGATTTTCAGAAACTAAGGAATTTAATTTCTACATATGATTGGTCCGAGCTCTGGAAATGCACCGACATTACTATCGACTTAGAAACATTCTACAAAACGCTTAACGCTTTCTTCGACTCTTGCGTGCCATGGACCATCCGCCTCGACTGACCCTCCTTGGTTTACAAGGAGCATTAAAAACTTATAATACATTAAAAACAGACTCCTTAAGAGACATAAGAAAACTAGCTGTAATGTAACTTTCTGAAGATACTTATTAGCTCGGTCGAACTTCACCGTTCATAACGCTGAGCGTTAGAAGAATTATATATACCGGTGTCGGATTCAGTTTACACAGGATCCGAAGGAGTTTTATAATTTTGTTAACACTAACGTAAGCATTTATCTCCACCCCCCCTTATTTTTTTTTTTTTTAAATAATAATTGTATTTATTTACATTGCAGTCCACTGTTACTATTTGTAGTAACTTATACTGCAGATTCATAATTTCTATCGAGTATTTACATATTTACATACTTAAACCTAATTAGGGAGTCTAGAGGCATGAATTAATTTAATAAAATTACTTATATATCTTCTCGGCAGATGTGTTGGGTGAATGCGCAGGAGCCTCCTTCTCGCCCTCAGTCTCAATACACGTCTCCTCATCAAGAGTTTTCGAGCCAACTGGTTTGGGTGGATTCCCAATTTATTTACGTACGCGGTTGCTTGTTTGTTTATGACCAGAGCTCGCAAATAACAGTTGACCGTTTCTTGCAGTCACCAAATAACAAACCGTTCTTTGCGCACCACTTGCGCAAAAAGTCAGACAAGAGCCGTTCACCAGTGTCTCTTGAACGAACGGTCTGTGCTCAACCAAAAACCAATTTCGTGTTTCCCTTTTGTTCTGCTTATTCACTGACCGTTTTGCAACGAGCGAAGAAAATAAAAGTCTTTTGCATTGTATAAATGTGTGTATATGCGAATGATTAGTCTATTTGTATAAGGTAACTGGAGTAACTTACTTATTACGTATGCCCGCTTTAATGTAACAGTATCGGAGATTTCGAATCAAGAGCTAATCTTTGCTTAAGAACTTAGGGTAATCGTAAGAGATCTAATTAATGAATTCGAGATTGACGACGACGAAATTCAACAGAATATGAAAAAAAGAAAAATTTCATATGAAACCAGTGAAGAATCAATCGTCTCTTCGATTATAAAGATTGTGACCACCGATGGAAAGCCTTTTTTATTTCTTGATAGCGAAGGGTTTCGCTACTAGTTGTAAAGCTTAATGCTGAATAAGTAATAAATCTAATGTTTACATCTAATAAATACATATGTTAAAATTGTTGCTATCAATCACTGTTCATCACATGCTCATATTTACCACCTTCAGAACCACCTACATACTGGTACCACTTATCTGCCATTCAGCTGGTTTCTAACCGCAAGTCCGACAGTGACCTGCTGGTGACTATAGGAGACTTAAATTTACCTGAACTTATCAGGTCAAACATCGAGAATTCACCATCTTTATCACTTTCAACACACCATGTATTTACTGAGGGTATGTTTGATATATCCCTTGATCAAATAAACCACGTAAGGGATTCTTTAGGTCGGCTTCTAGATCTATATTTCGTTTCTGATCAGGATGGAATAACCGTTTCCTGAGCCATGCCACTTTCGTCCCCAAAAGATCCTTACCACCCAACGCTTGAGGTGTCGACTAAAACCCTTACTGCTAGCAACCTTCAGTCTCGCCATGGAGTTCATAAAACTCGCTGCTTTCGCAAGTCTGATTTTCAGAGACTAAGCAATTTAATTTCTACATTTGATTGCTTCGAGCTCTGGGAATGCACCGATATTAATATCGATTTAGAAACATTCTACAAAACGCTTATCGCTTTCTCCTCGACTGACCCTCCTTGGTTTACAAGGAGTCTTAAAAACTTAAAATACATTAAAAACAGACTCCTTAAGAGACATAAGAAAACTAGCTGTAATGTAACTTTCTCAAGATACTTATTAGCTCGGTCGAACTTCACCGTTCATAACGCTGAGCGTTAGAAGAATTATATATACCGGTGTCGGATCCAGTTTACACAGTATCCGAAGGAGTTTTATAATTTTGTTAACACTAACGTAAGCATTTATCTTCTCCCCCCCTAATTTCGTTTGAAAATGTATCTGCGACAACTGTTCAGGGTATTGCCGATCTATTCGCAACTTTCTTTCAAACAACGTACTCATTTCCTACAATTATGGATCAGCCTTATTCATACAACATTCAATCAGCCAATCTTATTTTCAGACCAACTTTCTCCAAAAGCACTGTGTTATCGGATCGTCTGAGGGTGAACCAGTCTATTCACCTGGTCCTGATGGTGTCTCTGGCTGTGTACTGAAAAACTGCGCTAAGCCATTGTACAGACCTCTTCTAGAACATTTCTCTTTGTATCTGGAAACTTTGATTTTTCCCCAAATGTGGAAGAAATCCTTCATAATTCCCCTACACAAAAAAGGAAAAAAATCGGATGCTACTAACTATAGAGGAATGTCTTAATTGTCAGCAATTCCAAAGCTTTTCGAAAAATTGATAACACCACATCTTCAACATCCCTGCAGTTTAATTATTTCTCCATGCCAGCATGGTTTCATAAAGCGTCGCTCCACCGCCACAAACCTCTTGGAGCTGACTTCCTTTATTATAGATGGCTATCGTAAAGGCCTTCAAACAGATGTCATCTATACGGACTTTAGTAAAGAATTTGACTCTGTCAACCACTCACTCCATTCAAGTAAGCTTAGTATCCTAGGATTTTCCTCAGACCTTCTCAGCTAAAAGGTATACACTCTCGCCTTGTTAGTGCTACATCGGGAGTCCCCCAAGGAAGTCATCTTGGGCCACTACTTTTCACTATCTTTATTAACGACCTACCCCCTGCTATGACGAACTCTCTGGTTCTTATGAATGTAGACGACGTTAAGCTTTGTCTTCAATACAAATCTCCTTCTGCCCAATATAACCTTCAGTCGGATTTGGACAATTTTCAAAAATGGTGTTCTACCAATCTCTTAAAACTTAATGGGTCAAAATGTAAGCTTATGTCTTTTTATCGTTCGTGCCCTAGCCAGGCGACATACTTCCTCTATCGGATTTCCTTAGATAGATTAACCCAGGTTAACGATCTTGGTGTCCTATTAGATGCTAAACTTAAATTTTCCGACCATATTTCTACGATGGTTAATAAAGCCAAGGGCGTGCTTGGCTTCATTAAAAGATGGTCTAAGGAATTCAATTCTGGAGTACGGGTCATGCGTCTGGAGCCCTCAGTCGGGTTCATCAAGATCGCATTGAATCCGTTCAAAAGAATTTCTTGATGTTTGCTCTTAGGGGACTCAACTAACAGAATCCTTCTAATTAATTTATCTTCCCTAACCAATCGTAGAAAGATCCTGGGGGTTTCCTTCATAACCTTATTAATGGTAATGTAGACAGCCCGCATCTACTAATACGACAAACATTTAACATTCCAAATAGACGTACTAGAAATTTTAGTCCCCTGTTCCTAAGTTGTTGTACCACGTGTACAAGTATGGAATGTCGGTTCGAACATATAGATGTCTCGCAAACGTAAATATTTATCGCTCTTGAAACCCGGCGAAACGGTGAATACGGCACGCTAGCAACATCAATTTGAACCGTGCGCTTCAGAGAAAACGACCGAAATATCAAAAAAGACAACACAAGGTAATTTTTCTCCATGACAACCCTTCATCACATACGGCAAGAGCGGTTCGCGACACTTTGGAAACACTCAATTGGGAAGTGCTTCCGCATGCGGCTTACTCACCAGACATGGCCCCATCCGATTACTTCGATGGGACACGCACTCGCTGAGCAGCGCTTCGATTCTTACGAAAGTGTAAAAAAATGGCTCGATGAATGGTTCGCCGTAAAAGACGATGAGTTCTACTGGCGTGGAATCCACAAATTGCCCGAGAGATGGAAAAAATGTGTAGCTATCGACGGCAAATACTTTGAATAAATGATTTTTTCTTTTTCCAAAAAATTTAACGTGTTTTTTGATTTAAATATGCCCAGCATGAGCCATTCAGGTCTTTATGTTCTGATTACAATGACTTATACTCTATTACTTCACTCTGCACTCCCACTTCTATCAAATCCTCAATTTTCACCTACCTTTCAAAACAACAAACGAACTCTACTTTTTCCTCGTAATCTTTTCTAAACTTTATTCTCTCGGGTCTATCCCGCGATCCGAGCCGTACGATAAACGGCAGCGCCCCTCGGTCGGTTGGGCGCAAGGTAGGCTGTATGTTATGCATGGGGAGTGCGCGAAATAAAAAAAAAAATATATATATATATATATATATGTATATATTTTCCAAATATCGGCTTAATTGAAACTAAGACAGTTGATTCACTGCAAATGTTTTTAATAAAGTAGAAGTAGAGTCAAATAATTTATGTTACTTACAGCTATTTTACTAGCAAATTTCATATTTATTAATATGTTAACAAATGCATTAAAAAAGCTGCACAATGTATGTCTAAATCAAAGATACAGCAGTAGAGCCGATGGCTTTGGAACAGTTAATGATGTACAATATAAGAAAGAAAAATTGTTCTAATAATAAAACTTTTAAATATGTACAATCAAATCATAGCTCCTATTTTGAGGTATGCATGCCAAATTCGGGGCTTGGCGTGTGACAGCCAAATCCGCAGAATCTAGAGCATCCAAAATAAGATGGTGAGGACGATCACTGGCTGCGAGTGGTATGTGAGGAACACCACCCTCCACAATGACCTTAAGCTGCTCACGGTCTTTGAGGCCATAAATTTCCACTCCAGCCGCTACAACGACCGACTGGAGCGCCATCGCAACCGACTCGCTAAGGGTCTTACCAGACCTCGCCCACAAAGGAGGCTCAACAGGCGATTTCCTAGGAACCTAATCCACCGGCTACCAACAAGACGCACAGCAAGATGATGATAAGCCAAACGATATACTCCCCATCGTCTTTCTTTTATATTTTGTAGTTTTTAAACAGTCTTTTTGTGTATCTTTCGCTGAGACGGGTGATCTCCTCTGCTACCCATGGAATTCCAAGCTCTTTATTAATGATTGAGTTTTCGTGGTACGGATGGGCGTTCGAAACTGTTCTCAGTCATTTATTTTGAAACCGCTGGATTCTGATGCCAAACGATATACTCCCCATCGTCTTTCTTTTATATTTTGTAGTTTTTAAACAGTCTTTTTGTGTATCTTTCGCTGAGACGGGTGATCTCCTCTGCTACCCATGGAATTCCAAGCTCTTTATTAATGATTGAGTTTTCGTGGTACGGATGGGCGTTCGAAACTGTTCTCAGTCATTTATTTTGAAACCGCTGGATTCTGATGCGGTTAGAACAGCTTGCCGTAACCCACAACTGTATTCCATAGGTCCAGATTGGCTTTAGGACTACTTTGTATGTAAGTAGTTTGAGTTTTTCCCTGAGCTTGGATCTTCTCCCCAGGAGCCAGTGCAGTTGCTTGAGTCGTAGGTCGCCCTGGTTGCGCTTGTTGATCTGGTGTGGACGCCATGTGAGCCTGCGGTTCAGGGTCAGCCCTAGATATTTGGGTTGGTATTTGGGTCGTTCATCAAAAAGGAACTTTGTTTTCGGTTTTAAATTGAATTATTTTTTGGAATTTTGTGTTTTGTTATTCCCGCACTTGTGACTTGGTGGATTGCGCATTTTACGGGCCATCAAGCTCGGTAAAACAATGCCCTGTAAGAAGGCCCTCAAAGCAAGCAAGTGCAGCTCGTGCAGACTCAAGATGGAGCTCTTCTTTCTCGGAGCCCAGCGAGATCAAGCGCAAGTCCGCGCGTAATAGTCAGAAGAGAAGCCAAAGGTCACACCTAGCACCAGCGCAGTTCTGCGCATCAAGCTGGCAAAACCCCTTTGCCCTCCTCTCAAGCAAAGAAGATGACGACGATCATGACGAACCCGAAACTGCCTCTGAGGCAGTGGCATCTAAAACAGAAGAGAAACCAATCCCGATCCCGAAGAACCTCAAGCCTCCCCCGATCTACATCCCAGACGTGACCGACATTACAGCCGTTGTCAAGATGATATCGACTTTAGTCGGATCCAAACAGGATTTCTCCTATAAAACGGAGAGAAATAATAACGTACGCGTAATGATGCCAGACAAGGAGTCCTACACAGCCCTACGCCAGCACCTCGTGGCACATAACAAAAGACACCGCACCTTCCAACCAAAGGACGAGAGAGCTTACAAGGCGGTCATCAAGGGACTTCACCACTCAACGGACCAGACTGAAATTAAAGAAGAACTCCACAAATACGGCCATACTGTGAGGGATCTGCACAATCCCATTGGCAGGAAATCCAAACAACCACTCGGGATATTCTTTGTCAATCTAGACCCAGCAAGCAACAACACAGAGGTTTTTAAAATAAAGAGGATTTGTAGATCAGTCGTCACCGTAGAGCCCCCACTAAAGTTCAACGATGTTCCACAATGTTTTAGATGCCATGGGTTCGGACACACCCAGCGCTACTGCTTCCTGGAACATCGCTGCATGAAATGTGGTGATTCTCATGACTAGGTCATGCACCAAAAAAGAAGACGAGAAAGCATGCTGTTTACATTGCCAAGCTGATCACCTTGCGTCGTTCAGAGGATGCCCTGCCTACAAAAAGGCAAAGGCGCAGCAATCTCCTAAAGCCAGACCCGTTGAGAGTAGCAACAAACCACCTCTCATCCAGATACCAACTATCACACCTACAAGTTATAGGGACGTACTCCTAGGAAACCAAGTGACACAGCCAACGAATCCCCTACAAACGCCTCATACCACTCCCGAAGCCCCACAACCCAACCAGCTTGATACGATGCTTGCCCGCATGGAAGGATCGATTGAGAGGATGATGGAAAAGTTGATCTCGCAGATGTTATAGCAGATGTTTTCGAAGATGATGCAGTTTATAGCTCCCATCCTCAACAGAAATTAATGCAAATAAGCCTTAACATAGTTTTTTGGAACGCAAACGGCCTGCAGAGGAGCAAAGCCGAAGTAGAGCATCTCTTCAAGACAGACAATATCGATGTTCTTCTAGTTTCGGAATCTCACTTTTGTCCCAGATCCTACTTTAACATTAGCGGGTACGAACTGTTACATGCCAACCATCCATCTGGCAGAGCACGCGGAGGAGCAGCTATGCTCATCAGGAGTGGCATTCAGTACACGGAACTTCCCGCATTTCAGGAGGAATGGGCTCAGTGCGCCGTGACCGGGATTTCTAGCCCACAGGGAGATATCACCATTGGTGCGGTTTACTTCCCACCCAGACACTCGATAACCGAGACCCACCTTCAGGACTTCTTCGAGTCCCTTGGTCCTCGGTTTATAGCAGCAGGAGACTTTAATGCCAAACACTCCTGGTGGGGGTCCCGCACAAACAACCGTAAAGGCATAAAGCTCTATAAGTACCTGCAGCGGACGAGTCTGGACTGACATTTCACTGGAGAACCAACACACTGGCCTACCGACCCTTCAAAGCAGCCGGATCTACTGGACTTCGCCGTCTCCAAGGGCATAGGACACTCTAAGATAACATGCTCAAGCTATGATAAACTGCTATCCGACCACAGCGCAGTAAACTTGCTCCTAAATATCCCCGTCCTCAGAAAAAACCCGCCTAGAAGACTCGCCGGGAAACACACAAATGCCCCCAAGTTTACGTTTTGGATGCTTTCCTCCCTGTACCCAGATGTGGTCTCCGGAAATCGCGGCCCTCGTGGCCGCCTCAGAAGAGTCTGCTTTTCCTCGCGCAGCCCCAGGGACAAGACAGCACTTAATCGTGCCACCAAGGATTTGAAGGACAAGCTATCCATCGGACTAAGTCGGACTGAGGTCGAAAGAACAGAAGCCTTTGCTGACCATCTACATAGTGAGTTCGCACCGTTCGACATATGCACTGGCGAAGAGAGAGCTGCAACCATAAGGTTCATAGACAGCCCAAGTGCTCCTGGCCCGCCAATACAGCCCGTCGAACCAGAGGAGATTGCGCAGGAGATCGCCTCCCTAAAAAATGGCAAGTCACCGGGTCCTGACCGTATCGATGCAACAGCACTGAAAATGTTGCTCCTAATCTGTAACCAAAGGCTGGCCAACATCTTCAACAGCTTCCTCCGTCTAGGGTACTTCCCTAAAGAGTGGAAGCGAGCGGAAGTAATTATCCTCCTCAAGCCTGGGAAACCTGAAGACAACCTAGCATCGTATCGTCCGATTAGTTTGCTGGCAATCCTATCTAAAATACTTGAAAGAGTATTTTTACGTAGAGTACTGCCAGTATTGGACGAGGCCGGTCTGATCCCTGATCACAAGTTTGGCTTCATACGCCTTCATGGAACACCTGAGCAATGCCACCGGATTGTTGAGAGCATACTTGAGGCCTTCGAAAAGAAGATGTACTGCTGCGCCGTTATGCTGGATGTCACACAGGCGTTTGACATAGTCTGGCACCCTGGACTACTTTTCAAAATTAAATCCCACCTCCCAAGTTCCCATTTCGCCTTCCTCAAGTCATACACAGAGGGAAGAGAATTCCGAGTGAGATGTGGATCATTAATCAGCACCCCTAGGCCCATAAGAGCAGGAGTGCCACAAGGCAGTGTTCTTGGACCCATCTTATACACACACTACACAGCGGACCTCCCCATCACCCCCTCCCGGAACCTCACAGTAGCCATTTACGCCGATGAAACCGCCTTCCTAGCCTCCGCCACAGATCCTCAGGAAGCATCAGCCATCATCCAGAGGCAACTGAATGCCCTGGGTCCATGGCTGAAACGATGGAACATCGTGGTCAACGCTGAGAAATCTTCACAAACAACCTTCGCACTACGCAGGGGAGAATGCCCCCCCGTCACACTCAACGGGGAAACCATCCCAACGAATAACACTTCCAAATATATAGGGCTGACCCTGGACCGCAGGCTCACATGGCGTCCACACCTAATCAACAAAGGCAACCAGGCCAACCTACGGCTTAAGCAACTGCATTGGCTCCTGGGAAGAAGGTCCAAGCTCAAAGTAAAGTTGAAACTGCTTATTTACAAGGTAGTACTGAAGCCAATCTGGACATATGGGATACAGTTGTGGGGCACGGCAAGCTGTTCGAACCGCATCAAAATCCAGCGGTTTCAGAATAAATGCCTGAGAACAGTTTCGAACGCCCATCCGTACCACGAAAACTCAATAATCCATAAAGAGCTTGGAATTAGATGTGTAGCAGAGGAGATCACCCGTCTCAGCGAAAGATACCTAAAAAGACTGGACAACCACCCCAACCACCTGGCCATCAACCTACTAGATAATAGGCAATCCCCAAGACGCCTGAAAAGGAAACACCCGTTTGACCTCCCCAACCAACAGACACCTAAGTCAACCTCATAAGATATACATTCCATGTACCTCCCTTAAGTCAAGGTCTCCCCCAAACCATTTAATGATTGTCCACTCGGACAGATTTTAAACACAAATTAAGAATGCTATAAAAAAAAAAAAAAAAAAAAAAAATAGAAACTATAACTATAATTACAATAATGGTTATAACGGTAATAATTATAACCAAAATAATGGTAATAATTACAGAGGTTGTGGCAAATCGAATAGAGGTAACCGAAATAATCAGAATGAAAATAATAATAACAACTATTGAAATGTGAGAGTAGCCCAAAATAATTTGGGAAACTCATCAGGAATAGACAAAGCAAAGTTTCATTAAATCAATATCAGTATAAATATATTCATTTCATTTAATCACGTGGCAACAGTAAAAAGATTATTTTCTTAGTTGGCACAGATGCAGACATTTCAATTTTCAAAGAAGAAGCCGATTACTTCAATAACATACAAGATGACAATAGAATTAATATCCAAGGCATTAGCCAAGGGATTATTCAATCCAAAGGTTTAACGTCAATTGAGATACAGACAGATAAATATATAATTCCACACAATTTGCATATAGTAGATCAGCAATTCCCAATACCATGTGATGGATTAAAAGGCATTGATTTTATAAAAAAAAATTAATTGCCAATGAGATTTCAAACATACAGAAGACTGCTTATAATTAGATCTAATAATTTAAATTGTCCGCTATATGTTCCCATAAAATATAACTCTATAATATTATAATATTAGAGATTGTAGAAGGAAATCACAATTATAAAAATGGAAAGAAAATTTAACTTACATAGTTGGCTCTAAAAGTATCCTTTTTAAAATAAAGGGAAAAACGAGGCCCTAATTTTAATGAACCAGAAATAGTACCATACCTCATAAAAATAAGATCCATTTTATATTAATTTCATCAGATCCTGATCTACATCCTGATCCTCGCATTGGACACGGTGCCAATCAAAGTCATGCAGAGCCCTCAAATTGGCAACTTCAATGTGAAAAACAGTAAATAAAAATAGTCTAGGGTGCATATGGCACTTGGAAAAGTCACCCCTCCAGGCCTAACTCATGAATTTAATAGAGTCATAAATATTAACTGCTAATTTCCATCGCCCAGCTGCATTTTCGGTCGATTTCACGCTGTCAATCAGTTTGGCATTGACTCTCTGGGCCATTGTCTGCTTCATATTTATTGTATCCTGCCCACAGGGCACACGAACAGCTCCTGCTCCGAGGGTCTAATAAATTTTCCATTAAGTGTGACATCGGGTTTGTCAGCGCAGGGAATCAGGACGAGTTCCAGGATGAGCCACCCCAGTTTTCGATATCACGTATAGGTCGCATTCGTCACGGCCCTGTTTTTTCGTTTGGCACCCCTTTTTGCCCTTTTCCACTCGAGTGGCGGGATTTAATTTGTTTGCATTTAAATGACATAAATCCAAGCCCCAGCCCCAAACAACTGTCCACTCATCTCGCATGCGCCAAGAACTGCCAAGAGGCAACATCAAAAAGCGCCCTTTTCCGGGGCGGATAATATCTGGTGGATGCCACGTTACTCAGCAGACCATTGCCCAAGTGCAAGTTTCAGAGCCAGTGTCGAGGCACACGCCATTTTCACACTCATGCGGTTAATGAGCAATAGAATTAAATGAAAATGCCACAAGAGGAAGAGCCAACAAGAAAAGGCAGCGACAAGACAGCGACAGAGCCAGAGACGGCGGCAAGAAATCGATTTGCTCAATTTGTTATTGTTGTAGACGTCTTCTGTAGGTTATACCACTATTTCCCTTAACTTGGCTAAGTGTTCTTCAAGAAAAAGGTACTCCTAAATAGTTATATTGTTACCAACAAGATCGCATCTTATCCGAAAGATCAATGTTACTTCAATTGAAGATACAAATATATTGATCCCAAATCAGGAAATACAAACAGTTATTTATATAGAAAATACCATTTCAACATCACAGAATGTTTATGTACGAATATTAAATACACAAAATACTGTTCAATTAATAGATTTAAATAAATTAGAATGCGAACCATTTTCGAACTATAATGTAGTTCAATCAAGTGAAGATAACTAGCTATCATGTACCAATTGTCAAAAAACTTTCCTGCACAATGTGAAACACAATTAAAAAAAAATATGCAGTAAATATACAGATATATTTGGTCTGACAACAAAACCAGTATCGGCAAAAAATTTTTATAACCAGAAACTGATATTGAAAGAAGACGAACCAGTCTATATAAAAATTATAGAAATCCTCATAGTCAGATAGACGAGATTCAAGCTCAAATACAAAAATTGATCGATGATAAGATAGTAGAACCATCAGTATGAGAATAGATTAGTCAACTTTCATTAGTACCGAAAAAATCTCCTCCAGACTCAGAAAAAAAAATGGCGATTAGTAATTGACTATTTTCAACTCAATAAAAAACTTTTGTCTGATAAATTTCCACTCCATAGAAATGATGACATTTTGGATCAACTAGTTCGAGCTAAATATTTTTTATGCCTCGACTTGATCAAGTTTTCACCAAATTGAACTAGATAATAATTAAGTCTACACAAGCACTCCTCTACATGGATGGCCTGATAGTTGTTCCGAAACGCATATGGTTAAGAACTTATCAGATGTTTTTGACAAATGGAAATACAATCTTAAATTATATCCTCAGAAATGTTCATTTTTTATGCGTGAAGTCACCTTTTTGGGTATATTGCTGGATGAAAAGAAGTACCCCATGATGCAGATAATGCAAGGCGTTTTGTTGAATTTTGTAAATACTATAGGAAATTTATTAAAAATTCCGCCGAATATTCACGGCGTATAACTTGATTATGGAGAAAATTCTGTCCTTTGAATGGACAGATTGTCAAAAAACCATTTTTGTATTTAAAAACTAAACTGATGGAACCAACTCTCTTGCAATACCCTGATTTTAACATTTGCCCTGATTTACAACAGATGCAAGCAAGATGGCGTGTGGCACAGTTTTATTTCAAAACCATAATAGTCACCAAATTGCAGTTGCATACGCATCTAGATCGTTTAAAAATGTTGAGAGTAATAAAAGCACAACCGAGCAGGAGTTAGCGGCAATACATTGGCCAATAACATTAACTGAACATTTTACAGTTAAAACAGATCATAAACCACTCACCTTCTTGTTTTCAATGACTTATCCTGGCTCAAAATGAACTCGTATGAGACTTGAATTGAAGTAATATAATTAACAGTTAAGTATCTGAGAGGCAGAGAAAACTACGTTGCTGATGCGTTATCTGGAATAATCATCAAAGAACTAATAGAAATTACTGGAAACATGATGAAAGTCATTACAAGATTTCAAAGTAGGCAAAAATCATGCGCAGAAGACACAAATAAATCTGAATTGCATAAGCAATCAATAGAAAAAGCTTCAATGCCCAACGTATACCAAGTCATCAAGAACGACGAGGTACGTAATGTAGTTTTTTTTTTTTTTTTATAACGTTCTTAATTTGTATTTAAAATCTGTCCAAGTGGACAATCATTAAATGGTTTGGGGGGGACCTTGACTTAAGGGAGGTACATGGAATGTAAATCTTATGAGGTTGACTTAGGTGTCTATTGGTTGGGGAGATCAAGCGGGTGTTTCCTTTTCAGGCGTCTTGGGGATTGCCTATTATCTAGGAGGTTGATAGCCAGGTGGTTGGGGTGGTTATCCAGTCTTTTTATGTATCTTCCGCTGAGACGGGTGATCTCCTCTGCTACACATCTAATTCCAAGCTCTTTATGGATTATTGAGTTTTCGTGGTACGGATGGGCGTTCGAAACTATTCTCAGGCATTTATTCTGAAATCGCTGTATTTTGATGCGGTTCGAACAGCTTGCCGTGCCCCACAACTGTATCCCATATGTCCAGATTGGCTTAAGCACTACCTTATAAATAAGTAGCTTGAATTTTACTTTGAGTTTGGACCTCCTTTCCAGGAGCCAATGCAGTTGCTTAAGCCGTAGGTTGGCCTGGTTGCGCTTATTGATGAGGTGCGGACGCCATGTGAGCCTGCGGTCCAGTGTCAGCCCTAGATATTTGGGAGTGTTATTAGTTGGGATGGTTTCCCCGTTGAGTGTGACGGGGGGCATTCTCCCCTGCGTAGTGCGAAGGTTGTTTGTGTAGATTTCTCGGCGTTGACCACGATGTTCCATCGTTTCATCCATGGACCGAGGGCATTCAGTTGCCTCTGGATGATGGCTGAAGCTTCCTGAGGATCTGTGGCGGAGGCTAGGAAGGCGGTGTCATCGGCATAAGTGGCTACTGTAAGGTTCCGGGAGGGGGTGATGGGGAGGTCCGCTGTGTAGAGTGTGTATAAGATGGGTCCAAGAACACTGCCTTGTGGTACTCCTGCTCTTATGGGCCTAGGGGTGCTGATTGATGATCCGCATCTCACTCTGAATTCTCTTCCCTCTGTGTATGACTTGAGGAAGGCGAAATGGGAACTTGGGAGGTGGGTTTTAATTTTGAAAAGTAGTCCTGGGTGCCAGACTCTGTCAAACGCCTGTTTGACATCAAGCATAACGGCGCAGCAGTACTTCTTCTTTTCGAAGGCCTCAAGTATAGTCTCAACAATCCGGTGGCATTGCTCAGGTGTTCCGTGAAGGCGTCTGAAGCCAAACTGGTGGTCAGGGATCAGACCCGCCTCCTCCAATACTGGCAGTACTCTACGTAAAAATACTCTTTCAAGTATTTTGGAAAGGATTGCTAGCAAGCTAATCGGTCGATACGATCCTAGGTTGTCTTCAGGTTTCCCAGGTTTGAGGAGGACAATTACTTCCGCTCGCTTCCACTCTTTAGGGAAGTACCCTAGACGGAGGCAGCTGTTGAATATGTTGGCCAGCCTTTGGGAACAGATTAGGGGCAACATTTTCAGTGCTGTTGCATCGATACGGTCAGGACCCGGTGACTTGCCATTATTTAGGGAGGCGATCTCCTGCGCAATCTCCTCTGGTTCGACGGGCTGCATTGGCAGGCCAGGGGCACTTGGGCTGTCTATGAACCTTATGGTTGCAGCTCTCTCTTCGCCAGTGCATCTGTCGAACGGTGCGAATGCACTATGTAGATGATCAGCAAAGGCTTCTGCTCTTTCGACCTCAGTCCGACACCAGGAACCGTCCACTTTTCGCACGGGTGATATCTTCTTCGCAGGTCTTTTTATGTGCCTCGTGACATTCCACAGATTGTGTATCTGGGTACAGGCAGGAAAGCATCCAAAACGTAAACTTGGGGGCATTTGTGTGTTTTCCGGTGAGTCTTCTAAGCGGGATTTTTCTGAGGACGGGGATGTTTAGGAGCAAGTTTACTGCGCTGTGGTCAGATAGCAGTTTATCATAGCTTGAGCATGTTATCTTAGAGTGTCCTATGCCCTTGGAGACGGCGAAGTCCAGCAGATCCGGCTGCTTTGAAGGGTCGGTAGGCCAGTGTGTGGGTTCTCCAGTGGAATGGCAGTCCAGACTCTTCCGCTGCAGGTACTTATAGAGCTTTATGCCTTTGGGGTTGTTTGTGCGGGACCCCCACCAGGAGTGTTTGGCGTTAAAGTCTCCGGCTGCTATAAACCGAGGACCGAGGGACTCGAAGAAGTCCTGAAGGTGGGTCTCGGTTATCGAGTGTCTGGGTGGGAAGTAAACCGCACCAATGGTGATATCTCCCTGTGGGCTAGAAATCCTGGTCACGGCGCACTGAGCCCATTCCTCCTGAAACGCGGGAAGTTCCGTTTACTGAATGCCACTCCTAATGAGCATAGCTGCTCCTCCGCGTGCTCTGCCAGATGGATGGTTGGCATATAACAGTTCGTACCCGCTAATTTTAAAGTAGGATCTGGGCAAAAGTGGGATTCCGAAACTAGAAGAACATCGATATTGTCTGTTTTGATGAGATGCTCTAATTCGGCTTTGCTCCTCTGCAGGGCGTTTGCGTTCCAAAAAACTATGTTAAGGCTTATTTGCATTATTTTTTGTTGAGGATGGGAGCTATGAACTGCATCATCTGTGAGAACATCTGCGATAACATCTGCGATATCAACTTTTCCATCATCCTTTCAATTGATCCTTCCATGCGGGCAAGCATCGTATCAAACTGGTTGGGTTGTGGGGCTTCGGGAGTGGTATGAGGGGTTTGTTGGGGATTCGTTGGCTGTGTCACTTGGTTTCCTAGGAGTACGTCCCTATAACTTGTACCATTAATGATAGTTGGTATCTGGATGAGAGGTGGTTTGTTGCTACTCTCAACGGGTCTGGCTTTAGGAGATTGCTGCGCTTTTGCCTTTTTGTAGGCAGGGCATCCTCTGAACGACGCAGGGTGATCAGCTTGGCAATGTAAACAGCATGCTTTCTCGTCTTTTTTTTTGGTGCATGACCTAGAGTCATGAGAATCACCACATTTCATGCAGCGATGTTCCAGGAAGCAGTAGCGCTGGGTGTGTCCAAACCCTTGGCATCTGAAACATTGTGGAACGTCGTTGAATTTCAGAGGGGGCTCTACGGTGACGACTGATTTGCAAATCCTTTTTATTTTAAAAACCTCTGCGTTGTTGCTTGCTGGTTCTAGATTGACAAAGAAGATCCCCAGTGGTTGTTTGGATTTCCTGCCAATGGGATTGTGCAGATCCCTCACAGTATGGCCGTATTTGGTGAGTTCATCTTTAATTTCAGTCTGGTCCGTTGAGTGGTGAAGTCCCTTGATGACCGCCCTGTAAGCTCTCTCATCCTTTGGTTGGAAGGTGCGGTGTCTTTTGTTATGTGCCACGAGGTGCTGGCGTAGAGCTGTGTAGGACTCCTTGTCTGGCATCATTACGCGTACGTTATTATTTCTCTCTGTTTTATAGGAGAAATCCTTTTCGGATCCGACTAAATCCGATATCATCTTGACAACCGCTGTAATGTCGGTCACGTCTGGGATGTAGATCGGAGGAGGCTTGAGGGTCTTCGGGATCGGGATTGGTTTCTCTTCTGTTTTAGATGCGACTGCCTCTGAAGCAGTTTTGGGTTCGTCATGATCGTCGTCATCTTCTTTGCTTGAGAGGAGGGCAAAGGAGTTGTTTGCCAGCTTGCTATACAGGTCTGCGCTGGTGCTAGGCGTAACGTCTGGCTCCTCTCCTTGCCTTTTACGCGCGGTCTTACGCTTGATCTCCCCGGGCTCCGAGTAAGAAGAACTCGAGCTTGAGTCGCTGCTCGAGCTGCACTTCCTTGCTTTGAGAGCCTTCTTGCAGGGCGTTGTTTTTCCGCGCGGCCCGCGCGAGGCTTGCCAATCCATGCTCTAGGTTGTGGACGATTGAGCGAGGGGAGGGGGAACTGGGCACCGTTGGCCGGTATGCCAACCGCACTTTGCTTCTGCTTAGTTGTACACGGCTTCTACAGAGAGAATTTGGTAGGCAGCAGATGACACGCACTCTGGAATGTGCGTTAGAGTTTGTAGCAGACCGTTAGGTGCGCAGGTTAAACCAATCAGACACTATGTGACAGTTTCAGAATAGTGGGAGTGAAGGTACGAACTTGCTGTCGATCCGCAGCCACGTCTGCACTCTTTGAGTGTTAGATCGCAACTGAGTAATGTAGTGAGTAAAAAATATGATATGTTTCTTTAAACATGGGAAAAAAATTACTGCAAGATATGATATGTTGTTGATTTATATACAAAGACTCCCATGGCTATTACTGATACCCCTGAACATTTCCATCCCTGGCTTTCCACAGAGTGATAGTGAATACTATAGGTCCTCTACCAAAGTCAGATAATGGCAATGAATGCAGTCACCCTCATTTGTGACTTAACTAAATATTTAGTTGCTATACCCATATACCAAACAAAAGCGCAAGTTCCGTCGCTAAGGCAATTTTCGAATCTTTTATTCTAACTTACAGCCCAATGGAGACGTTCATTGGGGATGGGTACAGAGTATAAGAATTCAATAGTCACTGATTTCTAAAAAATTTTAAAATTAAAAATGTAACGTCTACCGCTCATCACCATCAGACTCTAGGTGTAGTAGAAAGAAGTTATAGAACCTTATGGTAAATGAATGCATACGATCTTACATATTGGTTGATAAGACTGATTGGGACGTTTGGCTTCAGTACTGTTTTCCTACAACCCCCTCTACGGTACATAATTAGTCCATATGAGTTAGTATTTGGTAAAACAAATAACTTACCCCCACATTTTAATAATTTAACTAGCATAGAACCAATTTATAACTTAGATGATTATGCTAACGAACCTAAATTTAAATTGGAAGTAGCATATAAGAGAGCTGGAATTATGCTTAAAGAACATAAAAGAAAAATTATGATTTAAATACGAAAATATAGAAATATCAGTAGTAGATAAGGTTTTATTAAGAAATGAAGTTGGAAATAAACTCGATTTTAAATATTCGGGACCCTCTAAGGTAGAAAAGATAGAAGAAAGAGACAATAAAATAATATCAAACTATAACAATAAAAAACAAATAGTACATAAAAACAGATTGAAATTTTTTTTATTTATGATTGACATAATCAATTAAAATGAAATAATTAAAAAAAATAAAAATAAAATAAAACAAGTGAGAAAAGTTATATTCGGCTTGGCGAAGATGGTATACCCTTGCAGATCTTTACAATGGCAGCTATTAATATAGTGGTCCGATCCGGACCAAACTTTTACAAATCGTGTATGGCTATGTCAAATGAATGTTGAATTCGGTTGCAATAGCTTGGAGAACAAAAAAGTTTTCCATACAAAGACTTGAAATCTGATTGATCGTTTGTGTGGCAGCTATATGATATAGTGGTCCGATCCGACCGATTTTTATACCCTTGAAAAAGGGTATTATAATTTTGTCCAGAAATGTGTAACGCATTAAAGGAAGCATCTCCGACCCCACAAAGTATATATATTCTTGATCAGCATCAACAGCCGAGTCGATACAGCCATGTCCGTCTGTCCGTCTGTCCGTCTGTCCGTCTGTTTCTATGCAAAAAATAGACAGTAGTTTTAAAGCTAGCGTTTTGAAATTTTTACCAGATCATTATTTTATTTGCACGCAGATCAAGTTTAAGAATCGGTCGGATCGGACCACTATATCATATAGCTGCCATACAAACGACCGATATGAAAACAAGTCTTTGTATGGGAAACTTTTTTGTTTTCTAAGTTAATGCAACTGAATTCAACATTTATTCATTTGATATAGCCATACACGATTTGTAAAAGTTTGGTCCGGATCGGACCACTATATCATATAGCTGCCATACAAACGAGCGATATGAAAACAAGTCTTTGTATGGAAAACTTTTTTATTTTCCAACCTGTTGCAACCGAATTCAACATTTATTTATCTACTTTTTAGAGAAACAGACGGACATGGCTATAACGACTCGGCTGTTGATGCTGATCAAGAATATATATACTTTGTGGGGTCGGAGATGCTTCCTTTAATGCGTTGTAGTATGCATACATATTGAATATCTACTGTACCAAGATACATAGTAAATACAACGTAACACTTTGTTGCAGTGTTTACATAAACAGAGCTCCGGTCTTGAACCCAAGTGGCCGAAATATGATTCGATCGGCACGTTCACATAAAGTGCAAGTGCCATCAATTTTTTACAGTCTCCGACAACTTGACCGAACTCAAGTATATGCATATACCCTCGCGCTCCAGCTTAAAAGAGCATAATTACATATATAACCCATATATACATATATAATATACATAACCGTCTCTCGCTGCTGGCCAACTGTGGGCAGCGCAGCGATCAGACTTAAGCTTACTTAGACCTAAGGAATAATGTAAAATCAGATTCAACTAGACCTTGGAAGCGGCACCTTCGCTGCTTCCAAAATCAAATAATGAATTCAAATCAAAACGCAAGAGAAGCTTCTACATTACAGCGGTACACATTTCTGGACAAAATTATAATACCCTCTGCAAGGGTATAGAAAATTCAGGAAAAATTTCAACAAAAAAGCGGGAAAATCTTTTTTCACATACAGCGCCATCTCTGATACATAGCATGCGGTGCGTGATACATTGTTCGATAGCTACTTGTTGTTCTCTGCCCAGTTAATTTCATGTGACAAACCATCAAATCCATCACGTTTATTGGGTAAATTTTTATTCAATTTGGTAAGTTGAACTGTGTAAATTATGGGGATCGTGCATTTGAGGTTAAATTCACTACGCTGTCCATAGTCCAAAATGCATAGAGGACGACGTGCGAACATCGGCCGCCGCACAAGACATGCAAGCCAGCAACAAGTGTATTCACAGAACTTAAGGGAAGAAAGACAAAATATAATAAGAGAAAATGCCCGATTGAGACAACGCGTGAGCACTCATAGATAATTGGCATCATACAATCGCTTGGCATTCCAATATGATCCCACTGCGCACTATCGTGATGATGAAAATTTAGATATTGAACTAATGACGACTATATGTCGATATTGCAATGCGTTAAAGTTCAAAAAGAGCAACGCCTGGATTGTGCTGCGCAAGTGGAAAAGTCAAACTGGATCCATTACTTACACCACCACAACCACTGAAACCATGGTTCGATGGAAGTGATCCCGATTCCAGCCATTTTTTTAACACATTCTTGAATACAATAACTGTTTTCGCATGACTTCCTTTGGAGCTAATATCATTCGAGAAGGCGGCTTCATGCCGACTTGCAAGGTAAATAATACAACCGACATAACCAATCACTCGCACCAACACAATGAATTGCAACACATAACAACTACATATACATACATATTACAGGACAAATATATCATTTGCATAGTTCAATAGTGCCAACACCAAATGAACCGCATCAATTTCTGCAAAACTCAAGGTTATGAAGGATGTGCTTACTAAGTATCGAGTTTTTGTTGACACACGTTGTTATATGTATGACAGAAGCGTGGACTACCGCATGCTCATATCCTAATTTGGTTTCTGAACAAATTACATTCAAATAAAGTGGATGACATCATATCAGCTGAAATTCCTGATCCAGTCACTGATTCCCATCGACACGACATTGTGACGACACAGATGGTGCATAGACCGTGCGGTTCATTAAATCCATAATCGCCTTGCAGGCTGATAGAAAGTTCACTGTTAGTGCCTGAAACAGTCACAAGGAACGACGGATATCCATTTTATCGTCGGCGTTTAAAAGAAGATAATGGCCGAACTATCAAAGTGAAAGTTCAAAATCAAGAGATTGCGATCGGAAATGAATTCATCAGAATTATGATTGGTTAAGTCAAGGAGCTATTCTTGCCGCAAAGATGATGATGTACAAGCACTGAATTTCACTAGTCAATCAAAAATTGATGGCGATTTGGTGACATACAAATCCGTTGATTCCATAACAAATCCCGTTGATGTAGTACGGTTTCCAACGGATATTTTGAACTCTCTGGAGTTACAAGGATTTCCACCACATAACTTGCAACTCAAAAAGTGGTACAGTTATTATGATATTGCGTAATTTGAATCCACCGCGACTTCGCAACGGTACTCGACTTTTGGTAAAAATTATTAATGGAAAGTACGCAGGTGAAAATGTATGTATTCCTCGAATACCAATGATTCCGACTGATCTTCCGTTTGACTTCAAACGAATGCAATTTGCAGTTCGCCTTGCGTTCGCAATGACAATTACCAAGTCGCAAGGCCAAACGCTTAGTGTTTGCGGGATAAATTTAGAAAACCATTATTTTTCACATAAGCAGTTATACGTTGCGTGTTCACGAGTTGATACACCATCCGCTTTGTTTGTGTTAACGTCAGACCAGAAAACAAAAAATGTGGTTTAAAAAAAAGAGCACTACAATGAAACGGATAATTTGCGGACACGTACAAAGCATCGATTCAGTATTTACTTTGGATTCACTTGCATTTACTTAGAGAAGTTTAACTAAATATCACTTCAGTTTTGTACTCGAAAGGAATTTATTACTCTTGTGAAATGAAATAAAATTTTTACTTTTCAAATATAAAACAAAACAAAAATGTTTCTTAATCTTTTAATCACCAAACGAAATATTACATAAAACGAAGCCATCTGGTGGCGAAACAGAGTCGGGTTTTCTTGTTTTTTATATTAATTGTTGGTACAATTTTTTTCGAAGCTTTTGTTGGTTTAATCTTACATTACTACGGTTAGTTTCTTTGATGTGGCTCCTCCCTTCGACGATCCGGATTTCATTCTGTTTGTTCCGTTGACTATCGAACGGTTTGACGTGTGTCCTGCAGTGTCCCTGCCAACAGTCCTCGAAGTCCAGCGATGGGCAAAAAGAACAAGCGATGTTCAAACGAACGGATATTGTTGAATTTTCCCGGAGTTTCACGATCTTATCACTCGCGATAGGCCGGTTGCTGCAAATTTTGTTTGCAAGCAGCGAAGTTACAAGACGTTTTTGTGTACCGTTTACGTGTATCGGTCCCTGCTTCAATTAAATTATGCTTTGAAGGATAATAAAAAAATAAAATCGATTTTGGATCATTTATTTTATTAATGTTCTTTATTATAAATATCTGATTAGGAGCTGATTCAGGCCCTAAAGTTCTTAGCAGACCATAATTTGGCTTCGCTGCTTTGTTGGCAGCAGATCGACGTCGTCTTTGCTGCTCCAATTAGTGGCTTTTTGGCCACGACATGGGCTGATGTTGTGCCAATTACTGACTCGTGCAATTGGCTATTTTCTTCGAATTGTATGCGCTGGTGGGAACGGAAGATTGCGACACAGGTTCAAAGAGTTCATATTGATATCTCGGCGGTTACAGGAAATTGGGCAGACGCTAAGCTTGGCGCTTATTATTATTCGATTTTACCTATTCTTAAAAGCTTTCAATGATGGACTCAAAAACATCCATAAATTTTGTTTAGCGTCCGAGACGCAACAAATGAACTTCCTGCACAATTTTTTTTAATTGAAAAGCGGTGAGAAAATCAAATAATTACAGTTTTTTTTAACTTTGGAACGGAATGTCCGATAGGGATGGTTGAGGTACTAATCGACGCGTATTCCAGAAGTGGTTCGAATTCATTTATCTTTTGTCTTTTGTCTTCAACACTAGAACTAATTAAGTGAATCGTTGTTTTTTTAATTTTCAACTCAATTTCTCCCAATGTGAAGCACATTTGAAGTATGTTTGAATGAAAATTATCCAATATAAACAATACCTTTCGATTGGGCTATCACTTCTTTCTATCGGACTAGAGATTTCCTAATTTTTTGGCTATATATTGTATCTCCTAGCGCATTCAACGGCCTGCGGTTTGTCGCTATCATGGACTACAGACTACAGTTATATAATGAAAGGGAACCAACTACGTGCCAAATTAAATTAATATGTCGGGTCGTCAGGGTTTTGTGCCTTGTTGTTTACCAGTTTCCGAGTTTTATGATACCGTTAAAAAGCAAGGAATTGTGCATAAAGCGGAGTGTGGAGTTATTCGTGTTTGGAGTTATTAGATCACATCTTGGGGACTTTTATGATTTTAGCTATTACATGCGATTAAAATTTGATTGGCCCATGTGGTGCTTGGTCGCCGTCTGTTACCATTGGTAATATAAACAAACTAGTAGCAGGGTTCGGCTGTAACACATGTTGAAGATTCGTTGCAAATGTGGTTACTCTATTATTATGTCTGCGGGCCCATCCACCAATGATATTTCTTAATGGTGACATAGTTTCTGCCGGTGTGGTTAAACTATCTCCATGGTGAGATTTTACTGATTAAAATAGAAATTTGCTCTATATAGTGACGTTGGGCATTTTTATCTTCTTGCTTCAGTGGGAATTTATTGGCAATCTATGAATTCTACCATCGCATACGAGGCGCTCGTTGTCAACGTTTGTCATCCTGGGTCTGCGAGGTGCCCTCTCTATTTATTCTGTAGAGATTCAAGCGGCTGTAGTTAAGACACTCTCTAGGGTATTTGCTGCGAATTCAATATGGCCAATATAAAAATATTCAATATCAATATGTTAACTTATGTATTTTTTGTATTTGACCCAATTTGTTCTCTTTTCTGCTAATCTGTTAGCCTGCATTGTAGTTTCAGGGCATTAGAGGACGTTCAGATTTAAAAGGACTAGCGAGTGGTCAGATGATAGATGCAGTAGAGATTCGGCACTGGTAAGGTTTCGAACGCCGTTGGCGTTCCACAATGATATTCGCAGAGCCATTGATTATTTGGAATTTTGGAACAAAAAAAACAACGCGTACTTCTCTTACGTCTCCAATCAAGCCGCGACTACTGTAAATGCAGACAACAAGCGGTCAATCCCCCCTAACCCGATGAAATTCCTCCTAACAACAACCTACAAAAGAGCGCGTTCTTTTCCTTATACCTGGCTTAACGCTGACTAGTACAGTACATTAAGTACAATAACCACTGCAACTGCAATCACAAGAACAACTGGAACGGTTTCGAAAGCTCGAAAGTTCCTCAATGACTGCACCCGTTCTCACTCAGTCAGCGATCTAAACAAACACTAGAACTAAACGGTACCGCCGAACTATCAACAATGCAAAACGTAAACAAAAATGTTGGGTCGACCTTGCAGACTGGAATTGATCGCTACATTACAATTAAGAGAAAACTTAGCCCTCAAAACTCCGAAGCAAAAAGCAACCTGTAAACTACACGCGACACAATTACATCCGCAATACAATTTACATCCGCCCCTCGTAACAGGTTTAATTCTCTTCAAGGTTGAGCTTGAACCAGAAAGCAGGCATTTTAAAAATCACGACATGCACACAATTTTTAAACTGCAGCTTTTTCTGGACCGCAGGATTACATAGAAGCGCCGCACAAACGTAAAACTCCCGGAAGGTCCATGAATACGGCCACACGAGGTCGTATTGCACACTACGCTCGGTGTGCGTAGCCTGTGGAAATCTTAACGACCACACACTGGCCAGCAAATAAAGAAAATGTTACGCATAACTACGTGGAACGCCAATGGCGTTACAAATCGCAAACTTAAGCTAGCTCAATTCATAAAAGAGAAGCACATTGACGTAATGCTCGTTTCGGAAACACATCTCAATACATTTTAAATGTATTGTAAATACAATTTTCAAATAAGAGACTACCACTTCTATGGTACAAATCACCCCGATGGGAAAGCACATGGCGGGACTGCCATACTAATAGGAAACCGTAAGCACCATTTCCACAAAGCGTTTGCTGAAAACCATATCAGCGCACATCTATCATCATGTAGCTGAAGGGTAACACTCATTATCAATCAATCATTATAATGATTCCAAAGCCTGGTACGGATCATACAGTCCCTCCATGGTAAACACTAATAAGCCTAATCTCATGTCTTTCAAAATTATTCGAAAAATGGCTGCTATTTGGACTCAATCCACAACTGAAAACCCACAACAAGATCCCAGGTCATATTTGGCTTTCGCGAAAGCCACGGAACCATCGAGCAATTGAATGGAATAACAAATGAAATAAGAACCGCATTAGAAATCCGAGAATATTATACAGCTATATTTTTAGATGTATCCCAAACGTTTGACAGAGTGTGGCTTGATGGAATAATGTGTAAAATTAAAACAGCTCTGCCCGAGAGCACACACAAGCTTCTAAAGTCATACCTCTATGACAGAAAGTTTGATCTACCAACCCAACAATGAATTCTAGGAACGTCTAATCGCAGATCAATTTGAAAAAAAAGTTATTACAATTCTAAGTTATTATTAAGATTTTTAAACTTATTGTTAGTTCTGATATGAGAAGATTCAATAATTAAAAAGCAAAGGTGTAAAAAAAAAAAAATTTTACGGAATTGAGTTATTTCAAGTTTATGCCGTGAAACGCCGTTGGCTTTCCTCAATGATATTCGCAGAGCAGCCATTAATTATTTTAAGTTTTTGGATATAATTATTTTGTTAACCAGAATATTCTCATTCGGAAGCGGCATTCGCACGCTTGGTGTCGCACGTATGTTTGCAACGCTCGCGGTATAATTAGAATTCACCTAGTAGAGAGCACGAACAAGTCCACAATAGTGGCACAAACAGTGATTAGTGTAATAAAAAGTTACTTAAAAATGTTTCCAAAGGCCAAAAAGACTTCAGTTATTAATTAAAGAATAAATTTCACTTTTGCATACATATGTACATACACATAACGGCTAGTGCATAAAAAACATCTGTTTTCCCTATAAGCTCTTATCAAGATTTATCCAAGGTCGACTCTCGGCTTGGCAATCTTTTGCCTGACTCCCGTTGCATACTTTTAAGTGTTCAATGAAACCTGGATAAATCCAAAAAATTCATAAAGCGGACTCTGCTAGAATTAAAATGTCCCTTGGCGAAGAAGTTAGGGCAGCCGTTAATGCAGGAAACACAAGATATATTGCTCAGGCTATGCCGACAGCAAGGGAATTTAGATGTAGCTCTGGACAAAGGGTCCTGGGCCCTTTAGACATGACAAAAAACACGCAACCATACCACTGCGCCAACCTTAGAGTCTGCGCAGCGCTTCGAAAAAATCAGGCGTAGGATAGATCCAGGTACTGAATTAGGAAAAAAACGCAAATAGAATAAAATCCCGAATATCAATATCCCAACTACTCGCCCAAATCCCCACGAAAATGGATAGCGAGAGCAATGCTGAGGATTTGTGTGATCAGCCAGGTCCGGTGCCCCAACTTGCCCCCAGCGGTCAGGTGGTCATCACTAGGGGCAGTGTCTCTTATGCGGAACGCCAATGGTGTGTCCACGAAGCTGCTCGCACTCGACTGTCTGGTGCGGTCTGGAGGGACAGGCGCACCTAGGCTGGGCAAACGACCCAAGCGATGGCATCGCAAAGGAGGAGCAGCTATCCTGGTTAAGTCCAGCCTAGTCCAATTCCCGCTAACCCCAATTACTGCCGACAAAGTGCAACTTGCGTCTGCAGCCATACAAACAGTACTTGGCACCATTAACCATGGGTCAGTCTACTGCCCACCGAGATTTGCATGGACTACGGAGGAGTTTACCGACATTCTGGACCATAACAGCCCGAGGTATATTGTGGCGGGTGACTAGAAAGCGTGCCACTGGCTTTGGGGTGCAGGAAGGTGTAACCAACGAGGTCGTACGCTAGTGAATCTTGCCCTGAGCACTGAGGTGAATTTTTATACTATTTGCTCATTCGAGAAAGTATTTATTTATTGTTACCGATTTAGCAGCTGAAAGTAATTGTATTACCCTTTAATTTTTTTTTAAAATACAACTTCTACATACAACTTCGCGATACAACTTCTATTCCGCGACAAGAGACGCCTACGCACAAGGTGGATGAAGTCTCGCCACCTCCTGGACACTGGGTGAGCTTCATCGTGCACTGACGGATCACAAAGCAGCATGGTTCAATGCGAGACTGGCGAACACTGATACTGATAATGATGCGAGAGCACTCAATTTGTGGACGGACTTGCAGCAAACCGAGGTTTTTCCTGGGCACCTTGCCGAACGCCTTTAGCATTTGAGCTGTCTAGCCCTGAGCAAGGAAGCGAGACACATGCCAGGCTGTCCTAAGCGCTCCAAATAGACCTGCCTATCAGGCTATTCCATTGTGAGATATCCGAAGCTATTGGTCGTCTAAATACCAGTAGAGCAGATGGCCACGATACTATCTGCAACCGCACACTCAATTCATTACCAAGTCACGCAATTCTCTACATAGCGTTGTTGTTCAACACCATAGTGAGATTGAAATAATTCCCTGCACAGTGGATGCACGCATTAATATCTAACATCTACAAACCGCGCAAGTCGGCAAAGGACCACGCATCCTATCGGCCGATCAGTATTCTCCCTTTGATTTCAGTATTCTCCCTTTGATTTCGAAAGTGTTTGGGAGACTGATTGCTGCCCGGATTGTTAGGATTATGGACACTCAGGGGATCAGTCCTTAGCACTAGTCCGGGATCCGAGCTGATCATTGTACGGCGAAGCAACTTCACCTGCTTGTTGAGGAAGTATTGACGGCATTTGACCGGAAACAATTCTGCAATGCCCCTTTCTTGGTCATCAAGAAAGCGTTCGACGGAGTTTCGGCACACAGATTTACTGGTCAAAATAAAGGAGAGACTACCTGCCCCATCTACTGAGCTAATACCTTGAGGGAAGGCAGTTCGCGGTTCGCTTTCACTCCGCCGTCTCTGCCAAATACGAAGTGAAAGCTCTTGTCCTATATGGAAGTGTCCTGGGGCCGCTCCTGTACTGTCTCTACAGTAGTGATATGCAGCAACCAGACAGCAAATTGGAGCAAACAAACAACAAAAAACTGGCCAACAAACTGGCAATTTATAAGAGTATTTTCGCGCCGATCTGTAGGTATGGGTGCCAAATCTGGGGATTAGTTTGTGATAGCCAAATCAAAAGAGTTCAGACGGCCCAAAATAGAACTTTCAGATTGATCCCCAGATGCGAGTGGTACAATCGAAACTCGACACTGCACAAAAATCTAAACCTGACCATAGTGTTTGGCGAGAATAATAACAATTCCAGTCACTACAATAACACACTACAGGGTCACAGAAATAGACTGGCACAAAGACTTGCTAGTGCGACATCGCTTAGGAGGCTGAAAAGGCGATAGCCGAGGGACCTGAAAACACGATCCCCAATGGGTCGATCCCGTAGGCAACGACTTTAAATTTTTTTTAGTCCAGCTAGCTTTTCCCTCTTAAGTGCATGGGTGGGGGCTTTGGCTTTTTTTTGTCCTTTTCGTCAGAGCCTGGGGGTAGATCCTTATTAATATCTGCCAATATTCCAAATCTGCTGGACTCTTGGGTCTCAGTTCGCTGACTTAGAATGTGCCGATTGATCTTTTATTTCCCCCCGCAGAATTTTGTGGGCTCAATTATCTTTTTATTTGGATGTAGCATCGAACCCAGTTTGCATTGTTTTTGGCATTGTTGCTGGTTCAGCAGAATCGAGCGTTGCAGTTGCCACCGTGCGTCCGGATGATACCGTTGCAGTATTTTTTGTTGTTGCGAGTGCAGTGGGTAATGGGATCAAAGTTTTGGTTGTCGTGGCAGAGGTCAGTTCTCTTTGGCTCATAGTTGGTATTGCCGGTGAGCAAAAACGCGCTCTATCGTTCGTTGTTGGCATAAGTTCATGTGTCGGGTTGGGGTTGATTGACCGTGACCGATTGACGTTTTCATTAGTTTCGTGCACATCCGCGGGCTGCGAAGACACAAATGAGAAATACGCGTTGTTTCGTATCCATAAGAGACACCATTTCTCTGGCTCTTGTAGACGTTGAGCGCCAATGTCGTTTTGACATTTGAAAGTTTGTGTCTTTTTTTTTGTTAATTTTCATTGAAATACAATAGTTGAAAAAAGGGAGCTTGCACAACGATTTTAATAAGCCATTACACATCGTTCTGAGCGGCTTTTCGCTAAATTCTTGTGGTAAATTGTTAGTAGTTATTCGCTTTCACTTGGACTATTTTGTATGTTTTCCGACCACAGAAAATAAACACGTCCCCACTGTTCGACAACTGACAATAGATTTAAAAAATATACAAGAACATTTGTAGATTCAGTTTTTTGCTATCAGAAATCTAAGTAAGCAGAAAAATTCTTGCGCAGGAAAAGACAAAGTATATTTGCCAAACTAAACTTAAAATAAAGCTTCTCAGACCAACGTATATTCCGTCATTTTAAATGACGAGGTACAAAAAGTGAATAACAGATTTTACTTACTTACTAAAACATGGCAAAAAATTTATTGCAAGAATTTATTTTAACGATATGTACACCAATGGAACTTTTGACTTCGGCCAGTTCTACCAAGCGCTTAAAAATCAAGCCGGTACTATATACTTAATATCATCCATCTTAAAGTGAAACCGAGCGAAAAGGTCTTTAAACCATCACAGTAATATTTTTTAAATGAATGGACAAAAAAATATTAAAATTATACATACAACTCAAACCGGTCACCCTACAAACTAATGAAAATTAGAAAGAATTAATACCGTTGAATGTAAACATGAATAACAAGTGAGAAAAGTTATCTTCGGCTTGCCGAAGATGGTATACCCTTGAAAACAAAAAAGTTTTCCATAAGAAGACTTGTTTTCATATCGGTCGTTTGTATGGCAGCTATATGATATAGTGGTCCGATCCGGACCAACCCTTCACAAATCGTGTATGGCTATATCACATGAATAAATGTTGAATTCGGTTGCAATAGGTTGGAAAACAAAAAAGTTTTCCATACAAAGACTTGTTTTCATATCGGTCGTTTGTATGGCAGCTATATGATATAGTGATCCGATCCGGACCAAACTTTCACAAATAATGTGTGGCTATGTCAAATGAATAAATGTTGAATTCAGTTGCAATAGCTTGGAAAACAAAAAAGTTTTCCATACAAAGAATTGTTTTCATATCGGTCCTTTGTATGGCAGCTATATGATATAGTGGTCCGATCCGGACCAAACTTTCACAAATCATGTGCGGCTATGTCAAATGAATAAATGTTGAATTCAGTTGCAATAGCTTGGAAAACAAAAAAGTTTCCCATACAAAGACTTGTTTTCATATCGGTCGTTTGTATGGCAGCTATATGATATAGTGGTCCGATCCGACCGATTCTTAAACTTGATCTGCGTGCAAATAAAATAATGATCTGGTAAAAATTTCAAAACGCTAGCTTTAAAACTACTGTCTATTTTTTGCATAGAAACAGACGGACAGACGGACAGACGGACATGGCTGTATCGACTCGGCTGTTGATGCTGATCAAGAATATATATACTTTGTGGGGTCGGAGATGCTTCCTTTAATGCGTTACACATTTCTGGACAAAATTATAATACCCTTTTTCAAGGGTATAAAAATATGACGATACAATTTAAGGAGGTCATACAGGTAAAACTAGAATTCCGGAAAAAATAAAATTGGAATTACTATTGCCATTGGAAACATGACAATAGAAATTTAAAATTATGTAAAACGATTTTCCTAATGCCGATAGTCAAAAACGACTAAACATACGAAAACTCCGTTAACAACAGAAACCCCCTGATGGCGTTCGGTAGGATAATTGTGGATAGATCGGTTCACTAACAAAATCTGATCAACGAAACAAATACGCAGTAAGCTTAATCTACGATTTATCAAAATACCTTATAGCAATCCGAATAAAAGTAAAAAAAACTGTAGCTAAAGCTATATTTGAAGATTGTATTGTAAAGAACGGTGCAATGATGACGCTTATTACGAACGTGGGAAAAGAATATTTAAATTCAATAATTAAAAAGCTAGGTAAAAAGTTATGTATTCAGAACATAAGTTCAACCGCATACCATCAACACACAGTAGGTGGCTCCAAACGGCTCCAAAAAAAAGGGACAGAACATTTCATGAATTGATCGGCTTATACATTACAGTTTCACATTATTTTAACAACATCTATGGCATATAATTAGTCTCCATATGAGATAAGACAAGAAATAAGGAAATTTAAATAATAGGTATATAATAGGAAAAAATAACCTAGATATAATTAAATAAGTCCCTCAACTTTCTGCGCTTGATTCTTCACTCAGCAACCTTTAGCTGCTGAATAATTCTCCCAAGCGTTAAAAATTCGCTGTTAGGGATTCCTTATATGCCGAGACCACTCGTCAGCCGGATCAGACCACAAACACGCAACCGCTCATATCTCTTGAGCAAGAGCAGGACTTGTAAATAAATATTGAGCAAATTTTGTCCGTTTTTTCCTTCATGGCATCTTTTCAATTCATTCGTCGGCCCCAAATAGATTTGAACCCCTAAAATCCACTCATGAATAAATTCCAAGTCTAAGGAATTTCAGAATATCAACCCTTATATAATTGAAAGCCTAAATAAATCTTCAGTTCCTGCAATACTGGATATGGGTCATGCGCCTGGAACCTTCAATATGGCGAAAATTTACTGGTTTCGATTTTGCCGAAAATTACCAAAGAAGGATTTTTGCAAAGAAGGAATTCGCAGTAGATAATTTGACCCATGCTGACCTTGTCAATATGTAACGTAGGCATACGCTACCGAAACGAAGACTTAAAACGCAAACGATACGTGGCAACGAGTGTGTTTTCGAGTAATTTTATTGAATCAAAGATGTTGCTTGTCGAGGTAAAATTGCAAATGACGCTTTTATACAGTATTTAATTGACGGAATCGATGAAAAAAGTGTAAGAAAAACAATATTATATGGTGCAATATTATATGCGCAACAAAAACAGGGTTTTTTTTTTAAACTTTGCTGTACTTATTGGATCTTCTCAGGAATTATGAGACTTACAATAAGTTTTCAAATCTTAATTTTAAGCGATATTCAACAGTCTTTTTATTTGTGGTCTGGAAAAAAGGAACTAATGATCAGCGCTGGGTCGGAAGGTCGATGCGGCGAAGCCGGGATCGGTCGCAAACCCGTGTTAAGTTTGAGGCAAGGTGGTTAGGGTGTGACGTTAATTTGCTCATGTACTTTTGTTTTTGATGGGTCATTTTATGTTTGACGGATCTGATATTAAGGTCTTTTTGAATATTTTAGTTTCGGCTACACCAGGGTGCTCCAGGGAGTTGTAGAGTAGGACCCTGTAGTCCAGACAGAGGGGTGACCGAGAGTTGATAAGCCAGTGGAGACTACTAGGCTAAAGCTTAAGGTGTGTTCTTTTGGCTTCGATGTGCCTGCGCCAGGTTAAACGTCCGTCGAGGTGCACTCCGAGATAAGTCACTTCATTTGTTTTCGGTAGTACGGTGTTGTTTAAAGTGATTGAAGGACTTGCCGATTTAGCGTAAATGGGTCAGGGTTTCATCTCACATCAAAACTTCTGTTGTAGAGATACGACTTCAGGAGTTTGACGGTGTTTTGGGAAAGCATTGTTTTAATTTTGAGCATTAATCCATCTAGACCTTGTCAAAAGCCTGAGAGACATGCAGATATATTGCAGTGCAATATTCCCGTTTTTAAAAAGCAGATCGTATTTCTGATGTTATTCGATTTACTTGTTCAATGGTTCCATGTTTTTCTCAAAAACCGAACTGATGCGTTGGAATAAGATTGCGTGTCCTTATGTAGGAGGTAATTCGGGTTATCAGACGTTGTTCAAAAAGTTTTGAGAGACAAGACAACAGGCTTATAGGCCTGTACGATGAGATAACTGAGTGGTCCTTGCCTGCCTTTGGTCTCATTACTATGACCGATTTTTTCCATCTCTCTGGATAGTACCCGAGTCTTGTGATAAAGTTAAAAAGCAAGAAAATAGTGCATACAGCACAGTATGGAAGCTCGATAATGATCTTTGGTAGAAACTTATTTGAAAGTTAGACTTGAGATGTGTTTCTGACAGTAGCAGGACGTCAATATGATTGTCATGCAGGAATTTAGTTATCTCAAGTTTATGCCGTGAAACGCCGTTGGCGTTCCACAATGATATTCGTAGAGCAGCCATTAATTATTTGGAGTTTTGGGATACAAGCATCTCCATGAGGATATTTTGGTTCCGGATAAGGTCTTGCATGGTAGTCCTCATGAAGGACATGAATTCAATCATCTGCTGCTGCAGAGTATGCATCAAAGTTTCAAGGCTACTTTGTTGTTACGTCGATGATGGGGGATTCGGTGTCGGATCAGTTTGGGCAGCATGCAGAGTTGTTGTCGTATATCTTGGTGCTGTTAGTTCCGATTTTAGGACGTTAGCGAAGGTCACATTTTGGAAGGTGGTCGCAGGGCCAAATGAGGACCTCTTTGCCGTTGGGAAAAAGACTTCTAGGGATGTTTTTGTATTGTATTGTATAGGGGTATTCTATACGTTATGGGGGCGTGCAGACGTTACTCGGTGATTAATCCGGCTTTTGAGGTTTGTATATTGGGCAACACCTATAGTTTGCTGTGTAGTTACCCTCACAATTTCCGCACTTTTTGGTGCTGGGATCGCTTTTGTTTGACGTGCAATGAGCAGAGTCATGCAGCTCTCCACAGACGACACATACTGAACGCAATGTGCAGTATGCTCTCGTATGGTCATATTCTTGGCAATGAGTGCATTGGACGGGGCCTTTGCGCTTGTGTGGTTCTTCTACAGTAAATTTACGATGCAGAAAAAACTGTAGCTTGTAAATAGGACGCACAAATAGAGTGGTTGCGGTTTCCTATCTTTGTTCAGGATGTTAAAGACAGTTATCGCCTTAAAATACTTGTCGTTTAATGCCTGCTTGATTTCTGAGGGTGTTGCGGCTCTATAGCCGTGAAAACGACTTGTAGACCCTTACTACATTTTAGTTGGTACGTGTAGTAGTTTTTGTTATTTTCGCTTAAGTAGTGTGTAAGAGTCCTAAAGTTCTCTTCAGTTTTTACCTGGGCCTTGGTTTCGTGGATGCTGCCCTTTTTATGGGGTAATTATCTTTTCCAACAAGTTCAATTACATTGTTAACCAGACTGTTCGAGCTTTTCTCTCGAACGTATATAGGTGGGGGCTTTGGCTTCTGTTTGTCCCCTTCGTCGGTGCTGCGGGGTAGATCCATATCAATATCTGCCAATATTCCAAATCTGTTGGACTCCTGGGTCTCAGATCGCTGACTTAGATGCCATTGATTGATTTTTATTTTATTTCCTGCCGCAGAATTTTGTGAGCTTAATTATCTTTTTATTTGGATGTAGCGATCCAATCCAGTTTGCATTGTTTTTGACAATGTACGAAGTCAGACGTGTTTTCATCGAGCGAAAGATACGCTATTGGTAATGTTAAATTGCTATCTTACAAAACTTTCTGTGTGTGGATAAATAAAGTAAAACTAAAAAAACAAATAGACAACGAACAAATCGATCGTTCTAAAATGAGCCAACGCGAATTGCGCGCTCAGCGGCAAAAACAACAAGACGGGCGCCGACTCTCTTTGCAGCGGAACAATGCATACTTCACCGTCGTGTCTGACGCCCGCGAGTGCCAAACCACCCACCCGGTCAATGACCTAGCACCTGCAGAATGCACACGATCGCGGTCTTGCTCACCAATGCTTCTGACTGCTCGAAGTGAACCCGAACGCACTGAGAGCGTCTCTCTCACGCTCTCCCCATTCCAAACGGTGTCAAGTTCCTTAACTACCAGTCCAGTAATCACGATATCTACTGCATCTGCACCTTTAGCAACAACAACTGCAACAACATCAACATCAACTCTATGCTCAATACCGACAGCGGTGTACAATTCCGCTGCATCAACAACAACGAATGCAAAAGCACTCACACCGACTCTTGAAAGCGAAAGCGGACAAGAACCAAAACAAAACAAAAAACTTTGTCAAACAGGGCTGGATCGCTACATCCAAATAAAGCGAAAGCTAAGCCCACAACACAAGCAGGCTGGTAATCAGCCGAAAATAAATCGCGCCAACGCTGCCAATGACTCAAGTTCAAATAGGTTTGCACTACTGGATGACTGTGAAGTGCAGGAACAGGAGCAGAAGAAGATAAAGCCGCCACCAATAGATATACGTGAGAAAACCTCAAATGCGCTGGTTAACAAACTAGTTGCAATTATTGGAGAGAACAAGTTCCATGTTATACCTCTTACTAAGGGCAACATACAAGAAACGAAAGTGCAGACTCAGGATGAGTCTAGCCACCGATCAGTGACCAAGTACCTGGACGAAGCTGGGAAGAGTTACTATACCTACCAGCTGAAAAGTGCCAAAGGATTGCAGGTTGTCATCAAAGGAATAGAGTCATATGTGACCTCATCCGAAATTATCGCGGCACTAAAGGAGAAGAACTTCAACGCCAAAACGGTGATCAACATTCTCAACAGGAACAAAGAGCCGCAGCCACTCTTTAAAGTCGAACTGGAGCCATCGAGTCAGAAAAACAACAAAAATGAAGTACATCCTATATATAAGCTACAGTATCTACTTCACCGAAGAATAACCGTAGAAGAGCCACACAAGCGCAGGCAACCTGTGCAGTGCACCAACTGCCAAGAATATGGACACACCAAAGCGTACTGCACCCTAAAATCCATCTGCGTCGTTTGCAGCGATGCCCACAGTACTGTAAACTGTCCCAAGAACAAAAACGACAGCTCAATTAAGCTATGCAGCAACTGTGGCGAAAAACACACAGCCAACTGGCGAGGATGCATTGTTTACAAGGAGCTCAAGAGTCGCCTAAACAAACGAGTGGATTTAGCTCGTGATCGTATCACACCAACAATTCACAAAGTAATGGAACCGACTAACATCCCTTCGTCCGCCAGCCACAGAACAATGCCAAATTCTTCCTTTGCAAGTGTACTAAAATCAGGGATCCAAGTACCAACAGCAGTCACCTCCAGCGTCCAGCATAAAATTAACCAAATAAACACAAATAAACAAATAAACACACAGAACATGCAACAGCAGCCAATTGGCTTTGAAGCGATTATGCTTTCGATGCAGCAAAGCATGAATGACTTCATGACCTTCATGCAAGAAACTATGCAACAGCTTATGAGGAACCAAAACATCCTTATGCAAATGCTCGTTTCTTCTAAAACAGGATAATGACTCCCTTAATAATCGCTACCTAGAACGCTAATGGCGTTTCGCGGCACAAGCTAGAACTTGCTCATTTCTTAGCCGACAGAAACATTGACGTTATGCTACTCTCAGAGACTCACCTTACCGAAAAGTACAACTTCCAGATACCAGGATATAAATTTTACTTTACGAATCACCCTGATGACAAGGCCCATGGAGGCACTGGCATACTAATACGATTGCGAATTAAGCACCACTTCCTTGGCAGTTGGCAAGAAGACTGCTTACAATGTACCTCTATAAACCTCCAATGCCATAACGGTGCTCTCACTCTGGCTGCTATCTATTGCCCACCTCGCTTCACAATCTCTGAGGAAAAATTCACAACACTTTTTGACTCGTTTGGTGAAAGGTTTGTTGCAGCTGGCGATTGGAATGCCAAGCACATGTACTGGGGATCTCGGATAGATAACCCTAAAGGAAAACAGCTGTACAACGCAATCATCAAACCGCAACGCAAACTAAACTATGTTTCCCCGGGAGCGCCTACATACTGGCCAGCAGATCCCATGAAGCTTCCAGATTTGATCGACTTTGCCATCACAAAAAGGATATCCCAATCAATGATTACAGCTGAGGCACTTCCAGAACTCTCATCTGATCACTGTCCGGTGCTATTTCATCTTTTGTACCAGCTACAACACATCGAGCGACCGCATAGGCTCACAAGCAACAGGACCAACTGGGCGAGGTACAAAAAATATGTTTGTTCCCATACCGGCCTTTCTAGCCCCCTGGAAACCGAGCAGGACATTGATCAGTTTGCTGATGATACAGAATCAATACTTGTTGCAGCAGCAAAAGCGTCAACTCCACAAGACAATCATGTATGCAGTATAAAGTTTAAAAAGACAAGAAGAGATACTGAACTGCTTGTGCTTGAAAAACGACGACTTCGAAGGGAGTGGCAGGAGATCACCTGGCGCAAAGAGTAGATTAAAAGCAGCTTCTCGCAGACTTACAAACGCGCTTAAGAAAGAAGAAGCGGCCGCACAACTAAGGTACATCGAGAATCTCACACCCACAGGCACAAAGAACTCGTTGTGGAAAAACCACAGGAACCTACAGGCACCAACAGAAACGGTTGTACCTCTCCTTAATTCTACCGGAAACTGGTCTCGCAGTGACACGGACAGAGCAAGAGTCTTCGCTGATCATCTTAAAAAAGTATTTCAACCAAATCCAGCCACTAACTCATTTACTCTCCCGCCTTTAACTGCATCTGACTTAGCACCACAAGATCCGGTAGTATTTCGGCCAAGCGAGATAACGAAAGTCATTAAAGAGCAACTGAAGACTGGAAAATCGCCTGGCTACGACTTAATAACCCCGAAAATGATCATCGAACTTCCCAATGTGTGCAGTCCTAAGAATCTGCTTGCTCTTCAACGCAATTACTAAAATTGGATACTTCCCTCAAAAGTGGAAGAAATCAGTTATAATTATGATCCCTAAGCCCGGGAAAGACAAAACACAGCCATCATCATACAGGCCAATAAGCTTACTTACTTGTCTCTCCAAGTTATTTGAAAAAGTTCTGCTACTACGCATCAGCCCCCACCTCAAAACACACAACACACTCCCATCGCACCAATTTGGTTTTCGGGCAAAACACGGAGCCATCGAACAGGTTAACCGCATCACAACAGAAATTCGCACTGCCTTTGAACATCGTGAATATTGCACAGCTCTATTCTTAGACGTTGCTCAAGCATTCGATAGAGTATGGCTGGATGGACTTATGTTCAAAATAATCAAACTGCTGCCTCAAAATATACATAGGCTTCTAAAGTCCTACCTACATAAAAAGAGTGTTCGCGGTTAGATGCAGTTCAAGCACTTCAAACTATTATACTATAGAAGCCGGAGTGCCTCAAGGAAGCGTTCTCGGTCCCATTCTATATACACTATACACATCGGACATTCCGACAAACATTCAACTTACCACATCAACTTTTGCAGATGACACTGCCATTCTTAGCCGGAGTAAATGTCCCCTTAGAGCAACTGTTATTCTACAAAATCATTTGGAATCTCTTGAAAAATGGTTAGCTAACTGGAGAATTAAAGTAAACGAAAGTAAATGTAAACACGTAACATTCACACTGAACAGACAAACGTGTCCCCAGCTTACTCTAAACGGAGCACGAATCCCCCAGTCAAACACCGTCACATACTTGGGTATCCATCTTGACAGGAGACTCACCTGGCGCTCACACATAGCAGCCAATAAAACTCAACTAAAGTTGAAGACCAACAAGCTCCACTGGCTAATCAACTCTCAATCCCCTCTTTGCCTTGAATACAAAATACTCATCTATAACACCGTGATCAAGCCAATATGGAAATACGGCTCTGAACTCTGGGGAAATGCCAGTCGTAGTAACATCGAAGTAATTCAAAGAGTTCAATCTAAGACACTTAGACTCATCACTGGTGCTCCTTGGTATATAAGGAACGAAAATATTCATCGAGACTTAAATATTAACACCGTTTCTGACGAAATCTTCAATCAAAAAGCCAAACACCAAGCTAAATTAACATCTCATCCAAATCCTCATGCACGCTCGCTAACCAGAACTTCCAGTTGGAGTAGACTTCAACGTGCCGATCATCCACTCGCTCAGTTCCGATATAATTAGAGCCGTCTTTAAAACTAAGCCCATCACTAAAAAATGGATTTTAGTTATAATATTAGTCTAAGATTTTAAAACTTGTTGTTAGTCTCTATTAAGAAGAGAAGATCCAGCAAATAAAATAAAATGGGTAAAAAAAAAAAAAAAAAAAAATTGTTGTTGACATTGTTGCTGACTCAGTTGCAGTATTTGTTGTTGTTGCGAGTGCAGTTTTTAAAGAGGTCGAAGTTTTGGTGGCTGTGGGAGAGGTCAGTTCTCTTTGTCGTTGGGATTGCCGGTGAGCAAGAAAAAGCACTCTCGTTCGTTGTTGGCATAAGTTCGTGTGTCGGGATGGGGTTGATTGACCGTGACCGATTGACGTTTGCATTAGTTTCGTGCACTTCCGCGGGTTGCGAAGACACATATGAGAAATACGCGTTGTTTCGTATCGATGGGACACGACGTTTGTCTTGCTCTTGTTGACGTTGAGCGGGAATGTCGTTTTGACTCATTGTGAGAGTTCGTGGCTTAGTTTTTGTTGGTTAATTTTCTTTGAAATATAATAGTTGTTCAAAATCCGAGAGTTTGCACAACTTTTTTTTATGGGCGAATATACATAGCAATGAGCGTCTTGTCGCTAAATTCTTGTGGTAAATTGTTAGTAGTTATTCGCTTTTCACTTGGAGTATATTATATATTTTGTATATTTTCGGAGCACAGAAAATAAACACGTTCGCACTGTTCGAGTATTGATGACAGGGTGAAATGGTGAAAGGGAAAAACAGAAAAAATCTGAATGTAAGCAAAGACGCGCAAAAAGAGGTAAAATGCTTCAACTATAGTAAAAAAGGGCATGCATTGAATAATTGTCCGAATAAAGAAAATGGCTGAAACTATTACGAATTTAATTAGTACGGACATATTTCTAAAAAGTGCGCAAAAATTGACAAAAATTTTTTAAATACGAATACGCGTAGTTTCATTTTTAAAAACGATTTGACCAGCAAAGAAGTTTAAATTGCAAATATAAAGTTTACGGCTTTCGATACGGGCAGTAAATTCAATATGAAACGAGATGATTTTTATTGTGATATTGGCAAGCCGAAGCTGGATATCAGCAATGTGGTTTTAATTGTATTCGTTAGTGACCGCGACTCCAATAAAATAAAACCAATTGGACAATTTAAACAAACAAATCTTCTTGATGAAGAGAATTATATGTTATATTTTTATGTCGTTTCAATCAAATTCCTTGATATGCAATTAATTATCGGACAACACCTATGTTTACACGCAGAGATTGTTTTTAATTGTAATGGCTTACAAGTGCAAACAAATAAAATTAATAACGAACAAAATATTCTAAACATTTTTGAGTAAGTGGACAATGAGTTGTATGACATTGACGAGGCTGCGAGCGAAAATGCTAAGCAAAAGGTGCGTGAGATTATTTCGAGTATAAATGCGTATGGTGCTAAATGATGAATCGCCTATTTTTACACGTCCACGCAGACTAGCTTCTACGAAAACGCTTTTTGTTGATGAACAGGTTGAAGAGCGGCTTAAGAATGACATAACTAAAGTCCGAGTTTACAAGTCCCATAGTGTTCGTAAGAAACCACGACGGCGCTGCAAGGCTGTGTGTAGATTATAGCACATACTTTGGTCCATCGCAGTTGCCTGCTTTTTGGACATCATAGACGTTGTTGTACTTTAACTTTACAACTTTATAAGGCCATAAAATCTAATGTTCTAGCTTTAGACCAATAAAAAACTGTGTACGCTTAATAGCAATTAGGTCCCCAACATCATGCTTGCTTGCGTCGAAAATTGTACGCCTTCTTTTCTTGTCTGTTGCAATTAACTGGTTTTTTTTTCGCGCACCTTCCGCCCAACCGACCGAGGGGCGTTGCCGTTTATCGTACGGCTCAGATCGCAGGGATAGACCCGAGAGAATAAAGTTTAGAAAAGATTAGGGGACTAAAATTTCTAGTACGTCTATTTGGAATGTTAAATGTTAGTCGTGCTAGTAGATGCTGGCTGTCTACATTACCATTAATAAGGTTATAAAGGAAAACGATCCCCAGCATCTTTCTACGATTGGTTAGGGAGGGTAAATTAAATAGAAGTATTCTGTTAGAATAAGATGGGAGGTGAATATTTGCATCCCAGTTGAGCCCCTAAGAGCAAACATCAAGAAATTCTTTTGAACGGATGCCATGCGATCTTGATGAACCCCAGGCTGAAGGCTCCAGACGCATGACCCGTACTCCAGAATTGGACGTACTAAAAATAAGTATAATGTTTTAGTAATAAAAGATGGCCTAAGTAATTCAATGACCCTTATCATTAAATTCCATAAAATTCCAAAGAATTCGATTATTATTCTTCTTGCTTGATTTGCGTTGACTTTTGATCTCTCGCCTTTTAGGATCTCCGTTAAGGATATTGCGATTGTGGTAAAATCTTTTATAAAGCACCTATAATAGCTGCAAAGACCCAGAAATGATCTAAGGACATAAAGCGACGTAATCGGTTAGAAGGCCTTGATAGCTTTTGCTTTCTCTTGGAACGTTGTTATTCCCGTGCATGACACAATAAATTTCATGTATCCACGCACTTTTTAAAAAACTTGAACTTTTCCTGACTTTTTAAAGCCCAGTTTATTGCCTTAATATGATCTTCTTTAGTTTTAGAGAAGATATTAAAATCACCAAAATGCACGTAGCATATTTTTAATGTCTATTTCAGGATATCGTTGATTGCCCTTATATTATTATATATTTTCAGTTGCTGACCGAGATGTTGGTTTTTTCTGTATATTTTTCTGACAACGCCATTTGATGGAAGCCTGATTTAAGGTCCAGTTGGCCCATATTTTTGACTATCGTAAAGATGCTGGGAAGAGGGTATTTATAGTCAATCATTTTTAGATTTAGTTTCCTTAAATCAATAACGAGGTGTTTTGTTGCCCATTTCATCATGATCTTTTTTATCGACAACCCACACGGCGTTGTTGTAAGGTGATCTAAATTTTCTTATGACGCATCTGCCATAAGCCGCCTTTGCCTCCTGTGCGAGCGCTAGTCTCAAGCCTTTCTAAGCCCAGAGATAAAAGAGTGAAGCGCATCGTTTTTCAATTGATAATTTAAATTTTAAGATACGTGTACCTTTCCCGATGTTCGACACGATTAGTTCTCAATTTTTTGGGAAGGAGAACATATTCGTACAAGAACATCAGCCAAGTTCAGTAAAAAAAAAATTAACAAGCCGGTGGGAATTAAACTCCAAAAGCCTAAAAACCCTGAACCCATCATCTTATTCATCTTTAACAAAATCTTCTTCCTCAAAAAACTAACAAAATTAATTACTTTTACCTATCAAAATAGTAGGGGCCTACGGAATATGCTCCCTAAATTTTATTCTGACAGTTCTCTATTTGTCTTTACTGAAACCTGGTTGAAGCCGGAGATTTTTAGCTCCGAAGCTTTTCCCGACAGGTACACCACTTACAGACGGGACCGACCACTACGAACGGGAGGAGTAGTCCTAATCTCTGAATCACTGAATCTTGTTGATCTAGAAAATGTGCGAAAATCAATATGTTGCTTCAATCACTGCTCATCACATGCTCATACTTACCACCTTCTCCAGAACCGCCTACATACTGGCACCACTTATCTGCCATTCATCTGGTTTTAAATCGCATGTCCGACAGTGACCTGCTAGTGACTATAGGAGACTTCAATTTACCTGAACTTATCAGGTCAAATATCGAGAATTCACCATCTTTATCACTTTCAACACACCATGTATTTACTGAGGGTATGTTCGACATATCCCTCGAACAAATAAACCACGTAAGCGCTTGAGGTGTCGATTAAAACCCTTACTGCTAGCAACCTTCAGTCTCGCCATGGAGTTCATAAAACTCGCTGCTTTCGCAAAGCTGATTTTCAGAGACTAAGCAATTTAATTTCTACATTTGATTGGTCCGAGCTCTGGGAATGCACCGATATTAATATCGCTTTAGAAACATTCTACAAAACGCTTAACGCTTTCTTCGACTTTTGCGTGCCGTGGAAGTATCCATCCGCCTCGACTGACCCTCCTTGGTTTACAAGGAGTCTTAAAAACTTAAAATACATTAAAAACAGACTCCTTAAGAGACATAAGAAAACTAGCTGTAATGTAACTCTTTCAAGATAATTAGTAGCTCGGTCAAACTTCACCGTTCATAACGTTGAGTGTTATTAGAATTATATATACCGCTGCCGGATCCAGTTTACAGAAAATCCGAAGCAGTTTTATAATGTTGTGAACACTAAGCCTAAGCATGTATCTTCTCCCCCCCCTAATTTCGTTTGAAAATGTATCTGCGACAACTGATAAGGGTATTGCCGATCTATTCGCAACTTTCTTTCAAACAACGTACTCATTTCCTTCAATTATGGATCCGCCTTATTCATACAACATTCAATCAGCCAATCTTATTTTCAGACCAAGTTTCTCCGATCTTCTGAGGGTGAAACCAGTCTATTCGCCAGGCCCTGATGGTGTGCCTGCTTGTTTACTAACAAACTGCGCTAAGCCATTGTGCAGACCTCTTCTAAAACTTTTCTCTTTGCTTCTGGAAACTTTAATTTTTCCCCAAATGTGGAAGGAATCCTTCATAATTCCCCTGCACAAAAAAGAAAAAAAAATCGGATGCTACAACCTATAGAGGAATGTCTAAATTGTGAGCAATTCCAAAGCTTTTCGAAAAATTGGTAACACCACATCTTCAACATCCCTGCAGTTTAATTATTTCTCCATGCCAGCATGGTTTCATAAAGCGTCGCTCCACCACCACAAACCTCTTCGAGCTGACTTCCTTTATTATAGATGGCTTCCGTAAAGGCCTTCAAACAGATGTCATCTATACGGACTGTAGTAAAGCATTTGACTCTGTCAACCACTCACTCCTTTTTTGAGTAAACTTAGTATCCTAGGATTTCCCTCAGACCTTTTCATGTGGATTTCTAGCTACTTAACTGGGAGAACCCAACGTGTTCTTTTTAAGGATGTACACTCTCGCCTTGTTAGTGCTACATCGGCAGTCCCCCAAGAGGCCATCTTGGGCCACTACTTTTCACTATCTTTATTAACGACCTACCTCCTGCTATAACGAACTCTCTGGTTCTTATGTATGCAGACGACGTTAAGCTTTGTCTTCAATACAAATCTCCTTCTGCCCAATATAACCTTCAGTCGGATTTGGAAAATTTTTAAAAATGGTATTCTACCAATCTCTTAAAACTCAATGGGTCAAAATGTAAACTTATCTTTTTCTATCGTTCGTGCCCTAACCAGGCGACATACTTTCTCTATGGGATTTCGTTAGATAGATTAACCCACGTTAACGATCTTGGTGTCCTATTAGATACTAAACTTAAATTTTCCGAAGATCCGATAACACAGTGCTTTCGGAGAAACTTGGTCTGAAAATAAGATTGGCTGATTGAATGTTGTATGAATAAGGCGGATCCATAATTGAAGGAAATGAGTACGTTGTTTGAAAGAAAGTTGCGAATAGATCGGCAATACCCTGATCAGTTGTCGCAGATACATTTTCAAACGAAATTAGGGGGGGGAGAAGATACATGCTTAGGCTTAGTGTTCACAACATTATAAAACTGCTTCGGATTTTCTGTAAACTGGATCCGGCAGCGGTATATATAATTCTAATAACACTCAACGTTATGAACGGTGAAGTTTGACCGAGCTACTAATTATCTTGAAAGAGTTACATTACAGCTAGTTTTCTTATGTCTCTTAAGGAGTCTGTTTTTAATGTATTTTAAGTTTTTAAGACTCCTTGTAAACCAAGGAGGGTCAGTCGAGGCGGATGGATACTTCCACGGCACGCAAGAGTCGAAGAAAGCGTTAAGCGTTTTGTAGAATGTTTCTAAAGCGATATTAATATCGGTGCATTCCCAGAGCTCGGACCAATCAAATATAGAAATTAAATTCCTTAGTCTCTGAAAATCAGCTTTGCGAAAGCAGCGAGTTTTATGAACTCCATGGCGAGACTGAAGGTTGCTAGCAGTAAGGGTTTTAATCGACACCTCAAGCGTTGGGTGGTAAGGATCTTTTGGGGTCGAAAGTGGCATGGCTCTGGAATTGGTTATTCCATCTGGATCAGAAACGAAACATATATCTAGAAGCCGACCTAAAGAATCCCTTACGTGGTTTATTTGTTCGAGGGATATGTCAAACATACCCTCAGTAAATACATGGTGTGTTGAAAGTGATAAAGATGGTGAATTCTCGATATTTGACCTGATAAGTTCAGGTAAATTGAAGTCTCCTATAGTCACTAGCAGGTCACTGTCGGACATGCGATTTAAAACCAGATGAATGGCAGATAAGTGGTGCCAGTATGTAGGCGGTTCTGGAGAAGGTGGTATGTTTGAGCATGTGATGGACAGTGATTGAAGCGACATAGTGATTTTCGCACATTTTCTAGATCAACAAGATTCAGTGATTCAGAGATTAGGACTACTCCTCCCGTTCGTAGTGGTCGGTCCCGTCTGTAAGTGGTGTACCTGTCTGGAAAAGCATCGGAGCTAAAAATCTCCGGCTTCAACCAGGTTTCAGTAAAGACAAATAGAGAACTGTCAGAATAAAATTTAGGGAGCTTATTCCGTAGGCCCCTACTATTTTGATAGGTAAGAGTAATTAATTTTGTTAGTGTTTTGAGGAAGAAGATTTTTTTAAAGAAGAAGAAGATGAGGGTTCAGGGTTTTTAGGCTTTTGGAGTGTAATTCCCACCGGCTTGTTAATTTTTTTTTTACTGAACTTGGCTGATGTTCTTGTACGAATATGTTCTCCTTCCCAAAAAATTGAGAACTAATCGTGTCGAACATCGGGAAAGGTACACGTATCTTAAAATTTAAATTATCAATTGAAAAACGATGCGCTTCACTCTTTTATCTCTGGGCTTAGAAAGGCTTGAGACTAGCGCTCGCACAGGAGGCAAAGGCGGCTTATGGCAGATGCGTCATAAGAAAATTTAGATCACCTTACAACAACGCCGTGTGGGTTGTCGATAAAAAAGATCATGATGAAATGGGCAACAAAACACCTCGTTATTGATTTAAGGAAACTAAATCTAAAAATGATTGACTATAAATACCCTCTTCCCAGCATCTTTACGATAGTCAAAAATATGGGCCAACTGGACCTTAAATCAGGCTTCCATCAAATGGCGTTGTCAGAAAAATATACAGAAAAAACCAACATCTCGGTCAACAACTGAAAATATGATTCTGTAGATTACCATTCGGACTCAGGAATGCATCCAGTATTTTCCAAAGGGCAATCAACAATATCCTGCGGAAATAGACATTAAAAATATGCCACGTGTATTTTGGTGATTTCAATATCTTCTCTAAAACTAAAGAAGATCATATTAAGGCAATAAACTGGGCTTTAAAAAGTCAGGAAAAGTTCAAGTTTTTTAAAAAGTGCGTGGATACATGAAATTTATTGTGTCATGCACGGGACTAACAACGTTCCAAGAGAAAGCTAAACCTATCAAGGCCTTCCAACCGATTACGTCGCTTTATGTCCTTAGATCATTTCTGGGTCTTTGCAGCTATTATAGGTGCTTTATAAAAGATTTTACCACAATCGCAATATAATTAACGGAGATCCTAAAAGGCGAGAGATCAAAAGTCAACGCAAATCAAGCAAGAAGAATAAGAATCGAATTGCCGCAAAACCAATCCGAGTGTTTTGAAAGACTAAAACTAGCGTCGAGGGACTTAGTACTAGCACATCCCGACTATAACACCTCATTTAATCTAACAACGCGCTTCCGTAAATAGCTTAGGGGTAGTGTTATTGCAGCAAAATTTCCCAATATCTTAGATCTTCAGAACAATCCGGGACAACGAAAAGCATTTCCACCAATTAGAAATAACTTCTAGCCATTCTATGGGCACTTAAGCACTTAAAAATTATTTGTACGGTAATAAAGAAATGGAAATCTTTTATTGATGACCATAACACAAACATTTTCCACAAACCAGGCAGATAAAATATTGTCGCCGACGCCCTCTCAAGACAGAACGCAAGTCCTTTACTGGATAACTCCGAATCTGATATCGTCACCATTCATAACGAAGATTCTCTCACGTACACCATAGAGTCAGTACATTAATCAGGATAAATTCTTCATATAAACATATATTCAACAGATGGAAAACTGTTCCTCCCATGTATCGATAATAGCGTCAAGACTGTTGCAAGCTGCAAAATCCCCAATTTTATATACTGTCAGCTTTTTTCCTTACACAGAAACAATTTACTATGACTATGAAAGATAACAAATCTCTGAGACTATTAAATCAATTTTATTGAATTATTTAAACATGTTCGTAGGTTATGCACCACCCTTACATAGCAAACGGTCAATTCGAAAGATAACACATCACACTCGCTGAAATTGCTCACTGCCAAAAAAATGAGAACAGATTAATAATACGATGGAGAGGATCCTACTAACTACAACTAGATACAATAGAACCATCAACATTCTGGATCTGCAGAATTCAAGAAAGAAATAAGTAAAAAAATTCAACATGGTCAGGAAAAATCCGTTGTCCGAATAAACAAAAAACCACTAACAAAACTGTCGGAGACAAAGTTTTCTTGAAATCAAATCGCCTGGGAAATAAACTGTATCTATTGTGGGCTGAAGAATTTAGTGAGAAAGACGTTGGAACGACGATTCCCATTAAAGGGAGGGTGTTATGGACCATTTAAAATAAAAACACTACCACGCCATTCACTGAATTAATTTTCTTAGTAGCCGCACTGTCTTCATTGGAGAATTTGGTACTTTTTAGGCCTTCCTCGATGAATATGACATCACGAGCTTCAACAATTCTTTGCCTCTCAGGGTTATATAGGCGGTAAGCCTTTGCCGTCTCAGAATATCCAACCATGATATGCTCTACGCCCTTTGGAGTGAATTTTTTTTTACACGTTTTGAACAGAACAATAGTCGTAGCACTAAAGACTCTGAGGTGCCCAACAAATGGCTTTCTTCCTGTCCATACCTCAAAAGGTGTCATATTAGGCAGCGTTGATGTCTCCGCACGATTCCTCAAGTATAAGGCTGTTTTGATTGCCTCCGCCCAAAACCTCTCAGGGAGACCAGCATGCAATAACATGCTCCTCGCCATCTCTACCCATGTCCTGTTATCGCGCTCCGCCACACCATTCTGTTGGGGAGTATGCGTAACTGTCAATTGTCGCTTGACGCCACTATTTCACTAACAATTGTTCAAACGCGCCACTCAAGTATTCACGATCGTTGTCGCTTCTCGGCGCTTTCAGTTTCTTGCCGCTTTCATTTTCCGCAAATTATTTAAACTCTTTAAATTTGTCCAAAATTTCGTCCCGCGATTTAAAAAAATACACAAGCATGTATCTAGATCGGTCATCTATAAAAGTCACAAAATACCGTGCACCACCAAAAGATTCTATGTTCATTGGACCGCAAATGTCAGTGTGCACCAAAGCTAATACTTCTGTTGCGCGACTTTCACTTGCCTTTGAAAAATTCTTTTTTTTTTTTCTATCACTATTTATTGAGGCATACAGGGTATTTTAAAACCCCTTGAAGACCTTGGTATCTATTAATACTGCCGAGAGGCTCCCCAGCTAAGTGTGCTTAGCGTTACCATTATTACTAAAATTAAACTTACAAACTAACAATATTTACAAAACTTATAAACACAAAAATATAAAAGAAAGAAAGACGATGGGGAGTATATCGTTTGGCTTATCATCATCTTGCTGTGCGTCTTGTTGGCAGCCGGTCAATTACGTCCCTAGGAAGTCGCCTGTTGGGCCTCCTTTGTGGGCGAGGTCTGGTAAGACCGAGGTCTGGTAAGACGATGGCGCTCCAGTCGGTCGTTGTAGCGGCTGGAGTGGAAATTTATGGCCTCAAAGACCGTGAGCAGCTTTAGGTCACTGTGGAGGGTGGTGTTCCTCACATACGGTCGAGTTTGACTCCCAGGTATTTGGCTGAGTCAACCTGTTCCACAGGGGTGTCGTCAATGAGCACTGCTGGTGGTGTTCTCCGTTTGAAGGTGTAGCAAACATTCGTGGACTTGTTGTCATTTATGCCAATATTCCACCTCCTAGTCCAGTCGGCAAATCTGGTTGCGTAGTTCTGGATACCATCACCAGCATCGTGCTCACATCGGAACCTTTAGGCTATATATATATATATATATTTTTTTTTAAAGCATTCTTAATTTGTATTTAAAATCTGTCCAAGTGGACAATCATAAAATGGTTTGGGGGAGACCTTGACTTAAGGGAGGTACATGGAATGTATATCTTATGAGGTTGACTTAGGTGTCTATTGGTTGGGGAGGTCAAGTGGGTGTTTCCTTTTCAGGCGTCTTGGGGATTGCCTATTATCTAGGAGGTTGATAGCCAGGTGGTTGGGGAGGTTGTCCAGTCTTTTTATGTATCTTCCGTATCTACCTTGTAAATAAGCAGCTTGAATTTTACTTTGAGCTTGGACCTTCTTCCCAGGAGCCAATGCAGTTGCTTAAGCCGTAGGTTGGCCTGGTTGCGCTTGTTGATTAGGTGCGGACGCCATGTGAGCCTGCGGTCCAGGGTCAGCCCTAGATATTTGGGAGTGTTATTCGTTGGGATGGTTTCCCCGTTGAGTGTGACGGGGGGGCATTCTCCCCTGCGTAGTGCGAAGGTTGTTTGTGAAGACTTCTCAGCGTTGACCACGATGTTCCATCATTTCAGCCATGGACCGAGGGCATTCAGTTGCCTCTGGATGATGGCTGATGCTTCCTGAGGATCTGTGGCGGAGGCTAGGAAGGCGGTTTCATCGGCGTAAGTGGCTACTGTGAGGTTCCGGGAGGGGGTGATGGGGAGGTCCGCTGTGTAGAGTGTGTATAAGATGGGTCCAAGAACACTGCCTTGTGGTACTCCTGCTCTTATGGGCCTAGGCGTGCTGATTGATGATCAGCATCTCACTCTGAATTCTCTTCCCTCTGTGTATGACTTGAGGAAGGTGAAATGGGAACTTGGGAGGTGGGATTTAATTTTGAAAAGTAGTCCTGGGTGCCAGACTCTGTCAAACGCCTGTTTGACATCAAGCATAACGGCGCAGCAGTACATCTTCTTTTCGAAGGCCTCAAGTATAGTCTCAACAATCCGGTGGCATTGCTCAGGTGTTCCATGAAAGCGTCTGAAGCCAAACTGGTGGTCAGGAATCAGACCGGCCTCTTCCAATACTGGCAGTACTCTACGTAAAAATACTCTTTCAAGTATTTTGGATAGGATTGCCAGCAAACTAAGCGGACGATACGATGCTAGGTTGTCTCCAGGTTTCCCAGGCTTGAGGAGGACAATAACTTCCGATCGCTTCCACTCTTTAGTACCCAAGACCCTAGACGGAGGCAGCTGTTGAATATGTTGTGCAGCCTTTGGAAACAGATTAGGAGCAACATTTTCAGTGCTGTTGCATCGATACGGTCAGGACCCGGTGACTTGCCATTTTTTAGGGAGGCGATCTCCTGCGCAATCTCCTCTGGTTCGACGGGCTGTATTGGCGGGCCAGGAGCACTTGGGCTGTCTATGAACCTTATGGTTGCAGCTCTCTCTTCGCCAGTGCATATGTCGAACGGTGAGAATGCACTATGTAGATGATCAGCAAAGGCTTCTGCTCTTTCGACCTCAGTCCGACACCAGGAACCGTCCACTATGAAACGAGTCCTGCCGTAGGATGGATAGCTTGTCCTTCAAATCCTTGGTGGCACGATTAAGTGCTGTCTTGTCCCTGGGGTTGCGCGAGGAAAACCAGACTCTTCTAAGGCGCCTTTTTTTTCGGCCACGAGGGCTGCGATTTCCGGAGACTCTTTCAGGTGTTCTCGGGGTAGTCGGAGGAGGGGGATTCGCAAACTCAGCGACATTGTGCATCTCTTTGGTTAGTTTTTCTATGGCCGCATCTATGTTCCTTGGTATGGAAAGAGGGGTATCTGGGTACAGGGAGGAAAGCATCCAAAACGTAAACTTGGGGGCATTTGTGTGTTTTCCGGTGAGTCTTCTAGGCGGGGTTTTTCTGAGGACGGGGATATTTAGGAGCAAGTTTACTGCGCTGTGGTCAGATAGCAGTTTATCATAGCTTGAGCATGTTATCTTAGAGTGTCCTATGCCCTTGGAGACAGCGAAGTCCAGCAGATCCGGCTGCTTTGAAGGGTCGGTAGGCCAGTGTGTGGGTTCTCCAGTGGAACGGCAGTCCAGACTCTTCCGCTGCAGGTACTACAGAGCTTTATGCCTTTGGGGTTGTTTGTGCGGGACCCCCACCAGGAGTGTTTGGCGTTAAAGTCTCCTGCTGCTATAAACCGAGGACCGAGGGACTCGAAGAAGTCCTGAAGGTGGGTCTCGGTTATCGAGTGTCTGGGTGGGAAGTAAACCGCACCAATGGTGATATCTCCCTGTGGGCTAGAAATCCTACTTCGGCTTTGCTCGTCTGCAGGCCGTTTGCGTTCCAAAAAACTATGTTAAGGCTTATTTGCATTACTTTTTGTTGAGGATGGGAGCTATAAACTGCATTATCTGTGAGAACATCTGCGATAACATCTGCGATATCAACTTTTCCATCATCCTCTCAATCGATCCTTCCATGCGGCCAAGCAACGTATCAAACTGGTTGAGTTGTGGGGCTTCGGGAGTGGTATGAGGGGTTTGTTGGGGATTCGTTTGCTGTCACTTGGTTTCCTAGGAGTACGTCTCTATAACTTGTACCATTAATGATAGTTGGTATCTGGATGAGAGGTGGTTTGTTGCTACTCTCAACGGGTCTGGCTTTAGGAGATTGCTGCGCCTTTGCCTTTTTGTAGGCAGGGCATCCTCTGAACGACGCAGGGTGATCAGCTTGGCAATGTAAACAGCATGCTTTCTCGTCTTCTTTTTTGGTGCATGACCTAAAGTCATGAGAATCACCACATTTCACGCAGCGATGTTCCAGGAAGCAGTAGCGCTGACTGTGTCCGAACCCTTGGCATCTGAAACATTGTGGAACATCGTTGAATTTCAGTGGGGGCTCTACGGTGACGACTGATCTACAAATCCTCTTTATTTTAAAAACCTCTGTGTTGTTGCTTGCTGGTTCTAGATTGACAAAGAGGATTTCCTGCCAATGGGATTGTGCAGATCCCTCACAATATGGCCGTATTTGTGGAGTTCTTTTTTAATTTCAGTCTGGTCCGTTGAGTGGTGAAGTCCCTTGATTACCGCCCTGTAAGCTCTCTCATCCTTTGGTTGGAAGGTGCGGTGTCTTTTGTTATGTGCCACGAGGTGCTGGCGTAGGGCTGTGTAGGACTCCTTGTCTGGCATCATGACGCGTACGTTATTATTTCTCTCCGTTTTATAGGAGAACTCCTTTTCGGATCCGACTAAAGTCGATATCATCTTGACAACCGCTGTAATGTCGGTCACGTCTAGGATGTAGATCGGGGGAGGCTTGAGGGTCTTCGGGATCGGGATTGGTTTCTCTTCTGTTTTAGATGCCACTGCCTCTTAGGCAGTTTCGGGTTCGTCATGTTCGTCGTCATCTTCTTTGCTTGAGAGGAGGGCAAAGGGGTTGTTTGCCAGCTTGCTGCGCAGAGCTGCGCTAGTGCTAGGTGTGACGTTTGGCTTCTCTCCTTGCCTATTACGCGCGGACTTGCGCTTGATCTCGTTGGGCTCCGAGAAAGAAGAACTCCAGCTTGAGTCTCTGCTCGAGCTGCACTTCCTTGCTTTGAGGGCCTTCTTGCTGGGCATTGTTTTGCCGAGCTTGATGGCACGCGGCGGGGCCTGCCAGTCCATACTCTAGGTTGGCGTTCTATAACGTTTATGCAGATAATAAGTCGCAGCAGCAACGGCAGCGAAGGGGCACTTTAAAATCTGCGATAACATCTGCGATATCAACTTTTCCATCATCCTCTCAATCGATCCTTCCATGCGGCCAAGCAACGTATCAAACTGGTTGAGTTGTGGGGCTTCGGGAGTGGTATGAGGGGTTTGTTGGGAATTCGTTTGCTGTCACTTGGTTTCCTAGGAGTACGTCTCTATAACTTGTACCATTAATGATAGTTGGTATCTGGATGAGAGGTGGTTTGTTGCTACTCTCAACGGGTCTGGCTTTAGGAGATTGCTGCGCCTTTGCCTTTTTGTAGGCAGGGCATCCTCTGAACGACGCAGGGTGATCAGCTTGGCAATGTAAACAGCATGCTTTCTCGTCTTCTTTTTTGGTGCATGACCTAAAGTCATGAGAATCACCACATTTCACGCAGCGATGTTCCAGGAAGCAGTAGCGCTGACTGTGTCCGAACCCTTGGCATCTGAAACATTGTGGAACATCGTTGAATTTCAGTGGGGGCTTTATTTTAAAAACCTCTGTGTTGTTGCTTGCTGGTTCTAGATTGACAAAGAAGATCCCCAGTGGTTGTTTGGATTTCCTGCCAATGGGATTGTGCAGATCCCTCACAATATGGCCGTATTTGTGGAGTTCTTCTTTAATTTCAGTCTGGTCCGTTGAGTGGTGAAGTCCCTTGATTACCGCCCTGTAAGCTCTCTCATCCTTTGGTTGGAAGGTGCGGTGTCTTTTGTTATGTGCCACGAGGTGCTGGCGTAGGGCTGTGTAGGACTCCTTGTCTGGCAGCATGACGCGTACGTTATTATTTCTCTCCGTTTTATAGGAGAACTCCTTTTCGGATCCGACTAAAGTCGATATCATCTTGACAACCGCTGTAATGTCGGTCACGTCTAGGATGTAGATCGGGGGAGGCTTGAGGGTCTTCGGGATCGGGATTGGTTTCTCTTCTGTTTTAGATGCCACTGCCTCTTAGGCAGTTTCGGGTTCGTCATGTTCGTCGTCATCTTCTTTGCTTGAGAGGAGGGCAAAGGGGTTGTTTGCCAGCTTGCTGCGCAGATTTGCGCTAGTGCTAGGTGTGACGTCTGGCTTCTCTCCTTGCCTATTACGCGCGGACTTGCGCTTGATCTCGTTGGGCTCCGAGAAAGAAGAACTCCAGCTTGAGTCTCTGCTCGAGCTGCACTTCCTTGCTTTGAGGGCCTTCTTGCTGGGCATTGTTTTGCCGAGCTTGATGGCACGCGGCGGGGCCTGCCAGTCCATACTCTAGGTTGGCGTTCAATTAACATTTATGCAAATAATTAGTCACAGCAGCAACGGCAGCGAAGGGGCAACGGACACAGTGGGACTCCGCTCTTGGCAGCCAATCCACCAAGTCCCAAGTGCGGGAATAACAAAGCAAAAATTCCGAAAAATAATTCAATTTAACACCGAAAACAAAGTTCCTTTTTGATGAACGATTTTTCAATGAGTACATATAGTACGTACAACGTTTTTAAACAGCCGGCAGGGGATGCTAGGCTGAGACGCGGAAATCGGCTTCTTGCACGATTTTATGGGGCAGATGCTATAAAATTCCATACTACTACTATTATTTGAAAATATTAACAATAATATAAAATTTTAAATATATAAAATTGTTGAAACGAACAAATTATTTAACGCAAAACTAATAGCCTTATACCACTTTTGGGTTGATAAGAACGCGATAGAAGGGAGAGGAATGAAAAAAGAGCGCAGACTAAGAGAGGTAAGGTTTTGCAATAATAAGAATTGCAGAAAACGAAGAATAGGGGAATAGATGTAGAGCACAGTACTTTACTTGGGCAAATATAATAAAATTGAATTCTCACCAAATATATGGTAGTTCAGTACACCTGTATATAGTATAGTACAATACTTTCGCTATGCGAAAGGAATCGAAAGCTAAATATTTAAATAATTATTATCTCATATTATTATCTTTTATATTCTAATAAAGGCTATAATTGAAGGCGAAGAGCGCATAAAAAACACGACGGTTTCCAGTGTATAATGCTTGTATACCCACGACATGCCGCGTTCAGTTGAGAGCCATTACAGGACATCATTGCTGGCTACATTTGCATGGCTACATTTACGATATATTTGTGTTTTGTTATTCCCGCACGTGGGACTTGGTGGATTGCGCATTTTACGGGCCGAGTCGGGCTGCCAGGAGCGGAGTCCCACTGTGTCCGTTGCCCCTTCGCTGCCGTTGCTGCTGCGACTTATTATCTGCATAAACGTTATAGAACGCCAACCTAGAGTATGGACTGGCAGGCCCCGCCGCGTGCCATCAAGCTCGGCAAAACAATGCCCTGTAAGAAGGCCCTCAAAGCAAGGAAGTGAAGCTCGAGCAGAGACTCAAGCTGGAGCTCTTCTTTCTCGGAGCCCAGTGAGATCAAGCGCAAGTCCGCGCGTAATAGGCAAGGAGAGAAGCCAAACGTCACACCTAGCACTAGCGCAGCTCTGCGCAGCAAGCTGGCAAACAACCCCTTTGCCCTCCTCTCAAGCAAAGAAGATGACGACGAACATGACGAACCCGAAACTGCCTAAGAGGCAGTGGCATCTAAAACAGAAGAGAAACCAATCCCGATCCCGAAGACCCTCAAGCCTCCCCCGATCTACATCCTAGACGTGACCGACATTACAGCGGTTGTCAAGATGATATCGACTTTAGTCGGATCCGAAAAGGAGTTCTCCTATAAAACGGAGAGAAATAATAACGTACGCGTCATGCTGCCAGACAAGGAGTCCTACACAGCCCTACGCCAGCACCTCGTGGCACATAACAAAAGACACCGCACCTTCCAACCAAAGGATGAGAGAGCTTACAGGGCGGTAGTCAAGGGACTTCACCACTCAACGGACCAGACTGAAATTAAAAAAGAACTCCACAAATACGGCCATATTGTGAGGGATCTGCACAATCCCATTGGCAGGAAATCCAAACAACCACTGGGGATCTTCTTTGTCAATCTAGAACCAGCAAGCAACAACACAGAGGTTTTTAAAATAAAGAGGATTTGTAGATCAGTCGTCACCGTAGAGCCCCCACTGAAATTCAACGATGTTCCACAATGTTTCAGATGCCAAGGGTTCGGACACACCCAGCGCTACTGCTTCCTGGAACATCGCTGCGTGAAATGTGGTGATTCTCATGACTCTAGGTCATGCACCAAAAAAATAGACGAGAAAGCATGCTGTTTACATTGCCAAGCTGATCACCCTGCGTCGTTCAGAGGATGCCCTGCCTACAAAAAGGCAAAGGCGCAGCAATCTCCTAAAGCCAGACCCGTTGAGAGTAGCAACAAACCACCTCTCATCCAGATACCAACTATCATTAATGGTACAAGTTATAGAGACGTACTCCTAGGAAACCAAGTGACAGCAAACGAATCCCCAACAAACCCCTCATACCACTCCCGAAGCCCCACAACTCAACCAGTTTGATACGTTGCTTGGCCGCATGGAAGGATCGATTGAGAGGATGATGGAAAAGTTGATATCGCAGATGTTATCGCAGATGTTCTCACAGATAATGCAGTTTATAGCTCCCATCCTCAACAAAAAGTAATGCAAATAAGCCTTAACATAGTTTTTTGGAACGCAAACGGCCTGCAGACGAGCAAAGCCGAAGTAGAGCATCTCATCAAAATAGACAATATCGATGTTCTTCTAGTTTCGGAATCCCACTTTTGTCCCAGATCCTACTTTAAAATTAGCGGGTACGAACTGTTATATGCCAACCATACATCTGGCAGAGCACGCGGAGGAGCAGCTATGCTCATTAGGAGTGGCATTCAGTAAACGGAACTTCCCGCGTTTCAGGAGGAATGGGCTCAGTGCGCCGTGACCAGGATTTTTAGCCCACAGGGAGATATCACCATTGGTGCGGTTTACTTCCCACCCAGACACTCGATAACCGAGACCCACCTTCAGGACTTCTTCGAGTCCCTCGGTCCTCGGTTTATAGCAGCAGGAGACTTTAACGCCAAACACTCCTGGTGGGGGTCCCGCACAAACAACCCCAAAGGCATAAAGCTCTATAGTACCTGCAGCGGAAGAGTCTGGACTGCCGTTCCACTGGAGAACCCACACACTGGCCTACCGACCCTTCAAAGCAGCCGGATCTGCTGGACTTCGTCGTCTCCAAGGGCATAGGACACTCTAAGATAACATGCTCAAGCTATGATAAACTGCTATCTGACCACAGCGCAGTAAACTTGCTCCTAAACATCCCCGTCCTCAGAAAAACCCCGCCTAGAAGACTCACCGGAAAACACACAAATGCCCCCAAGTTTACGTTTTGGATGCTTTCCTGCCTGTACCCAGATACACAATCTGTGGAATGTCACGAGGCACATAAAAAGACCTGCGAAGAAGATATCACCCGTGCGAAAAGTGGACGGTTCCTGGTGTCGGACTGAGGTCGAAAGAGCAGAAGCCTTTGCTGATCATCTACATAGTGCATTCTCACCGTTCGACATATGCACTGGCGAAGAGAGAGCTGCAACCATAAGGTTCATAGACAGCCCAAGTGCTCCTGGCCCGCCAATACAGCCTGTCGAACCAGAGGAGATTGCGCAGGAGATCGCCTCCCTAAAAAATGGCAAGTCACCGGGTCCTGACCGTATCGATGCAACAGCACTGAAAATGTTGCTCCTAATCTGTTTGCAAAGGCTGGCCAACATATTCAACAGCTGCCTCCGTCTAGGGTCTTGGGTACTAAAGAGTGGAAGCGATCGGAAGTTATTGTCCTCCTCAAGCCTGGGAAACCTGAAGACAATCTAGCCTCGTATCGTCCGATTAGTTTGCTGGCAATCCTATCTAAAATACTTGAAAGAGTATTTTTACGTAGATTACTGCCAGTATTGGACGAGGCCGGACTGATCCCTTATCACCAGTTTGGCTTCAGACGCCTCCATGGAACACCTGAGCAATGCCACCGGATTGTTGAGAGCATAGTTGAGGCCCTCGAAAAGAAGGTGTACTGCTGCGCAGGATGTCAAACAGGCGTTTGACAGAGTCTGGCACCCTGGACTCCTTTTCAAAATTAAATCCCACCTTCAAAGTTTCCACTTCGCCTTCCTCAAGTCGTACACAGAGGAAAGAGAATTCCGCGTGAGATGCGGATCATCAATCAGCACGCCTAGGCCTATAAGAGCAGGAGTACCTCAAGGCAGTGTTCTTGGGCCCATATTGTACACATTTTACACAGCGGACCTTTCCATCATACCCTCTCGGAACCTCACAGTAGCCACATATGCAGATGACACCGCCTTCCTAGCCTCCGCCACAGATCCAAAGACAACTGGAAGCTCTCGATCCATGGCTGAAACGATGAAACATCGTAGTCAACGCGGAGTAATCCTCACACACAACCTTCGCACTACGCAGGGGGGATCAGTTTCTAACTCCCATCCGTACCACGAAAACTCAATAATCCATAAAGAGCTTGGAATTAGATGTGTAGCAGAGGAGATCACTCGTCTCAGCAAAAGATACATAAAAAGACTGGACAACCACCCCAACCACCTGGCCATCAACCTCCTAGATAATAGGCAATCCCTAAGACGCCTGAAAAGGAAACACCCGCTTGACCTCCCCCATCAAAAGACACCTAAGTTAACCTCATTAAATATACATTCCATGTACCTCCCTTAAGTCAAAGTCACCCCCAAAACCATTTAATGATTGTCCACTCGGATAGGTTTTAAATACAAAATAAGAATGTTAAAAAAAAAAAAAAATACTATATGTCAGGTCTCACCTCAGTCTCGGATGGAATTATTCTGCCGGCTTCCACTTTTGCCGGCTTCCACGCTCTTGGCAGCCAATCCACCAAGTCCCAAGTGCGGGAATAACAAAGCAAAAATTCCGAAAAATAATTCAATTTAACACCGAAAACAAAGTTCCTTTTTGATGAACGATTTTTCAATGAGTACATATAGTATGTACAACGTTTTTAAACAGCCGGCAGGGGCTGAGACGCGGAAATCGGCTTCTTGCACGATTTTATGGGGCAGATGCTATAAAATTCCATACTACTACTATTATTTGAAAATATTAACAATAATATAAAATTTTAAATATATAAAATTGTTGAAACGAACAAATTATTTAACGCAAAACTAATAGCCTTATACCACTTTTGGGTTGATAAGAACGCGATAGAAGGGAGAGGAATGAAAAAAGAGCGCAGACTAAGAGAGGTAAGGTTTTGCAATAATAAGAATTGAAGAAAACGAAGAATAGGGGAATAGATGTAGAGCACAGTACTTTACTTGGGCAAATATAATAAAATTGAATTCTCACCAAATATATGGTAGTTCGGTACACCTGTATATAGTATAGTACAATACTTTCGCTATGCGAAAGGAATCGAAAGCTAAATATTTAAATAATTATTATCTCATATTATTATCTTTTATGTTCTAATAAAGGCTATAATTGAAGGCGAAGAGCGCATAAAAAACACGACGGTTTCCAGTGTATAATGCTTGTATACCCACGACATGCCGCGTTCAGTTGAGAGCCATTACGGGACATCATTGCTGGCTACATTTGCATGGCTACATTTACGATATATTTGTGTTTTGTTATTCCCGCACGTGGGACTTGGTGGATTGCGCATTTTACGGGCCGGGTCGGGCTGCCAGGAGCGGAGTCCCACTGTGTCCGTTGCCCCTTCGCTGCCGTTGCTGCTGCGACTTATTATCTGCATAAACGTTATAGAACGCCAACCTAGAGTATGGACTGGCAGGCCCCGCCGCGTGCCATCAAGCTGGGCAAAACAATGCCCTGTAAGAAGGCCCTCAAAGCAAGGAAGTGAAGCTCGAGCAGAGACTCAAGCTGGAGCTCTTCTTTCTCGGAGCCCAGTGAGATCAAGCGCAAGTCCGCGCGTAATAGGCAAGGAGAGAAGCCAAACGTCACACCTAGCACTAACGCAGCTCTGCGCAGCAAGCTGGCAAACAACCCCTTTGCCCTCCTCTCAAGCAAAGAAGATGACGACGAACATGACGAACCCGAAACTGCCTAAGAGGCAGTGGCATCTAAAACAGAAGAGAAACCAATCCCGATCCCGAAGACCCTCAAGCCTCCCCCGATCTACATCCTAGACGTGACCGACATTACAGCCGTTGTCAAGATGATATCGACTTTAGTCGGATCCGAAAAGGAGTTCTCCTATAAAACGGAGAGAAATAATAACGTACGCGTCATGATGCCAGACAAGGAGTCCTACACAGCCCTACGCCAGCACCTCGTGGCACATAACAAAAGACACCGCACCTTCCAACCAAAGGATGAGAGAGCTTACAGGGCGGTAATCAAGGGACTTCACCACTCAACGGACCAGACTGAAATTAAAAAGAACTCCACAAATACGGCCATATTGTGAGGGATCTGCACAATCCCATTGGCAGGAAATCCAAACAACCACTGGGGATCTTCTTTGTCAATCTAAAACCAGCAAGCAACAACACAGAGGTTTTTAAAATAAAGAGGATTTGTAGATCAGTCGTCACCGTAGAGCCCCCACTGAAATTCAACGATGTTCCACAATGTTTCAGATGCCAAGGGTTCGGACACACCCAGCGCTACTGCTTCCTGGAACATCGCTGCGTGAAATGTGGTGATTCTCATGACTCTAGGTCATGCACCAAAAAAATAGACGAGAAAGCATGCTGTTTACATTGCCAAGCTGATCACCCTGCGTCGTTCAGAGGATGCCCTGCCTACAAAAAGGCAAAGGCGCAGCAATCTCCTAAAGCCAGACCCGTTGAGAGTAGCAACAAACCACCTCTCATCCAGATACCAACTATCATTAATGGTACAAGTTATAGAGACGTACTCCTAGGAAACCAAGTGACAGCAAACGAATCCCCAACAAACCCCTCATACCACTCCAGAAGCCCCACAACTCAACCAGTTTGATACGTTGCTTGGCCGCATGGAAGGATCGATTGAGAGGATGATGGAAAAGTTGATATCGCAGATGTTATCGCAGATGTTCTCACAGATAATGCAGTTTATAGCTCCCATCCTCAACAAAAAGTAATGCAAATAAGCCTTAACATAGTTTTTTGGAACGCAAACGGCCTGCAGACGAGCAAAGCCGAAGTAGAGCATCTCATCAAAATAGACAATATCGATGTTCTTCTAGTTTCGGAATCCCACTTTTGCCCAGATCCTACTTTAAAATTAGCGGGTACGAACTGTTATATGCCAACCATACATCTGGCAGAGCACGCGGAGGAGCAGCTATGCTCATTAGGAGTGGCATTCAGTAAACGGAACTTCCCGCGTTTCAGGAGGAATGGGCTCAGTGCGCCGTGACCAGGATTTTTAGCCCACAGGGAGATATCACCATTGGTGCGGTTTACTTCCCACCCAGACACTCGATAACCGAGACCCACCTTCAGGACTTCTTCGAGTCCCTCGGTCCTCGGTTTATAGCAGCAGGAGACTTTAACGCCAAACACTCCTGGTGGGGGTCCCGCACAAACAACCCCAAAGGCATAAAGCTCTGTAGTACCTGCAGCGGAAGAGTCTGGACTGCCGTTCCACTGGAGAACCCACACACTGGCCTACCGACCCTTCAAAGCAGCCGGATCTGCTGGACTTCGTCGTCTCCAAGGGCATAGGACACTCTAAGATAACATGCTCAAGCTATGATAAACTGCTATCTGACCACAGCGCAGTAAACTTGCTCCCTAAACATCCCCGTCCTCAGAAAAACCCCGCCTAGAAGACTCACCGGAAAACACACAAATGCCCCCAAGTTTACGTTTTGGATGCTTTCCTGCCTGTACCCAGATACACAATCTGTGGAATGTCACGAGGCACATAAAAAGACCTGCGAAGAAGATATCACCCGTGCGAAAAGTGGACGGTTCCTGGTGTCGGACTGAGGTCGAAAGAGCAGAAGCCTTTGCTGATCATCTACATAGTGCATTCTCACCGCTCGACATATGCACTGGCGAAGAGAGAGCTGCAACCATAAGGTTCATAGACAGCCCAAGTGCTCCTGGCCCGCCAATACAGCCTGTCGAACCAGAGGAGATTGCGCAGGAGATCGCCTCCCTAAAAAATGGCAAGTCACCGGGTCCTGACCGTATCGATGCAACAGCACTGAAAATGTTGCTCCTTATCTGTTTCCAAAGGCTGGCCAACATATTTAACAGCTGCCTCCGTCTAGGGTCTTGGGTACTAAAGAGTGGAAGCGATCGGAAGTTATTGTCCTCCTCAAGCCTGGGAAACCTGAAGACAATCTAGCCTCGTATCGTCCGATTAGTTTGCTGGCAATCCTATCTAAAATACTTGAAAGAGTATTTTTACGTAGAGTACTGCCAGTATTGGACGAGGCCGGACTGATCCCTTATCACCAGTTTGGCTTCAGACGCCTCCATGGAACACCTGAGCAATGCCACCGGATTGTTGAGAGCATAGTTGAGGCCCTCGAAAAGAAGGTGTACTGCTGCGCCGTTATGCAGGATGTCAAACAGGCGTTTGACAGAGTCTGGCACCCTGGACTCCTTTTCAAAATTAAATCCCACCTTCAAAGTTTCCACTTCGCCTTCCTCAAGTCGTACACAGAGGAAAGAGAATTCCGCGTGAGATGCGGATCATCAATCAGCACGCCTAGGCCTATAAGAGCAGGAGTACCTCAAGGCAGTGTTCTTGGGCCCATATTGTACACATTTTACACAGCGGACCTTTCCATCATACCCTCTCGGAACCTCACAGTAGCCACATATGCAGATGACACCGCCTTCCTAGCCTCCGCCACAGATCCCCAGGAAGCATCAGCCATCATACAAAGACAACTGGAAGCTCTCGATCCATGGCTGAAACGATGAAACATCGTAGTCAACGCGGAGTAATCCTCACACACAACCTTCGCACTACGCAGGGGGATCAGTTTGTAACTCCCATCCGTACCACGAAAACTCAATAATCCATAAAGAGCTTGGAATTAGATGTGTAGCAGAGGAGATCACTCGTCTCAGCAAAAGATACATAAAAAGACTGGACAACCACCCCAACCACCTGGCCATCAACCTCCTAGATAATAGGCAATCCCTAAGACGCCTGAAAAGGAAACACCCGCTTGACCTCCCCCATCAAAAGACACCTAAGTTAACCTCATTAAATATACATTCCATGTACCTCCCTTAAGTCAAAGTCACCCCCAAAACCATTTAATGATTGTCCACTCGGATAGGTTTTAAATACAAAATAAGAATGTTAAAAAAAAAAAAAATACTATATGTCAGGTCTCACCTCAGTCTCGGATGGAATTATTCTGCCGGCTTCCACTTTTGCCGGCTTCCACGCTCTTGGCAGCCAATCCACCAAGTCCCAAGTGCGGGAATAACAAAGCAAAAATTCCGAAAAATAATTCAATTTAACACCGAAAACAAAGTTCCTTTTTGATGAACGATTTTTCAATGAGTACATATAGTATGTACAACGTTTTTAAACAGCCGGCAGGGGCTGAGACGCGGAAATCGGCTTCTTGCACGATTTTATGGGGCAGATGCTATAAAATTCCATACTACTACTATTATTTGAAAATATTAACAATAATATAAAATTTTAAATATATAAAATTGTTGAAACGAACAAATTATTTAACGCAAAACTAATAGCCTTATACCACTTTTGGGTTGATAAGAACGCGATAGAAGGGAGAGGAATGAAAAAAGAGCGCAGACTAAGAGAGGTAAGGTTTTGCAATAATAAGAATTGCAGAAACCGAAGAATAGGGGAATAGATGTAGAGCACAGTACTTTACTTGGGCAAATATAATAAAATTGAATTCTCACCAAATATATGGTAGTTCGGTACACCTGTATATAGTATAGTACAATACTTTCGCTATGCGAAAGGAATCGAAAGCTAAATATTTAAATAATTATTATCTCATATTATTATCTTTTATGTTCTAATAAAGGCTATAATTGAAGGCGAAGAGCGCATACAAAACACGACGGTTTCCAGTGTATAATGCTTGTATACCCACGACATGCCGCGTTCAGTTGAGAGCCATTACGGGACATCATTGCTGGCTACATTTGCATGGCTACATTTACGATATATTTGTGTTTTGTTATTCCCGCACGTGGGACTTGGTGGATTGCGCATTTTACGGGCCGGGTCGGGCTGCCAGGAGCGGAGTCCCACTGTGTCCGTTGCCCCTTCGCTGCCGTTGCTGCTGTGACTTATTATCTGCATAAACGTTATAGAACGCCAACCTAGAGTATGGACTGGCAGGCCCCGCCGCGTGCCATCAAGCTGGGCAAAACAATGCCCTGTAAGAAGGCCCTCAAAGCAAGGAAGTGAAGCTCGAGCAGAGACTCAAGCTGGAGCTCTTCTTTCTCGGAGCCCAGTGAGATCAAGCGCAAGTCCGCGCGTAATAGGCAAGGAGAGAAGCCAAACGTCACACCTAGCACTAGCGCAGCTCTGCGCAGCAAGCTGGCAAACAACCCCTTTGCCCTCCTCTCAAGCAAAGAAGATGACGACGAACATGACGAACCCGAAACTGCCTAAGAGGCAGTGGCATCTAAAACAGAAGAGAAACCAATCCCGATCCCGAAGACCCTCAAGCCTCCCCCGATCTACATCCTAGACGTGACCGACATTACAGCGGTTGTCAAGATGATATCGACTTTAGTCGGATCCGAAAAGGAGTTCTCCTATAAAACGGAGAGAAATAATAAAGTACGCGTCATGATGCCAGACAAGGAGTCCTACACAGCCCTACGCCAGCACCTCGTGGCACATAACAAAAGACACCGCACCTTCCAACCAAAGGATGAGAGAGCTTACAGGGCGGTAATCAAGGGACTTCACCACTCAACGGACCAGACTGAAATTAAAAAAGAACTCCACAAATACGGCCATATTGTGAGGGATCTGCACAATCCCATTGGCAGGAAATCCAAACAACCACTGGGGATCTTCTTTGTCAATCTAGAACCAGCAAGCAACAACACAGAGGTTTTTAAAATAAAGAGGATTTGTAGATCAGTCGTCACCGTAGAGCCCCCACTGAAATTCAACGATGTTCCACAATGTTTCTGATGCCAAGGGTTCGGACACACCCAGCGCTACTGCTTCCTGGAACATCGCTACGTGAAATGTGGTGATTCCCATGACTCTAGGTCATGCACCAAAAAAATAGACGAGAAAGCATGCTGTTTACATTGCCAAGCTGATCACCCTGCGTCGTTCAGAGGATGCCCTGCCTACAAAAAGGCAAAGGCGCAGCAATCTCCTAAAGCCAGACCCGTTGAGAGTAGCAACAAACCACCTCTCATCCAGATACCAACTATCATTAATGGTACAAGTTATAGAGACGTACTCCTAGGAAACCAAGTGACAGCAAACGAATCCCCAACAAACCCCTCATACCACTCCCGAAGCCCCACAACTCAACCAGTTTGATACGTTGCTTGGCCGCATGGAAGGATCGATTGAGAGGATGATGGAAAAGTTGATATCGCAGATGTTATCGCAGATGTTCTCACAGATAATGCAGTTTATAGCTCCCATCCTCAACAAAAAGTAATGCAAATAAGCCTTAACATAGTTTTTTGGAACGCAAACGGCCTGCAGACGAGCAAAGCCAAAGTAGAGCATCTCATCAAAATAGACAATATCGATGTTCTTCTAGTTTCGGAATCCCACTTTTGTCCCAGATCCTACTTTAAAATTAGCGGGTACGAACTGTTATATGCCAACCATCCATCTGGCAGAGCACGCGGAGGAGCAGCTATGCTCATTAGGAGTGGCATTCAGTAAACGGAACTTCCCGCGTTTCAGGAGGAATGGGCTCAGTGCGCCGTGACCAGGATTTCTAGCCCACTGGGAGATATCACCATTGGTGCGGTTTACTTCCCACCCAGACACTCGATAACCGAGACCCACCTTCAGGACTTCTTCGAGTCCCTCGGTCCTCGGTTTATAGCAGCAGGAGACTTTAACGCCACTCCTGGTGGGGGTCCCGCACAAACAACCCCAAAGGCATAAAGCTCTGTAGTACCTGCAGCGGAAGAGTCTGGACTGCCGTTCCACTGGAGAACCCACAAACTGGCCTACCGACCCTTCAAAGCAGCCGGATCTGCTGGACTTCGCCGTCTCCAAGGGCATAGGACACTCTAAGATAACATGCTCAAGCTATGATAAACTGCTATCTGACCACAGCGCAGTAAACTTGCTCCTAAACATCCCCGTCCTCAGAAAAACCCCGCCTAGAAGACTCACCGGAAAACACACAAATGCCCCCAAGTTTACGTTTTGGATGCTTTCCTGCCTGTACCCAGATACACAATCTGTGGAATGTCACGAGGCACATAAAAAGACCTGCGAAGAAGATATCACCCGTGCGAAAAGTGGACGGTTCCTGGTGTCGGACTGAGGTCGAAAGAGCAGAAGCCTTTGCTGATCATCTACATAGTGCATTCTCACCGCTCGACATATGCACTGGCGAAGAGAGAGCTGCAACCATAAGGTTCATAGACAGCCCGAGTGCTCCTGGCCCGCCAATACAGCCCGTCGAACCAGAGGAGATTGCGCAGGAGATCGCCTCCCTAAAAAATGGCAAGTCACCGGGTCCTGACCGTATCGATGCAACAGCACTGAAAATGTTGCTCCTTATCTGTTTCCAAAGGCTGGCCAACATATTTAACAGCTGCCTCCGTCTAGGGTCTTGGGTACTAAAGAGTGGAAGCGATCGGAAGTTATTGTCCTCCTCAAGCCTGGGAAACCTGAAGACAATCTAGCCTCGTATCGTCCGATTAGTTTGCTGGCAATCCTATCTAAAATACTTGAAAGAGTATTTTTACGTAGATTACTGCCAGTATTGGACGAGGCCGGACTGATCCCTTATCACCAGTTTGGCTTCAGACGCCTCCATGGAACACCTGAGCAATGCCACCGGATTGTTGAGAGCATAGTTGAGGCCCTCGAAAAGAAGGTGTACTGCTGCGCCGTTATGCAGGATGTCAAACAGGCGTTTGACAGAGTCTGGCACCCTGGACTCCTTTTCAAAATTAAATCCCACCTTCAAAGTTTCCACTTCGCCTTCCTCAAGTCGTACACAGAGGAAAGAGAATTCCGCGTGAGATGCGGATCATCAATCAGCACGCCTAGGCCTATAAGAGCAGGAGTACCTCAAGGCAGTGTTCTTGGGCCCATATTGTACACATTTTACACAGCGGACCTTTCCATCATACCCTCTCGGAACCTCACAGTAGCCACATATGCAGATGACACCGCCTTCCTAGCCTCCGCCACAGATCCCCAGGAAGCATCAGCCATCATACAAAGACAACTGGAAGCTCTCGATCCATGGCTGAAACGATGAAACATCGTAGTCAACGCGGAGTAATCCTCACACACAACCTTCGCACTACGCAGGGGGGATCAGTTTCTAACTCCCATCCGTACCACGAAAACTCAATAATCCATAAAGAGCTTGGAATTAGATGTGTAGCAGAGGAGATCACTCGTCTCAGCAAAAGATACATAAAAAGACTGGACAACCACCCCAACCACCTGGCCATCAACCTCCTAGATAATAGGCAATCCCTAAGACGCCTGAAAAGGAAACACCCGCTTGACCTCCCCCATCAAAAGACACCTAAGTTAACTTCATTAAATATACATTCCATATACCTCCCTTAAGTCAAAGTCACCCCCAAAACCATTTAATGATTGTCCACTCGGATAGGTTTTAAATACAAAATAAGAATGTTAAAAAAAAAAAAAAATACTATATGTCAGGTCTCACCTCAGTCTCGGATGGAATTATTCTGCCGGCTTCCACTTTTGCCGGCTTCCACGCTCTTGGCAGCCAATCCACCAAGTCCCAAGTGCGGGAATAACAAAGCAAAAATTCCGAAAAATAATTCAATTTAACACCGATCGGCTTCTTGCACGATTTTATGGGGCAGATACTATAAAATTCCATACTACTACTATTATTTGAAAATATTAACAATAATATAAAATTTTAAATATATAAAATTGTTGAAACGAACAAATTATTTAACGCAAAACTAATAGCCTTATACCACTTTTGGGTTGATAAGAACGCGATAGAAGGGAGAGGAATGAAAAAAGAGCGCAGACTAAGAGAGGTAAGGTTTTGCAATAATAAGAATTGCAGAAAACGAAGAATAGGGGAATAGATGTAGAGCACAGTACTTTACTTGGGCAAATATAATAAAATTGAATTCTCACCAAATATATGGTAGTTCGGTACACCTGTATATAGTATAGTACAATACTTTCGCTATGCGAAAGGAATCGAAAGCTAAATATTTAAATAATTATTATCTCATATTATTATCTTTTATGTTCTAATAAAGGCTATAATTGAAGGCGAAGAGCGCATAAAAAACACGACGGTTTCCAGTGTATAATGCTTGTATACCCACGACATGCCGCGTTCAGTTGAGAGCCATTACGGGACATCATTGCTGGCTACATTTGCATGGCTACATTTACGATATATTTGTGTTTTGTTATTCCCGCACGTGGGACTTGGTGGATTGCGCATTTTACGGGCCGGGTCGGGCTGCCAGGAGCGGAGTCCCACTGTGTCCGTTGCCCCTTCGCTGCCGTTGCTGCTGTGACTTATTATCTGCATAAACGTTATAGAACGCCAACCTAGAGTATGGACTGGCAGGCCCCGCCGCGTGCCATCAAGCTGGGCAAAACAATGCCCTGTAAGAAGGCCCTCAAAGCAAGGAAGTGAAGCTCGAGCAGAGACTCAAGCTGGAGCTCTTCTTTCTCGGAGCCCAGTGAGATCAAGCGCAAGTCCGCGCGTAATAGGCAAGGAGAGAAGCCAAACGTCACACCTAGCACTAGCGCAGCTCTGCGCAGCAAGCTGGCAAACAACCCCTTTGCCCTCCTCTCAAGCAAAGAAGATGACGACGAACATGACGAACCCGAAACTGCCTAAGAGGCAGTGGCATCTAAAACAGAAGAGAAACCAATCCCGATCCCGAAGACCCTCAAGCCTCCCCCGATCTACATCCTAGACGTGACCGACATTACAGCGGTTGTCAAGATGATATCGACTTTAGTCGGATCCGAAAAGGAGTTCTCCTATAAAACGGAGAGAAATAATAACACAGCCCTACGCCAGCACCTCGTGGCACATAACAAAAGACACCGCACCTTCCAACCAAAGGATGAGAGAGCTTACAGGGCGGTAATCAAGGGACTTCACCACTCAACGGACCAGACTGAAATTAAAAAAGAACTCCACAAATACGGCCATATTGTGAGGGATCTGCACAATCCCATTGGCAGGAAATCCAAACAACCACTGGGGATCTTCTTTGTCAATCTAGAACCAGCAAGCAACAACACAGAGGTTTTTAAAATAAAGAGGATTTGTAGATCAGTCGTCACCGTAGAGCCCCCACTGAAATTCAACGATGTTCCACAATGTTTCAGATGCCAAGGGTTCGGACACAGTCAGCGCTACTGCTTCCTGGAACATCGCTGCGTGAAATGTGGTGATTCCCATGACTCTAGGTCATGCACCAAAAAAATAGACGAGAAAGCATGCTGTTTACATTGCCAAGCTGATCACCCTGCGTCGTTCAGAGGATGCCCTGCCTACAAAAAGGCAAAGGCGCAGCAATCTCCTAAAGCCAGACCCGTTGAGAGTAGCAACAAACCACCTCTCATCCAGATACCAACTATCATTAATGGTACAAGTTATAGAGACGTACTCCTAGGAAACCAAGTGACAGCAAACGAATCCCCAACAAACCCCTCATACCACTCCCGAAGCCCCACAACTCAACCAGTTTGATACGTTGCTTGGCCGCATGGAAGGATCGATTGAGAGGATGATGGAAAAGTTGATATCGCAGATGTTATCGCAGATGTTCTCACAGATAATGCAGTTTATAGCTCCCATCCTCAACAAAAAGTAATGCAAATAAGCCTTAACATAGTTTTTTGGAACGCAAACGGCCTGCAGACGAGCAAAGCCGAAGTAGAGCATCTCATCAAAATAGACAATATCGATGTTCTTCTAATTTCGGAATCCCACTTTTGTCCCAGATCCTACTTTAAAATTAGCGGGTACGAACTGTTATATGCCAACCATCCATCTGGCAGAGCACACGGAGGAGCAGCTATGCTCATTAGGAGTGGCATTCAGTAAACGGAACTTCCCGCGTTTCAGGAGGAATGGGCTCAGTGCGCCGTGACCAGGATTTCTAGCCCACTGGGAGATATCACCATTGGTGCGGTTTACTTCCCACCCAGACACTCGATAACCGAGACCCACCTTCAGGACTTCTTCGAGTCCCTCGGTCCTCGGTTTATAGCAGCAGGAGACTTTAACGCCACTCCTGGTGGGGGTCCCGCACAAACAACCCCAAAGGCATAAAGCTCTGTAGTACCTGCAGCGGAAGAGTCTGGACTGCCGTTCCACTGGAGAACCCACACACTGGCCTACCGACCCTTCAAAGCAGCCGGATCTGCTGGACTTCGCCGTCTCCAAGGGCATAGGACACTCTAAGATAACATGCTCAAGCTATGATAAACTGCTATCTGACCACAGCGCAGTAAACTTGCTCCTAAACATCCCCGTCCTCAGAAAAACCCCGCCTAGAAGACTCACCGGAAAACACACAAATGCCCCCAAGTTTACGTTTTGGATGCTTTCCTGCCTGTACCCAGATACACAATCTGTGGAATGTCACGAGGCACCTGCGAAGAAGATATCACCCGTGCGAAAAGTGGACGGTTCCTGGTGTCGGACTGAGGTCGAAAGAGCAGAAGCCTTTGCTGATCATCTACATAGTGCATTCTCACCGCTCGACATATGCACTGGCGAAGAGAGAGCTGCAACCATAAGGTTCATAGACAGCCCAAGTGCTCCTGGCCCGCCAATACAGCCCGTCGAACCAGAGGAGATTGCGCAGGAGATCGCCTCCCTAAAAAATGGCAAGTCACCGGGTCCTGACCGTATCGATGCAACAGCACTGAAAATGTTGCTCCTTATCTGTTTCCAAAGGCTGGCCAACATATTTAACAGCTGCCTCCGTCTAGGGTCTTGGGTACTAAAGAGTGGAAGCGATCGGAAGTTATTGTCCTCCTCAAGCCTGGGAAACCTGAAGACAATCTAGCCTCGTATCGTCCGATTAGTTTGCTGGCAATCCTATCTAAAATACTTGAAAGAGTATTTTTACGTAGATTACTGCCAGTATTGGACGAGGCCGGACTGATCCCTTATCACCAGTTTGGCTTCAGACGCCTCCATGGAACACCTGAGCAATGCCACCGGATTGTTGAGAGCATAGTTGAGGCCCTCGAAAAGAAGGTGTACTGCTGCGCCGTTATGCAGGATGTCAAACAGGCGTTTGACAGAGTCTGGCACCCTGGACTCCTTTTCAAAATTAAATCCCACCTTCAAAGTTTCCACTTCGCCTTCCTCAAGTCGTACACAGAGGAAAGAGAATTCCGCGTGAGATGCGGATCATCAATCAGCACGCCTAGGCCTATAAGAGCAGGAGTACCTCAAGGCAGTGTTCTTGGGCCCATATTGTACACATTTTACACAGCGGACCTTTCCATCATACCCTCTCGGAACCTCACAGTAGCCACATATGCAGATGACACCGCCTTCCTAGCCTCCGCCACAGATCCCCAGGAAGCATCAGCCATCATACAAAGACAACTGGAAGCTCTCGATCCATGGCTGAAACGATGAAACATCGTAGTCAACGCGGAGTAATCCTCACACACAACCTTCGCACTACGCAGGGGGGATCAGTTTCTAACTCCCATCCGTACCACGAAAACTCAATAATCCATAAAGAGCTTGGAATTAGATGTGTAGCAGAGGAGATCACTCGTCTCAGCAAAAGATACATAAAAAGACTGGACAACCACCCCAACCACCTGGCCATCAACCTCCTAGATAATAGGCAATCCCTAAGACGCCTGAAAAGGAAACACCCGCTTGACCTCCCCCATCAAAAGACACCTAAGTTAACCTCATTAAATATACATTCCATGTACCTCCCTTAAGTCAAAGTCACCCCCAAAACCATTTAATGATTGTCCACTCGGATAGGTTTTAAATACAAAATAAGAATGTTAAAAAAAAAAAAAATACTATATGTCAGGTCTCACCTCAGTCTCGGATGGAATTATTCTGCCGGCTTCCACTTTTGCCGGCTTCCACGCTCTTGGCAGCCAATCCACCAAGTCCCAAGTGCGGGAATAACAAAGCAAAAATTCCGAAAAATAATTCAATTTAACACCGAAAACAAAGTTCCTTTTTGATGAACGATTTTTCAATGAGTACATATAGTATGTACAACGTTTTTAAACAGCCGGCAGGGGCTGAGACGCGGAAATCGGCTTCTTGCACGATTTTATGGGGCAGATGCTATAAAATTCCATACTACTACTATTATTTGAAAATATTAACAATAATATAAAATTTTAAATATATAAAATTGTTGAAACGAACAAATTATTTAACGCAAAACTAATAGCCTTATACCACTTTTGGGTTGATAAGAACGCGATAGAAGGGAGAGGAATGAAAAAAGAGCGCAGACTAAGAGAGGTAAGGTTTTGCAATAATAAGAATTGCAGAAAACGAAGAATAGGGGAATAGATGTAGAGCACAGTACTTTACTTGGGCAAATATAATAAAATTGAATTCTCACCAAATATATGGTAGTTCGGTACACCTGTATATAGTATAGTACAATACTTTCGCTATGCGAAAGGAATCGAAAGCTAAATATTTAAATAATTATTATCTCATATTATTATCTTTTATGTTCTAATAAAGGCTATAATTGAAGGCGAAGAGCGCATAAAAAACACGACGGTTTCCAGTGTATAATGCTTGTATACCCACGACATGCCGCGTTCAGTTGAGAGCCATTACGGGACATCATTGCTGGCTACATTTGCATGGCTACATTTACGATATATTTGTGTTTTGTTATTCCCGCACGTGGGACTTGGTGGATTGCGCATTTTACGGGCCGGGTCGGGCTGCCAGGAGCGGAGTCCCACTGTGTCCGTTGCCCCTTCGCTGCCGTTGCTGCTGCGACTTATTATCTGCATAAACGTTATAGAACGCCAACCTAGAGTATGGACTGGCAGGCCCCGCCGCGTGCCATCAAGCTGGGCAAAACAATGCCCTGTAAGAAGGCCCTCAAAGCAAGGAAGTGAAGCTCGAGCAGAGACTCAAGCTGGAGCTCTTCTTTCTCGGAGCCCAGTGAGATCAAGCGCAAGTCCGCGCGTAATAGGCAAGGAGAGAAGCCAAACGTCACACCTAGCACTAGCGCAGCTCTGCGCAGCAAGCTGGCAAACAACCCCTTTGCCCTCCTCTCAAGCAAAGAAGATGACGACGAATATGACGAACCCGAAACTGCCTAAGAGGCAGTGGCATCTAAAACAGAAGAGAAACCAATCCCGATCCCGAAGACCCTCAAGCCTCCCCCGATCTACATCCTAGACGTGACCGACATTACAGCGGTTGTCAAGATGATATCGACTTTAGTCGGATCCGAAAAGGAGTTCTCCTATAAAACGGAGAGAAATAATAAAGTACGCGTCATGATGCCAGACAAGGAGTCCTACACAGCCCTACGCCAGCACCTCGTGGCACATAACAAAAGACACCGCACCTTCCAACCAAAGGATGAGAGAGCTTACAGGGCGGTAATCAAGGGACTTCACCACTCAACGGACCAGACTGAAATTAAAAAAGAACTCCACAAATACGGCCATATTGTGAGGGATCTGCACAATCCCATTGGCAGGAAATCCAAACAACCACTGGGGATCTTCTTTGTCAATCTAAAACCAGCAAGCAACAACACAGAGGTTTTTAAAATAAAGAGGATTTGTAGATCAGTCGTCACCGTAGAGCCCCCACTGAAATTCAACGATGTTCCACAATGTTTCTGATGCCAAGGGTTCGGACACACCCAGCGCTACTGCTTCCTGGAACATCGCTGCGTGAAATGTGGTGATTCCCATGACTCTAGGTCATGCACCAAAAAAATAGACGAGAAAGCATGCTGTTTACATTGCCAAGCTGATCACCCTGCGTCGTTCAGAGGATGCCCTGCCTACAAAAAGGCAAAGGCGCAGCAATCTCCTAAAGCCAGACCCGTTGAGAGTAGCAACAAACCACCTCTCATCCAGATACCAACTATCATTAATGGTACAAGTTATAGAGACGTACTCCTAGGAAACCAAGTGACAGCAAACGAATCCCCAACAAACCCCTCATACCACTCCCGAAGCCCCACAACTCAACCAGTTTGATACGTTGCTTGGCCGCATGGAAGGATCGATTGAGAGGATGATGGAAAAGTTGATATCGCAGATGTTATCGCAGATGTTCTCACAGATAATGCAGTTTATAGCTCCCATCCTCAACAAAAAGTAATGCAAATAAGCCTTAACATAGTTTTTTGGAACGCAAACGGCCTGCAGACGAGCAAAGCCGAAGTAGAGCATCTCATCAAAATAGACAATATCGATGTTCTTCTAGTTTCAGAATCCCACTTTTGTCCCAGATCCTACTTTAAAATTAGCGGGTACGAACTGTTATATGCCAACCATCCATCTGGCAGAGCACGCGGAGGAGCAGCTATGCTCATTAGGAGTGGCATTCAGTAAACGGAACTTCCCGCGTTTCAGAAGGAATGGGCTCAGTGCGCCGTGACCAGGATTTCTAGCCCACAGGGAGATATCACCATTGGTGCGGTTTACTTCCCACCCAGACACTCGATAACCGAGACCCACCTTCAGGACTTCTTCGAGTCCCTCGGTCCTCGGTTTATAGCAGCAGGAGACTTTAACGCCACTCCTGGTGGGGGTCCCGCACAAACAACCCCAAAGGCATAAAGCTCTGTAGTACCTGCAGCGGAAGAGTCTGGACTGCCGTTCCACTGGAGAACCCACACACTGGCCTACCGACCCTTCAAAGCAGCCGGATCTGCTGGACTTCGCCGTCTCCAAGGGCATAGGACACTCTAAGATAACATGCTCAAGCTATGATAAACTGCTATCTGACCACAGCGCAGTAAACTTGCTCATAAACATCCCCGTCCTCAGAAAAACCCCGCCTAGAAGACTCACCGGAAAACACACAAATGCCCCCAAGTTTACGTTTTGGATGCTTTCCTCCCTGTACCCAGATACACAATCTGTGGAATGTCACGAGGCACATAAAAAGACCTGCGAAGAAGATATCACCCGTGCGAAAAGTGGACGGTTCCTGGTGTCGGACTGAGGTCGAAAGAGCAGAAGCCTTTGCTGATCATCTACATAGTGCATTCTCACCGTTCGACATATGCACTGGCGAAGAGAGAGCTGCAACCATAAGGTTCATAGACAGCCCAAGTGCTCCTGGCCCGCCAATACAGCCCGTCGAACCAGAGGAGATTGCGCAGGAGATCGCCTCCCTAAAAAATGGCAAGTCACCGGGTCCTGACCGTATCGATGCAACAGCACTGAAAATGTTGCTCCTAATCTGTTTGCAAAGGCTGGCCAACATATTCAACAGCTGCCTCCGTCTAGGGTCTTGGGTACTAAAGAGTGGAAGCGATCGGAAGTTATTGTCCTCCTCAAGCCTGGGAAACCTGAAGACAATCTAGCCTCGTATCGTCCGATTAGTTTGCTGGCAATCCTATCTAAAATACTTGAAAGAGTATTTTTACGTAGAGTACTGCCAGTATTGGACGAGGCCGGACTGATCCCTTATCACCAGTTTGGCTTCAGACGCCTCCATGGAACACCTGAGCAATGCCACCGGATTGTTGAGAGCATAGTTGAGGCCCTCGAAAAGAAGGTGTACTGCTGCGCCGTTATGCAGGATGTCAAACAGGCGTTTGACAGAGTCTGGCACCCTGGACTCCTTTTCAAAATTAAATCCCACCTTCAAAGTTTCCACTTCGCCTTCCTCAAGTCGTACACAGAGGAAAGAGAATTCCGCGTGAGATGCGGATCATCAATCAGCACGCCTAGGCCTATAAGAGCAGGAGTACCTCAAGGCAGTGTTCTTGGGCCCATATTGTACACATTTTACACAGCGGACCTTTCCATCATACCCTCTCGGAACCTCACAGTAGCCACATATGCAGATGACACCGCCTTCCTAGCCTCCGCCACAGATCCCCAGGAAGCATCAGCCATCATACAAAGACAACTGGAAGCTCTCGATCCATGGCCGTGGGAGATTATTGGCGAGATCACTTGCCAGAGAGTTTGGGTGTGTCACCAATTTCTCTGCGTATCGGCTGATGTGCATGTTCATCTAATCATCAGTCAGAGAAATCAGCAGATCCCTAATGATAGCGTGCTTGGAGACGTACCAGGGGAGCCCGGACGCAAGCTGAGCAGCACGTACCTGAACAGTTATCAGCATGTCAAGTTGGTGCTGGAATAATCATTCGTGTGCTGATGCGTGAAGACCTGTTTTCATCGAGCTTCCCATAAAATTGGTTGATTTTAGTGAAGTGAATGGTTATTCATAAAAAAAAAATAAATAAATCGAAAGCGAAAGAGACGCTCCGTGCTATGCACCATCGCATGAATACATATTCTGTGTTTAAATAGTATAAACAAGTAGTTCTACATCTTCAAACAAATAAAAAAAAGCACTATGAGCCAGAACGACACTCGCGCTCAGCGACAACTTAAGCAACACAATCGCCTTCTCTCATTGCAACGAAACAACGCGTAGTTCTCTTACGCCTCCGCGACACCTTCAGACAAGGAGCAGTCAATCACCCCTAACTCGAAAAATGTAGCTTTGCCAACAACTCAAGGTAGACCGCGTTCTTGCTCTCCATTACTAATAGTTTCGTCACAAAACCAGTAATCTCCAAACACTTGCGAAATCTTATTACGCTTACCTACGGTTACTAGTACTGTTACAACAACAACCACTGCAACAGCAATCACAACTAAAACTGGAACGGCATCGTCAGCTCGCTCAATTTCGTCGACACAAGCTTTTGCTTTCACTGAACCAGCGATCAAAACAAAAACACAACTTAGCAGTTCTGCTGCATCATCAACAAATCAAAAAGTAAACAAGAACACCGGGTTGACCACACAGACTGGAATGGATCTCTACATAACAATAAAAAGAAAACTTAGTCCTCAAAATTATAATAATCACAAACAGAAAACAAATCAAAAATTAAACGCGACAATAATAACATGCTCACTAAAAAAGCGCCATCAAACACCAACAAATTTTAACTGCTGGCAAATTCTGCTTGTGAAAATATACAACCGGGAAAGTCACCTAAAGAAGAACCTAAGAAGCTAAAGCCCCCTCCAATATACATTCGCGAAAAAAACTCAAGTCCATTAGTGAAAAAAATAGTCACACTAATAGGAGAAAACCCATTTTACGTAATCCCCTTCCGAAAAAGCCCCTTCTTTATTCTTTATTCTATTCCCCTTCCGAATAGCCTTCGTCTACTAACCAAAACTCTTGGGTGAAGCAGGAAAAAACATATTACATATTAACTAAAAAGCGCAAGGGGCCTACAGGTTGTTCTCAAAGGTATTGAGGCAACAGTTTCGACCAATGAAATCGTAGAAGCGCTTAAGGAAAAGAACTTTAATGAAAAAATGGACACGCACATATTAAACAAAAATTAGGAACCACAACCAATGTTCAAAATCGAGTTGGAGCCAAAGCGCCGGACACTGAAAAACAATTAAGTTCACCCAATCTACAAGCTACAGCTTCTCTGCATGAGCGTATCGCAGTGGAAGAGCCACACAAGCGCAATCGCCCAGTGCAGTTCACCAACTGCCAAGAATAAGGCCATACCAAGGCTTACTATACGCTGAAGGAGAATCACAGATCCCAACGGCTAACGAACAACTAAAAATAGCTACACGTAGACTAACCAGGTTATTTAAGCTTGAGGAAGGAAACGCCCAGAATCTATATATCGTACAACTACCACCCACCAGCAAAAAGATCCCTTTGTGGAAAGCATACAAAAATATTCAGCCACCGGCAGAAACAGTCGTCTGCGAGGCCCCACTGGAAGGTGGATACGCAGCGACGAAGATAGAGCTAATGCGTTCGCCGGTCACCTGCAGATAGTTTCCCAACCAAATCCGTCTAGCAACTCAATTGTCCTACCTGCAGTCATTAAAAACTTACCAACTATAAATCCAATTACATTCAGCCAAAGTGACATACCATCTACCATAAAAGATCTTAAGCCCAAAAAATGATTATAGAGCTCCCGTGTGCGGTTCAGACCTTATGCCATTTCTTCAACGCTATTATGAAACTTGGATACTATCCCCAAAGGTAGAAAAAGGCGGTCAAAAGGCTTTACAAAACGCAACCATCATCCTACAGACCAATCAGTCTTCTAACGTGTCTTTTGAAATTGTTTGAAAAGGCATTCTTAAAACAAATAACTCCCTACCTAAAAAGGCGAAATACAATACCATCGCATCAATTTGGCTTTCCCAAAGATCATGGGACGATCGCATCACAAAAGAAATTCGTACCGCTTTTGAGCACCGGGATTACTGCTCAGCGATATTCTTAGATGTTGCACAAGCATTTGACTCAGTCTGGCTGGAACGACTAATGCACAAAATAATGAAACTGCTTCCCCAGAACACATACGAAATGCTCGAATCTTACAATACTTTGCCGATGTAGATGCCCAGCAAAGGCAACAGAACAACTTGCCTGCCATCTCAAAATAGTGGAGTGATAAACGAGACCAAAAGCAGACATGTAACATTCACATTCAACAGACAAACCTGCCCACCCTGAACAATACATTCATCCCACAAGCAGACGTAGTAACGTATCTCGGCATTCACCTAGATAGATAGATAGTTGCCTTACCTGGTGGCAACATATAGAATCCATGATGACTCAAATAAAACTTAAAGCAGTAAATCTTCATTGGCTTATAAACAGCAAATCTCCCCTTAGTCTGGAATACAAAGTACTCCTCTGCAATACCGTGCTGAAACTCATCTGGACATACGGCTGTGAACTATGGGGAAACGCTTCAAAACCCAACATTCATATTATACAGCTAGCTCAGTCAACGATTCTGCGAATTATCACTGGGGCACTATGGTACCTACCTAAGTATCAAAAAAAAAGTTGGAGGCCGTTCCCCCTACTTGGTTGGGATAGGTCCAAGTAGAATTTAATATTACCCTAATAAACCACGTAAGGAATTCTTAAGGTTGGCTTCTAGATCTATGCCTTGTTTATTATCCAGATGGAATATACCTTTCCTGAGCCATGCCACTTTTGACCCCACAAGATTCTTACTACCCAACGCTTGAGGTGTCCATTGAAACCCTTACTGCTAGCAATCTTCGGTCTCGCCATGTAGTTAATAAAACTCGCTACTTTCGTAATGCTGACTTTCAGAGACTAAGCAACTTAATTTATACATTTGATTGGTCCAATCTCTGGAAATGTACAAATATTAATATCGCTTTAAAAATATTCTACAAAACGCTTAACGCTTTCTTCGACTCTTTCGTGCCATGGAAGTATCCATCCGCCTCGACTGACCCTCCTTGATTTACAAGGAGTCTTCAAAACTTAAAATATATTAAGAACATATTATAGTGAACGGTATCCTTCTCATTTGTTTAGTAGTATCCATGAATAAGTTCCATTAATTGGTTCTCGTTTCGAGTGGAGCATAGCAATATGCTTAAGCTAAGAATGTGCCTTCGCTGCCTGGTAAAGCCGTCAGAGAAGCGGCTGCATTATCTATTCTTTTATATTGTATATATGTGTTTATAACAGCAAAGGGAGATAATATGCTATGTGCGCAAGTTAGCTCCCAACGTAGGTCCGGGAGTTATGTAGTGGAGATTTGCTGGTGTTGATCCCCAAGATAAACGTCCGTTTGAGTTGAGTTTGAAAATCTGAATAAATGTTTTATTTCTTTCTCGTAGTTTTTATAGTTTTGGTTTGGTACATTTGTGCTTATTCTAATATGCTGATCGACCGAAAAGAAGAAGTGGAGCGGATGCGGTTCTGTGTCGTCAAGTGGCCCCGATGTTTGGATCGATTCAGCATCTCTAATGCTAATAGATACGAAGACTCAGTGTTTCAAGTGGTCGCCGATGTTGCATATCGGATCTTAGTTGATACTATGTCTCAGCGTTTAAGTGGTCGCCGATGCAGCATGTCGGATGTTTAGTTGATACTATGTCTCAGCGTTTTAAGTGTGCCGCAACAAAGTATTTCTTGGTGCCCCCTAGACCTCTGGTTGTCGAGGCGGCTTTGGCGGGGGACCGCCGAGGGTGAATGCTGAGGCGGTAACTCGCGCATTATGTATATATTGGCATTTGGATTGCGTGGGAATGCTAACCATGCATTTATGCAGTGTGGCTTATAAATGGTGGATCTTGTTACGATTCCACTTGAATTTAATGGGTTTCGTTAGCACTGCCAATGTGTTTGTACTTATATCTGATTGATTTAACACAATGTACTGAGTACAGTAAACACACAATATGTACGCATACCACAAGACTCCTTAAGAGCTATAAGAAAACTGGCTACGATGTAACTTTTTTAAGATACTTAGTAGCTCGGTCAAAATTCACCGTGCATAACGCTGAGTGTTATAAAAATTATATTTATCGCTGCCGGATCCAGTTCACACGGGAGCCGAATAAGTTTTATAATTTTGTGAACACTAAGCGTAGACATATATCTTCTCCACGCCTAATTGCTACACACGGTCGAACGCATCCCGGACATCTATAAATAGAGCGTTGCAGTACACGTTGCAGTCGAAGGCCGTTTAAATTTGCTCGACCATCCGATGCAGCTGCTCTAGCGGGCAGTGACCAGCACGAAATTGAAACTGGTGATCGGGCATGATTTCCTTGTCTTCCATAAATTTGACCATCCGAGCGGCAATCCGTCTCTCAAACACCGTTCAATCTTTGATCTTCAACCCCGACGGACGTGTTTTTAACAAAGCTCCAGTTAATATTGAAGTCTAAGTGCAAAATTCAAGCCCAAGTGAAACCATTATATAAAAGCGAAAAGACGCTAATACATATTTATATGTGTTTTAAAAAACCCTATATACTCCTGTGAATAAAATAAACTAAAACAAGTGAACACAATAAACTAAACAAAATATGAGCGCACCCGGTGCTCAAAATCAGAAGCGAGAGCTTCAAGCAAAACAAAACAAAAACAACTCCTACATCTCACTCACCCACATATCAAATCACACAAACAATTATCAAAACTTGCACCCGCAGAGTGATGAAAGAGCGCGATCGTGCTCTCCAGCATTGGAGAGACCCAACGATTACTCTCAGCAACGAAGACCAGAATGCGCGCCAAATTTACCCGCGCGTATACCAACAACAACTTCCGCGATACAAATGAACACACACTCAACTCTCCCGCTCACAGCAGTTACGCTCTCAGCTCTCCCACTCTCAACTCTTCCGCTCTCAACAACCTCAGACACAAATACCACAACTACAGCAACTATAGCAACAACAACTACAGTTTGCTATGCTTCAATGCCGATACGCTCTTCCTCAGCGAATATTAAAACACCCACAACCTCAATACCCGCTCCAACAACAATAAACAAAACTCAATCCTCTCTCCCAAACAAACAAAACTTAAAACGTCACCGAGAAAATCAGTCTCCAAACGGCTCCGAAGATCTTTTAAATGGCAACAAGAAACAGAAGAATAAAGCTCAAACCGCTACTCAAAAAACACTCAAAGAGTACTGGCTAGCCGAGCCAAACTCAAGCAACCGCTTGGAGTTACTAGCACAAGATGATGAAGACGAAAACCAAACTGACAATGGGACAAATGCAACGATAAATACGCAAAATACCCCCCATAAATGTTTAAAATGTTTAAAACATATACGCACTAACTACTGCTTTAAATTCATTAAAAGAAACACGATATGAACTTAAAGCACTGTCAACTAATGAAATAAAAATACAGCCACTAGAAACTACTCACTATCACAACATATTAGGACTATTAAAAGATAAATCGACCAAATACTGCACCTTCAGACCAAAAGACAAGAGAGGATTTAATGTAATCCTTCGTAACGTCCATCATGCTACAGACAAAGACGATATTATAAATGAACTAGCTCAGCAAGGGCATGAAGTTATAAATTTACACAACATCCAGCGCTACGACTCCAAACAACCATTGCCTCTATTCTCTATTGAACTCAAAATGAAAGCAAATAATAAAGACATCTATAAAATTGAGCACCTTCTTCACTGCAAAGTAATTTTTGAGCCACCGCGACCAAAGCGAACACTTCCCCAATGTACAAACTGCCAAAAATATGGACATACCAAAAACTACTGCACCAAAGACCCAACTTGTGTAAAGTGCGCTGGAAAACACAGCTCCTCATCATGTACTATTAATACAAGATCGGACCGAACAAGTATTAAATGTGCACTATGCAGTGAAAACCACACTGCAAACTATAAAGGTTGTATGGTGTACAAAGCACTGCAAATCCAAAAATACCCAACTCTCCAGAAGAAAGAAATACCGGTAACAGAAACAAATCATCAAACGACACAATACAGTACAACAAATAACGTAGCAATCTTAAAGACGCCAGCTATATCCTATGCCGAAGTCTTAAATAGAAACCAAGTAACTAGCCATCAAACCAACTCAGCAATCCAAACTGCTAGTGTACCTGATATACAGCCTGCTCCAACTCAATTAAGCCAAACCGCACAAAATGATTTTGACGAACTAAAACAATTGATGAAACAATTAATAGCCCAAATGACAAATATGATGAACATTGTCACGCTCCTAGTATCTAAACTTGACAAATAAACACCTAACAATCCTCATCTGGAATGCTAACGGACTTTCACGCCATTTACTTGAACTAAAAACATTCTTAATGTTCTTAATGTTACTATAATATATTCTCTACTAATCACCCGGACGGTAAGGCCCATGGTGGTACTGCAGTAATAATTAAAAAAAAGCATAAAGTGCTTAGAGCTCGATGGATTCAAAAAGGACTACATACAGGCTACTACTATATCGACCTCAGACACAACGGGTCCAATAAATATATCTGCAGTTTATTGCCCACCTAAATTTAACAATACAAAAGACCAATACCTCGATTTTCTAAAATCACTGGGAAATCGGTATTTGGCAGGAGGTGACTATAATGCCAAACACATAACATGGGGGTCCAGACTTACCACTGCAAAGGGAAGACAACTGTATGAAGCAATAAGAAGCAATAATAGCCGTGCCCTAAGCACAGGCGAGCCGACTTACTGGCCAACTGACACAAACAAACTACCGGATTTAATTAACTTCAGCATAACAAGAAATATAACTTGCGATAACCTAACAATAAAATCATGCCTAGACCTCTCCTCCGACCATTCCCCAATATTAATTACGTTACATGGTGGGGTAGAAGAAAACAACAATGACCCCCCTTTATTTAACCACAAAACAAACTGGAATATGTTTCGCGAGATTTTGGAACAGAACATGGAAATAAATATCTCTCTAAAGACAAACAACGAACTGGACTCCGCAATAGCATATTTAAATGACAACAGCAGCAACGCAAGCGACACCATCTATAAAAATGATTGCATTAAAGAAAACTCCCGCCTTTATTAAAGACAAAATCAGAAAAAAGCGTAACCTTAGGAAGATATGGCAAACGACTAGGCATCCAGAAGATAAAAACAAACTTAATAGAGCAACAGACGAGCTCAAGAGAATTCTCAGGGCAGACAAAGATAACCGGCTACAATACTACCTTAGCAACCTCGGAACCTCCTTATCTACTAAATATTCTCTGTGCAAAGCGACCAAAAAATTGACGAACTCAACTATACACAAGCCGCCTATAAAAAAAAACAACAACACATGGGCGAGATCAAACAAAGAAAAAGCAGACACTCTTGCTGAACACTTTAAAACATCATTTACCAATGACATGGACAACGGCAACGCTGAGCTTCCAACACAAATCACCAACTCAAATTGTGCAATTAAAACTATAACAAAGGCAGAAATTAAATCTCACATAAAACAAATTAAAAACAAGAAAGCCCCCGGATATGACTTAATCGGAGGAAAAATTCTGAAAGAACTACCAGACGCTATAATCACCTATATTAGAAACCTGTTTAACGGAATCATTCGACTGCAATACTTTCCCATAACTTGGAAGGTAGGCCAAATTAAAGCAATTCCAAAACCAAATAAAAACGCCAATACTGTAAGTTCGTACAGACCAATCACTTTATTACCTGTCCTCTCAAAAGTATTTGAAAAAGTCCTATTAAATAGAATCGAGCCAACCCTAAAACAAAAAAATATAATACCTCCTCACCAATTCGGCTTTCGGAAGCAGCACTCGACTGTCCAACAGGTCCATCGAGTAATTAATAAAATAACGGAAGATTTCGACAAAAAGAAGTTTTGCTATGCTGTGTACCTGGACATTGCTAAAGCATTTGACGAAGTATGGCACAAAGGACTGCTGCATAAGCTAAGAAATATACTACCAGACAACTTATATACCATCCTACAAAGCTATATAACGGACAGATATTTTTATATCAAATATGACAATGAATGCTCAGATGTTATGCCAGTGTCAGCGGGTGTTCCCCAAGGTAGTGTGCTTGGGCCCATCTTATACCTGATTTACACCTCCGATATTCCAGCGCCAACTATCCCTGGATCAATGATTGCTACGTTCGCAGATGATACTGTGTTAATGTCGTCAAGCGCGTGTGAAAAAACAGCTGCAAGTACATTACAACAAATCATGACACAAACAGTATCCTGGTTCGAGAGATGGGGCATCTTGATAAATAAAGACAAAACTCAACAAGTAATATACACAAAACGACAACCCAAAAACTTCGCAATTAAAATCAACTACAATCAAATATTGTTACGGCCATATGCCAAGTACCTTGGACTAACTATTGACGCAAAACTGACATGGAAGCAGCACATCCTAAATAAACGAAATGAAATAAAAAACAAATTTCGACAACTTAACTGGCTAATGGAAAACACTCAAAACTAAAATTACATTACAAAATTGCAATATACAAGGCGATAATAAAACCAATATGGACGTATGGAATAGAAATCTGGGGAACTGCCAGCAAATCTCACTTACAGCTAATTCAACGAACGCAATCGAAAATGCTCAGAACAATGACAAATGCCGAATGGTATATTAGAAATGAAGATATCCATAAAGATTTAAACATAGAGACAGTCAACGAAACTATTAAAAAAAGCAGCAAAAAACACACAAATCAACTACTAAACCACCAAAACCCAAACCTGAGACAAATACCGATGAGAGAGCTGGAACCGAGAAGATTAAAACGCAAAACTCCAACTGAATTAAATTATTAGTAAACTATTAACTATTAGTATTATTAACTATTAAAGTATTAGCGTATCCTTGCAATGGGAAGGGCCGCTACCTTTTTTTCCATTCTTCAACCATTACTCATTGTTATTCTTTAAAAAAACAGAATGTAATTTAAAGAAAATTAATAAAAAAAAAAAAAAAAAAAAAAAACACCTTTGAGATCGGATGAGAAGACTTATCGGCCGGTAGGATCCATGTCCCTTTTCCGGCTTGGCAGATTTGCGGATCATGGAGATAATGTCGAGCCATCACTGAGGAGGAAAGTATTGCCACTTCAAAATAGCGTTGAAAACCAACGCTATGCAGAGGATCGCACGGCTCGGCAGAGCCTTTTGGGTGGCGTTGCATATATAATAATGGCCGGGGCTCTTTTAGTGCTTGGCTGCGCAATAACCTAGGCTATCTCACTGGGATCAAACGGTTGGATCGGCATGTCCATTTAAAATGGTTGAAACTGCTGTTTGTGAGTCTCGACACCCTGCTGTGGACTGGTGAGGTTAGGAGGTTGGAAACTGTCAGCCAGGTACACATCTGTCCGGCACCATGCCCCGTTGCTTTTTATCAATGGTGCTGTCCTTAGCAACGTCTTTTGTTTGCGCGTATGGCCTTCCAAAGCGAGTGCGTCGTATCACCTTCAGTCCCCGTATTTGCTAACCTGGTTCTCTTGCAATCGTACTATGTTAGTGTGCCTGGTGATTTCCCGCTCAACCTTTGGATAGGCTGTAGCTGTTGTGTCAAGCGTTATGATAAAAGTGATCGCAGCTGAGTTCAACAAACTACCGTATCTAATCTAAAATCTATGTAGTGTGCCATACGGGAACCTCGTGGAGCCACCTGTTGGTAGCGAGCTCACGTCTGAGTACAAGACTAGATTTGCCTGCTCCCCAAAGCAGCTGGGACGCATTCCAGTCGCCTGCTATGCTGAAGTGATTGCTCCAAGATGGATTTGAAGTCGTCTGTGGTCCTTACGAACCTCGAGGAACAGTAGAACGTGTCAAATTGTATAGGGCCGTGACAAGTTTCGATAGTTGCTGACGCAAGTTGCACCCTATCAGAGGCTACTAGGGAGAAAGGGAAATGTACCGGACTGCGGTTTTAGTTCTCGGACTATTCCTGCTGATTGTGTTGTTATACCTGTTCTGGATAGGAGACTCCGCTTCGGAAAGATGAGGTTGACCTACCTCCAGTAGAAACTCGAATTATAGGTCAATCGTAGACCTCGCTGCTTCAGCCTGAGTAATTTGCCGGGTCCTGTTCACCACAATTGCAGAAAGTGCATGGCTCGTTCCGTGGTCGAGCATAGTCTTTGCTTGGGTGTTCGCCGGGGCATTTTAAACATGTGTGCGCCTTACGATAGTATTTAGCCAGAGGTCCAAATTTCTGTCATTGATGGCAATGTATTATAGCATTTCGCTTGCGTAGGGACTAATGACAACTCTTATATGGTATAGATTCTAGACAGCCAGAACCTCCTTGTTGTTCGCTGCAGCGGCGATCTTCAGATAGATCGTGGCATCCGCGTATTAACATCTAGCACCTTGTTGCCGATTATTTCCAATCCGTTAATGATCCGGCGATGTGGCGTACTGTGGTGCAAGCCTTTTTAGCAAACTCTGAACAGTCAGTCTACCTTCAGCTGGTAGCAGTGGAATTCAAACTTCTCGGTCTCGAGCCAGCTGATTATGCTGCGGAAAATGCTAGCGTCAGCCGCGTAGAGCCTCATAACACCGTCCATCGATGCATTGACCAAGACCTTGTGTCTTGGTAGGTAAGCTGTTAATGCTCGCTAAGCCTGCCTCACCGCAGCCTGTTCACCGCAGTAGCTGCTTGATGGCTGGTACTGGGGTGCTTCATATTTTTCCGCTGTACGTTGCGCAAGCAACCCAAAGCGGTTTGAGCTGCCGCTGTAGCTAGGTTGAGGTATCCTGGCATTGAGTGGAAACTTTGACTTGATAATTTACATGCGTGGGGGCGCGGTAGTCCCGGCGGCTTCAACTGTCCGGTTCGCATTTGTTACTGAGGATTCAAAGATAGCTTATTTAAGGGCGTCGCAAGGGTTGCTTTACTTTTGGTCGTAGCAGTCATCATAGTAGGCGAGTTAGCATTTGGCTCCAATTCTATGGATCATGGAATGGTTGGCGGAGTGCTAGAATCAAAAATTTATCAAAAAGCTTAGAGCACCTGTGAACATCTGATTTGAACAGTTCTTTTGCTTGTTTCTCTTTCTCTTTCTCTTTCTTTTGCAGTTCTTTTACACTTGTGGCCGTTGTTCAGCGGAGCCACGATTAAGTCGATTTTGTAGCAAGCTTATATTCACTTAGCTTGTACTTTAATATTACTAATAGTGGGTCCATGGATGACTATTCACAATTTTTGCCACTATTGTGTGCTTGTAATAATTTAATTATTGCGTCGAAAATATTATTTTGACAGCTTGCGAAGTTTTGATGCGTGCTGCTTTTCAACAGCTACTCTCGCGAACTTTGGATGCAAAAGTACAAGGCCAGCATTCCGCCCATAGCGCTGCCGTTCATTTTGCTCATCGCTGACGATTGTTCTTCGAGTGTTCTTAATATCTGTTTATAAAGGTTCGCTTACCCTAAAACCGCGAAGTGGCGCTGCAGGTGTAGTTATTTTATTTTATTATTTTTGTATATGGTATATATTTTATTTTCATTTATTTATTTTTCCTACTTCATTTCTAAATAAAACCTTATCTACTACTGATATTTCTATATTTTTCGTATTGAAATCATAATTTTTCTTTTATGTTCTGTAAGCATAATTCCAGCTCTCTTATATGCTACTTCCAATCTAAATTTAGTTTCGTTAGCATAATCATCTATGTTATAAATTGGTTCTATGCTAGTTAAATTATTAAAATGTGTGGGTAAGTTATTTGTTCTACCAAATACTAACTCATATGGACAATAATTATGTACCGTATAGGGGGTTGTATTAAAACAGTAGCCGAAATACTGAAGCCACACGTCCCAATCAGTCTTATCAACGGATATGTAAGATCGTATGTATTCATATAAAGTTCTATGACTTCTTTTTTTTGACATTTTTTATGTAGTCATACCTTTTGTTTATTTGACATACCTGTTCAATAATAATGTCTTTTGACCTTGGCCAAGGTTTTTGAAATCCTTTATGTCCTCCTTGTAATGTCTCGTCATCTAGTGTAGACAAAATCGTTTCTTTTTCTTTTTTATTATTTATTAGCGTCACCGGGTTGAGTAGCGCTACTCTTCATTGTTCCCAAATTTTATTGCACATTTTTTTAAAATTATCAACTGAAATGTATTCAAACATATTTTACCACGGTGCCATTTTAAGTTGACTGATTTTGTATATACTTTTTTTATTTTATTTAAACAACAATTTAACAAAGATCTGCTAAATATGAATAAAAATTATAAATATAACTACACTATAACTATTCTAGGAGGTATTCTATGATTTTAAGTTTATTTACATTAAGAGAGAGTTCAGGGGATAGAGTATGTGATAAAAGGTTATAGGTCTTACAAATAGTGCGAAAGGGGTCGTGTTCAGCGAAGTTAGATCTGCAGATATGGTTGGGTCCTATGGTTGGGTCGGAAGGACCTAGTTTTCCTATTAGAGATGGAAAAATATAGTTGGTTTAGAAGGTGTTTAGAATCAACCATGCCATGGATTATCATGTGTAGAAACATGACCCCAGCACAGGTGCGGCGCTTCTTCAATGGAGGTAATTTTAACATTTTAAGCCTGCAACGGTAAGGCGGGAGACGATTATCAGGATCCCAGTTTAAGTTTTTTAGTGCAAATAACAGAAACTGCTTTTGCACCGACTCAATTCTATTTTGGTGAGGAGTATTGAGGACTCCAAACGCACGAGCAATATTCAAGGATAGAACGAACTAGGGTGGTATACAGGGATTTGGTGGTGAAAGGATCGATAAATTCTTTAGACCATCGCTTAATAAAGGTTAACATTCCTCTGGCTTTATTCACTGTCCCAAAAATGTGATCATTAAACTTAAGTTTATAATCAAAAATAACTCCAAGATCATTGATTGTGGAAACACGATCAAAGACGTGATTTCCGAGAGAGTAAGATACAATAAGCGGCACACTGCGATGGAATGTCATAAGTTTGCATTTAGAGCAGTTTAGGAACAGAAGATTAATTGAGCACCACAAATAGAGTTCGTCAAGGACTAGTTGCAGATGCCAATGCAGGAAATGTTCCGAGAAGGAATAGCATAACTTGGAATCATCAGCATACATAAACGTAGAGGCATAACTAATCACATTGGGAAGATCGTTCACAAAGAGTATAAACAATAGTGGTCCTAGATGACTACCCTGAGGGACACCCGATGAGACATGGATGACCTTCGACTTGGATTTAAATAGAACACGCTGGGTTCGATCTGAAAGGTAGGAAGCAACCCACATCAGGATATTTGGTGGAAAACCAATAAGCGAGAGTTTCCGTAACAAGAGGTGATGATTAACTCAATCAAATGCTTTGCTGAAGTCAGTATAAATTACATCAGTTTGCAAGCGATATTGAAAACCTCGGTTGATTATTGACGAAAATTCTAATAGATTAGTTGTTGTCGAGCGAAGCTTGACAAAGCCATGCTGTGCAGGTGAGATAATGCTCTTGCATGCATGTTGAAGCTGAAAAAATGACGCAAATAGATTAGCAATGCCGAGATGCGAAGAGTCGGAAGTAATGTGAGAGGGAAGGGGGAAAAAGATTGGATTTGCGTTTAGAGTTTACAAAAGAGTAAAAAGAGCTTGGATCGTTGCGAAAATTAATAGAGTAGTAGATAGTAGTAGATAAGGGAGGAAACTTTGCTATTGTGGCAGAGGAGGTAGTATTAGAGAAAATTAGGTCAAGCGACCTGCCACGGGAGTTCCATATAGGGTTCAGTTGGAAAACGGCAGAGTCGGCTAAGCCATCAAGGAAGTCATTTTGGTTAGTGGGTAAAAGCGAGTAATCATCAACCGAGTTGATCCATGAAATGAGGGTCAGATTGAAATCCCCCATAACTAGAATAAGATCAGCATCATTTAGCAGGGACAAAACCGATTTTATGGCAGTTAAGTGGTGCATATAAATGATTGCATCACTCATAGGAGGAATGTAGGAACAGGTGATGAAAAGGTTAAGGAACTTAAAATGAATTTTAACGGCTAAAAATTCAATTCCGAAAGGATTAGTAATAGTAATACGTTCAACTGTGTAGATGTTGTTAACGGCAATCAGAACGCCACCTCCAAAGGTTGGGCGATCTTCCCGAAAGACTGTGTACTTCGATACCAAAATTTCATTGTCTATGACAGTGGAGTTTTGCCAGGTTTCTGTTAGCACAATAGCATCGAAGTCAAAGGAAGAACTGTTAGTATAAAGTAAGTTCAGTTTTTCAAGAATACTGCGAACGTTTTGGTAGCAACAAGAAAAAATCTTGTTTGCCTTTTTTGGAGTATTAACTGGACTGGAAGCTTGAGAATCTCTGGTCACGAACTCATGGACAATACTGTGATCGGGCCAGCTAGCAGGATCTAAAGATTTAGCAAGGGAAGCTTCTGGTAAAGTTATTTTGAATGAGGATATGCTACGTTTATGCTTAAAATTAAATTTGGGCACAAAAACTTCTGAGGGAGCTATATTTAGATTGTTTGCAAGGTGAATCCTAACGTCATCTGCAGACTGGCTTGGTGATATGACTATTGAAGAATTTTCAAGAATGGAACCAGGTGGGAGATTCCTACTGGCAGGTTCCGGCGTATCAACTTTAGCAGGGGGAAGACCGGGTTACTGAATAGCTAGGATGGATGGCTGTTCGCCAGGAGCATCAACCATAACATTGCTTACTGGCAAATGTGAGGCTGGAGTGGTACATGTATTCATATTCTGGTTAGTTTTAGCAATTTTCCGGCGTGGTGATTCGCTTAATATCTCTAGGCCCAGAAATAGAGATTCGAGGTTTAGAATCATCATTTAATGTGGCAAATTTTTTCCGAACCTCCCGGAAACCGTTTCGAGTTTGCCGCATAAACGTGCGCATCTCGCCTTCAATCTCTCGACAGGCCAAACAGGACCATGTCAAACCGATGCCTTTGCCCAGGAGATCACCAAGTCGGCCATATTGACCAGCGCATTTCATGTGCGAGCAATTGTCGCATAGCCAGCAAGTTAGATAGGAGTAATAGCTCCTCCAAATTCGCATCTCTTTGAGGTACAAACCAAAGACATTTTGGGTAATGAATGTACGATGAAGACAGTGATCCAGCGACGATAGCGTGGGAGCGATTTCGGCGAACAGCAGGAGCAGCGTCAATCCAGACGGAGATGAAGAAGCTCCACAAAAGGGGGAGTGCGATAGAGAGCGGTGAGCAGCTTGTAATAACGAAAAAAAGCAACAGTTAATGGTTACTTTGTTGTTGTTGTTTGCGAAACACAGTCTTATCGCGTTTAAAATAAAACGAAGAATATGCGTTTAAAATTAAACTTTCCATGTGTTTTTCAGTTTGTGGACCACTTCGCGATACAGCAGGTTAATTAAATCAGTTCGGAGCTAAAAATTACGGAGCGATAATAGGCCGACGTGCATAAGGTTCAACGTTGATCAATCTTGCAGTAATTTTTTTTACTTGCAAGGTCACTACATTACGTACCTGGTCGTTCTTGATGGCTTGGTATACGTTGGGCATTGAAGCTTTTTCTTTTGATTGCTTATGCAATTCAGATTTATTTGTTTCTTCTGCGCATGATTTTTGCCTTCTTTGAAATCTTGTAATGACTTTCATTATGTTTCCAGTAGTTTCTTTTAGTTCTTTGATGGTTTTTCTAGATAACGCATAATAAATGCATAAAATTATATTCCTCAAATTCAAGTCTCATACGAGTTAATTTTGATTAAATGAAATTCAATTAAAATTTAAATAAATACAAAAATGTTTTTCAACAATCTTCTGCCCATTCAAAAAAAACATTCTTTTTACATAATCTAGTTATGTGCCGTGAATAGTCGGCGAAGTTTTTTATAAATCTCCTGTAAAAGTTACAAAATGCAACAAAATGCCTTGCACTATCTGAAATCATCTGCATCATGGGGTACAGAATAATTTTGGATGACATCAAACTTCTTGTCATCCGGAAATATTCTTTTATCCGTGCATTTTTGTCCCAAAAAGGTGACTTCACGCACAAAAAAATTAAAATTTCTGAGGATGTAATTTAAGATTGTATTTCCTGCATTTGTCAAGAACATCTGATAAGTTCTTAATCATATGCTTTTCGGAACATCCTATGACAACCAGATTATCCATTGTACTTGAGCTTGAATCTCGTCTATCTGACTATATATACATATATCTGACTATATATATATACATATTTCTGATCATAAAAATTGTTGCCGATCCAGGTTCTGTTGTCAGACCAAATATATCTGTTTATTTACTGCATAGTTTTTTTAATTGTGATTTAAATTGTGGAGGGAAGTTTTTTGACAATTAGGACATGGCAGCTTGTTCTCTTGTTTTTGTCATTAGATTGAACTACATTATAGTTCGAAAGTGGTTCATATTCCTAGTTATTCAAATCTATTAATTGATCAGTATATTGCGTATTTAATATTCGTACAAAAACATTCTGTGATGTTGAAATGGTATTTTCTATATAAATACCTGTTTGTATTTCTTGATTTGGGATCAATATATTTGTATCTTCAATTGAAGTAACATTGATCTTTCAGATAAATTGCGATCTTGTTGGTAATAATATTCTATTATTACCAGAGTTATATGCTATGGGAACATAAATCGGAATTTAAATTATAAGGTCTAATTATAACCAATCTTCTGTAGGTTTGAAATCTCGTTGGCAATCAAATTTTTGTATAAAATGCCTTTTATTCCATCACATGGTATTGGGAATTGCTGATCTACTATATGCAAATTGTGTGGAATTATATATTTATCTGTCTGTATCTCAATTGACGTTAAACCTTTGGATTGAATAATCTCTTAGCTAATGCCTTGGATATTAATTCTATTGTCATCTTGTATGTTATTGAAGTAATCGGCTTCTTCTTTGAAAATTGAAATGTCTGCACCTGTGCCAACTAAGAAAATAATCTTTTTACTTTTGCCACGTGATTAAATGAAATGAATATATTTATACTGAGATTGATTTAATGAAACTTTGCTTTGTCTATTCCTGATGAGTTTCCCAAATTATTTTGGGCTACTCTCACATTTCAATAGTTGTTATTATTATTTTCATTCTGATTATTTCGGCTACCTCTATTCGATTTGCCACAACCTCTGTAATTATTACCATTATTTTGGTTATAATTATTGCCGTTATAACCATTATTGTCATAATTATAGTTATAGTTTCTCATATTGTAACGGATACCTCTATTAGAATTACCTCGATTGGAATACAATATTGAATTCACATTTTCGGTAACTCTTGTACTGGTTCTTATGTATGCACCTATGTCAGCGTCCATAGTTGTGCATGTACCTGCCTCCAGAACGATTTTAACACTTCGTTTTTGGCCTTTTCTATCATTTAATAATTGCGTCGCTGGTACTTATTCTGGTGGCATGATTTGCCGGTAAACCTTCATCGATATACGAGGCTTCTATGAGCTTAAGTAAATTCTTGACTTCGGTAGTAAACTGTGTGGCTGTTTTGCCCTTCTGTTGTACCGTAGACAATTTTGCCTTGATGATTTGGGATGTCCCACCAACAATTTAAGTTTGCCATTTATAAATTATTGCTAGAATTGTTGTTTCATCCTGTAACAAGTTCAAAGTTGTTCGACTCAATTTTGTTTTTATTACTTGGACTGCAATGTCCTCATATGTGCCTTTTGCAAGGTCCACTAATTTGATTGCCAAAATGAACTTTTGAAGATGGATTTTTTTCCATTGAAGTCTGGTACTAAATTGGACACTTCCTATATATACGCCCTTATGGCGGCTAAATTTTGGGTGTATCTTGGTCTTCCGAATTCTAATTCTCCGCGTAATTTCAATACCGCCGGAATAGTTAGATCGTTAAAATTTTCGTCTTTAATTTATGTGTCTGAATCACTGAATAATTCTGCTGTTTCGTCACTAACTACTAGGGGAATTTAAAATTATTGGTATTGATACATCCAACTTGTACTTTCCCTTTACATGTATAAGGTTTTTCCTAAGTTTTATCAAAAATTTTGACACTGATGTCCACTGCTTTTTATCTAACTTATCTAACTCTCTGGTAATGATTGAGTGTTTTTGCTTGATTAAAGCAATCTACTAAAGCTGCTGTATGTTTATTTGCAGTTGCTTTCTGAATTGGCCTATTCTGAGAAAAACATTTGTTCGATTTGTTAAATTTTTCTATAATTCCATTTAATTTAAATCCATTTTTCCAACCCTTATTTAATTAAAAACATTTTTACTGTAGATATTTAAAAATTTAATTATTAGACCAATTTTTTCTTCAAATATTGTACATCATTATTTAGTCCACTGTCTTTTTTTTATGTATCAACTGTCTTCTTTTTGGGTATCAACCTTCTTAGTTTCTATTAAGCCCATATTGGGGAAAATATGTAAAAAATTTTTATTTTGTTACTTTTAATTATTTTCAGCCTACCTGTGTCTTCTTTTAAATCTACTTTACTTATTATTATTTTTTATACCCTTGAAAAAGGGTATTATAATTTTGTCCAGAAATGTGTAACGCATTAAAGGAAGCATCTCCGACCCCACAAAGTATATATATTCTTGATCAGCATCAACAGCCGAGTCGATATAGCCATGTCCGTCTGTCCGTCTGTCCGTCTGTCCGTCTATCCGTCTGTCCGTCTGTCCGTCTGTCCGTCTGTTTCTATGCAAAAAATCGACAATAGTTTTAAAGCTAGCGTTTTGAAATTTTTACCAGATCATTATTTTTGTTGCACGCAGATCAAGTTTAAGAATCGGTCGGATCAGACCACTATATCATATAGCTGCCATACAAACGACCGATATGAAAACAAGTCTTTGTATGGGAAATTTTTTTGTTTTCCAAGCTATTGCAACTGAATTCAACGTTTATTTATTTGTTATAGACACACATGATTTGTGAAAGTTTGGTCCGGATCGGACCACTATATCATATAGCTGCCATACAAACGACCGATATGAAAACAAGTCTTTGTATGGAAAACTTTTTTTTTTCCAACCTATTGCAACCGAATTCAACATTTATTCATTTGACATAGCCATACATAATTTTTGAAAGTTTGTTCCGGATCGGATCACTATATCATATAGCTGCTATACAAACGACCGATATGAAAACAAGTCTTTGTATGGAAAAATTTTTGTTTTCCAACCTATTGCAACCGAATTCAACATTTATTCATTTGACATAGCCATACATAATTTTTAAAAGTTTGTTCCGGATCGGATCACTATATCATATAGCTGCTATACAAACGACCGATATGAAAACAAGTCTTTGTATGGAAAACTTTTTTGTTTTCCAACCTATTGCAACCGAATTCAACATTTATTCATTTGATATAGCCATACACGATTTGTGAAAGTCCGGATCGGATCACTATATCATATAGCTGCCATACAAACGACCGATATGAAAACAAGTATGGAAAACTTTTTTGTTTTCAAGGGTATACCATCTTCGGCAAGCCGAAGATAACTTTTCTCACTTGTTTTTTGACTAAATTTACATTTTCTTACATTAGTTTTCCTAACTATTGTTTTCGTATAGCTTTACAGACTACTTACAGACTGTACTGCTCATCGGGCAGAAGTGATTCCGCTCAATGTTACAAGGTTTTCTTAATTAATAATTTTAGTTATTAATTTTGTGCATTATGATGTAGATACCCAATACGTGCGCATACCACAAATCCGTCAAACTAATCAATAAAACATGTAAGTATAGAGTTTCAAATAATATTTGACATTTACCTTAAAAATAAAATATTGAATAAGTTTAAAAAAGATAAAAAATTAAATGAAGAGGTAAAATTCCTAAAATTGTGTGTGCTGTCCAAAAAAATAGGCCCGAGCTCGAAAGCTTGTTTTTGTACAATATAAAATAAAACAAGTAAGGTAGCAGCAGTCGAGTTTCCCGATTGCAAAATACCCTGTACCCTTAGACATGCTTACAATTTATTTATTTAGTATCAATAAATAAATGAAACAATATTCTATTAGAAAAGAGGACCATAACAATATAAATTTGGTATGATTTTGGTTATGAAAATAAGTTTCGTGTGTCATAAAGCCATACACATTTTGCTGTCAACATCGCAGTCGGCGTCGCGCAATGCGTGTTTTGCTGCGCTTCTGCTTCCCTTGCCATAGATTTTGCATGTGGCATAACTTCCGTGTTTCTTATCCGATTTGGCTCAAATTTAAAAATTAGATAGCTTTTATAAGCACCAACGCATATGCCGAATTGCATAGCATTAGGACAATAATTGTGGGCGTGGCAGTTTTTTGAGGTTTGTGGGGGAGCGTGGTCGTGACAGTTTTTTGCTGTTTGCGGGGAACGGTGGGTGATATCAAAACAAAAAAAACAAACTTGTACTGCGTATGGTAATTACCTATCCAACGATATATGGCACAAGTCTGTAGCTCTTGTAGTTTCTGAGATCTAGGCGTTGATACGGACAGACGGACGGACGGACGGACGGACAGACGGACATGGCTATATCGACTCGGCTGTTGATGCTGATCAAGAATATATATACTTTATGGGGTCGGAGATGCTTCCTTCTGCCTGTTACATACATTTGCACCATATTATGATACCCTTTTCACCCATTTTTAATGGGTACAGGGTATAACAAGTGAAAAAAGTTATCTTCGGCTTGCCGAAGATGGTATACCCTTGCAGATCTTCACAAAACTGCAATAAGTACTTATGTAAAAATCAGAAGTCTTTTCAAAATTATTGGTATGGCTATGTCTAATGAATAAATGTTGAATTCGGTTGCGATAGCTTGGAGAACAAAAAAGTTTTCAATACAAAGACTTGAAATCTGATTGATCGTTTGTATGGCAGCTATATGATATAGTGGTCCGATCCAACCGATTTTTAAACTTGATCTGCGTGCAACAAAAATAATGATCTGGTAAAAATTTCAAAACGCTAACTTTAAAACTACTGTTTATTTTTTGCATAGAAACAGACGGACATGGCTATATCGACTCGGCTGTTGATGCTGATCAAGAATATATATACTTTGTGGGGTCGGAGATGCTTCCTTAAATGCGATAAACATTTCTGGACAAAATAATAATACCCTTTTCAAGGGTATAAAAATTAAGGATGTTAAGGCACAACTGAAGTGGAGACCTATGAAGATGTCCAAATCAGACTAGATATTACGTGCAACGAAACTTTAGACATTATAAAGTCGCTACCGGACTTCGAGGGTAGGAATGAGGCATACGGTTCATGGAGGAAAGAGGCTCATATCACATACAAAGTGTTTGAAAGATTCGAAGGTAGTTTAAAACACTACCAAGCTTTAGGAATATTGGGGAATAAAGGAAAATGCTTGGCAGATATGATACTTTCTTCTTTTTATACTCTTTAAATTTTTAGGGCTATAATTAACCGGTTAGACTTTAAATATGCGGATAAATATGCTCTACCAGATAGAGCAAGAAATTTCAACTCCCCATCAAGGAAATATGACTCTCTTGCAGTACTATGACGAAGTGGAGAAGATGTTGACTCTTCTTGTAAATAAGATAATCTAACCAACGCCATTCCGTAGCTGTTTCATTCACTGCTTGTGTGTATTTCGGGGATCAGCAAGTTTTTAAGCGATGTTTCTCTTTTTTCCCTAATTTGAACAAAAGACTAGGACAGCCATCTTGGCAAGACCAATTCCAGCCCATGGAAGTCGATACGTCACCGTGTTTCAGACAACTTACACAGCACCAACATAATGTTCCGCTTCATAGACTATTTCGAAATAATCCAATCAAATCCAACCAGGAAACTCTCAATTTGACTCTAACAGAGGAGAGGATGACCCACCTAAGCGATCTTTTTATTACCAAATCTTAAATATTTCGACAGAATAATTGGAACTCACAGTAGCCACATATGCCGATGATACCGCCTTCCTAGCCTCCACAGATTCTCAGGAAGCATCAGCCATCATCCAGAGGCAACTTGATGCCCCCGATCCATGGCTGAAACGATGGAACATCGTGGTCAACGCGGAGAAATCCTCACATACAACTTTCGCACTACGCAGGGGAGAATGCCATCTAATAACTTACAGCTGCTCTGATGCGATCCAATTTTAAAAATGTACGGACGCAAATTTTACAAGAATATAGTATATACGTCTAGTTATAGACTTTATAGAAAACTCAATTTAAATAATATAATATTAATTATAATAATACTATTAAAAACAACCAAAGATATAGTAAGTACACTATTCCTAACGTTGCTTTCATTCTTGCAAATTTTGGCAGGGCCAAACATTTCACTACCAATGATTTAAAGTCTAGATTTCACCAGATACTGCTCGGTGAAAATGACAGGGAAAAAACGGCTTCTCGGTGGGAAATGGGAAATATGAATAATTAATAATTATCTCCGAAAATATGAATGATCATATCAAACACATAGCATGGATCTTATAGAAATTGTATAAAGCAAAAACCTATGTGGTATTAGGGATGGTTCACATCGCGAGGCATGTGTCAAGAGAGTGTCAATTATTTGGGTTCCATGGTTTCACGCGGAGGTGTAAAAACTGCTCCTAATAAAGTGGTTGCAATTCGTAACTACCAACCACCGACTACTTTATTTAACGTCAGGTCATTACCGAGATTGGCAAGCTACTATAAGGCACCTTAATAAAGACTTTGCGTCTAAAGCAGGTGACAGCCTAAAAGGGGAGAATGGCAAGGTGAGCGCAGGACAATCAAAGATACCCGTAAAATTTGATGAAGATCAGAGTCAAGCATTCGAGAGGCTTAAGAAGCTTCTTGTGTCTAAAAGTTGTATGCTGCTATACCCAGACTACAGAAACCGTTGGACTTGCGACACCTCGTCTTTTGACTTGGGAGCTGTCTTCTCACAAGACGAAAAACTAATAACCATGACATCAATAACTCTTAACGATAAGGAATTTTATTTTGCAAAAAACCGAAAGGCAACTTCTTGCCATATTATTGCAACTTCTTGCCATAATCATAGAAATTACCTATGCGGCGTGAAAAATTGGAATATTTTCACAGATCACCAGCTTTTCACTTTTGCGGTGTCAGATCGCATTCCGGATGCCAAGATTAAGCGTAGGAAAGCTTAGTTCGCGTAGGATTGATTTTATGCGAATTACCAATACTGGCATTCATTCATCACAAATTAGTGGAAACATTTCCGGCAAATACATTCCGCTACACAGACCGCATGGTAACTAACATCTTGGACATAATTGAAAAATTAAAATATTCTTAACTGACAAAAAATATTTTTTTACTTGTATGGATAAATTTTAAAAATTTTCGATTCTCTAACCAATCGCTATCAGAACAATAACAGACATTCAAACCGCAATCTTATCATGAATTTTTACCGGCGAACTTAAACAATAGTCAGACAGTCAGATCACTCCTAAAAAAACAATTTGATATGCAAGTTGATAAACGCACCACAACTTCATAGTAGAGAGATTCCACTGTAGAGATCGTCCGGTGTTTGAAGGCCGAATAATAGATTGAAGACACAGTGGAATTTATACTCCACGCAGCCATAGAATATAATAGAACCCTTCACTCATTTACTAATAAATTACCTATTGACAAAACTCATTCATCGATAACAGCGTTTAACGCCGAAGTTTAGGAAAAAATCATAAATGCACAGAACACCCAGCTAGAAAGGTTGAACAGAAACAGAAATAGGAGATAAGGTCCTCGAAAAATAAAAGATAAACTAACAGCTTTTAACACGGAGGATGTAGTAGAGGCAGACTTGGGTACCGCATCCGGCTAGACACCGCCTTAAAATTTGTAGCTGGTCCTCCGGATTTCTTCCGGAAAATAGGCAGATAAATTAACACAAGACTTGAGAAACAAATAAATGAACTGACAAGTGCAGTAAACGTTCTTATTAAAAATTAAAAAATAAATACCGAAAATCTATATGAAAACTTACTCCCAAAAAAATAGGATAAATATTTCCGAACTCGAGGCCTTAATGTTATCGGTCCACATTCCGAAGAGAACTACCTTACGTAACATGTGCAAAACAACCTCATTCAGCACCGCATAGTGTACCACTCGCAGCAGCCTCGAACAACTGCTGACAGGGACATTTCTCCTTACGTTTAACAAGGTAGTGAAGACGAACTACTCAATATTACGGAACTTAAAGAGCTACGGTAAAAATTTCCCACGCCAGCTGCAACGGTGAATTAATATAACTGGCCCCCAAAAAATACTGAGCTTACCATACTTGCAGAAACCAAACGTAGAGAACCTGCGATACATTGGAAAAATGAGGCAGGGACTTGTACAGGGTGCGTTATGAAAGTAATGCGCATTTTCTAAGAAAAATATATTTGTTGATCCAATCAGTACAAATTATTAAAATTCTTCAAAATAGTCCCCTCCTGCGTCAATACACTTGCGTAGACGTGTATGCCACGCCTGGAAAGCACCCTGAAACTCCTCGACAGAAATGCCTTTCAGGAACCTTGTTACGCGAGCTTGAATGTTCTCCACCGACTCCCAGTGTTTTCCCTTTAGCTCTCTCTTCAGTAGGGGGAACAAAAAAAAGTCGCACGGAGCTAAGTCAGGGCTGTAAGGAGGCTGGGGCACATCTGAGATCTTCTTCTGGGTCAAGAAGTTGGTGACGACGAAGGCCGTGTGGCTGGGGGCGTTATCGTGGTGGAGCATGAAAACGTCTTTGATGTCTGGCCTGACGCGTACGACTCGGCGTTTCAGTCTCTTGAGTACCTCTTGGTAAAAGGCTCCGTTGACAGTTTGTCCTTGCGGTACAAACTCAAAATGGACGATTCCTCGGACGTCAAAGAAGACAATCAGCATTGTTTTGATACGAGATTTGCTCATGCGCGCCTTGTTGGGTCTGGGAGAAAATTGTGTGTGCCACTTGGAGCTCTGTCGTTTGGATTCTGGATCGTACTCGAACATCCAGGATTCATCCCCAGTTACAGTAAAATTTAAAAAACCTGGATCATTTCTAATCGATTCCAACAATTCTTCACAGCGCAAAACTCGAACGTTTTTCTGCTCCTCCGTCAACACCTTCGGCACAAGCTTCGCACAGACCTTTCGCATTTGCAAATCCTCCGTCACTATTCCATGTACCGCAAATGTTGACAAGTTTAGGATGTCAGCGATTGCCCGGATGCTTAACCGACGGTCTGAACTCAAAGTTTCTCGCACACGGCGAACGTTTTCATCAATTCGTGCTGATGTTGGACGTCCGGAACGTGGATCGTCGGTGACCTCCTCTCGACCCTCCTTGAAGGCCTTGTGCCACCTTCCCCACTGAGATCTCGAAATGCACTCCTCCTTAAAGGCCTCTCGAAGCATTTGATAAGTTTCCGATGCATTTTTGCCAAGTCGCACACAAAATTTTATGGCGTACCGCTGTTCCAGCGAACGCTCCATCGCACCGTGACACAACAGAAAAAATGACTTCGCTCTACGACAAGTCCTACCACTTCTATTGCTCAGAGCGAACTGAGACCGAGCGTGTTGCAAAGGAAAGACTCCGCCCCAAATTTTCAGACAGGTCCGAGCGTGCTACGACAGGTAGTTACGTGACAATGAAACCATGCGCATTACTTTCATAACGCACCCTGTAAAACGGCCCATTTTATTCGGAGGGGCCGTGATCGCCTCTTTGGCCATTTGTTATATGTCCAGAATCGCCAGAGTCCGACACCAGCATGATGTTCAAGTCATTTATAGTTCAAATAAAAATATGGTTAAAAATATATAATTATTCAATAGCAAATTATTTTTTAGCTACCACGGACCGGGAAACGCTTTGAAAGTTAGAACAAGAGTAGCATGAAGTGAATGTAATATTTGTAAATTCAAGCAGCGGTTTTCCTATCGCGACTAATATTTTAACTGCTTAGAATGCACAATTGCATTCGCTGCTCAAGAGTCAGTAAAATGTATCGGCTTATTTTACTCGACTATACACTGCGCGTCATCAGATTAGCGCCCCCTGCATGGCTCCGTTTCTTATGTTCTGTATTTTGCCAAATGTATTCGTCAATGTTGTTGTTTTTAGTTTACTGAGATTCCCTCTCTCTTTGAGAATAAAAAGGAGGCCGTGAGAGGAACCGTTATCTTTTTAATTCTGCTTTGTTTTACTTTCGGCGCAAATTTAAACACGTGTTCTGCATCATCAGATTAGCACCTCCCAATGCAGTTTTGATTATCTTCGATAATTTTAAAGGTAGGACAACAAAATATTGTATGCTGTTAAATTAAAAAGTTTCCTTTAATGTAGCGTAAAAAATGGGAAGAGGAACGGTGTTATCCTTGCAGGAAAAATGCAAAATGGTGTAAGCGCGGGCAAATCGACGATTCAAAGGGTGATTAAGAAAGCTGAACATTTAAAACACAAAAAACTGAATAAAAAACCACCTCTTAATAAGTTGCGAAAAAAAGCACGCCTGAGTTTTGCTCGAGCGCATATGACCTGGTCCAAGGAGTGGCATTATGTCGTATTTTCGGACGAGAAGAAATTTAATCTGGGGGGACCAGACGGCTATAGTCATTACTATCATGATTTGCGTAAAGAGGAGCACATTTTGGATCGCTTACACAGTCGAGTTGGAGGGTTCATGGTATGGGGCGCAGTATCCTATTATGGCCCCTGTGAACTGCAGTTTTTAACACCAAAAATGAACGCGAAAGATTATAATTGTGTATTAAAAATGGCATTTCCTTACTTTAAAAACATATATGAAAATCTAGAATGGCATTTTCAGCATGACAATGCCCCAATCCACACGGCACGTTCGGTAAAAACTTGGATTCAAAGCGAAAATGTAAAAGTTCTGGAATGGCCACCATACTCCCCAGACCTTAATATAATAGAAAACGTGTGGGGATGGTTGGCTAGGAAGGTATACGAGGGTGGTAAACAATATGCCACTAAAGAGGAATTGATCACCGGAATAAAACTCGCTTGGTCTGCAATTACTTTGGATTACCTAAAAAAAATATATATTTCACTTCCCAGACGAATGTGTGAAGTCCTTGAAAACAAAGGAGGTTCAACTCATTATTAGTTTCCTTTAAAAATATTCTAATTTAAATATTTAAGTGTTAATCATCACTTTTTTTCGAAATGAATCGAACAAACTTAAATTATCGTAGGGGGCGCTATCCTGATGACCCCATTTTGATTTACCCATTTATGGATTGTTTTCCTTTTTTATTTAAATAAAAACCTGTAAAAAACCAACTGCATCCCATATAAGCTTTTCATTTATAGAATTATTCAACTTTTGAGTGAAAAAAAAATCCAAAACTCTATCTTTTAGTTTTCCAAATATCTCACATCAAAGATGTTTGCTCACGGGGCGCTAATCTGATGACGCGCAGTGTATGTACATAATGTACATATAGTGACATATCCACTTATGTACTAGACAAAGGTTGCTTATATCACAAATGTTGCTTATATCTTTTATGTATTAAGAACTACACATGTGCTTTTTGGTTGATCATATTCAAAGATCATATTCGCCCTCAAATAATATAAACAAACAATATCCCAAGCGAGCAATACCGCTCCCAAAGTACATATGTGAACATAAGAAACAAGAATTTAGTCTTAAGCTAATATCCGAATAAATAAGTTAAATAAAAACCTTCGTCGAGTTATTCTCCTCAGCGTGGCCCTTAGTCAACTGACAGGACATTTATTCTATTCAATATATATGGTATGTAAATTATATTCGTTGAGATTGCAGATGAGCAAATGAATAAAAGTAATTATTATTGCTGATCAGCGAACGAATTCAATGCTACAATAACCGCTCAATACAAATGCGTGTGTGTTAGATTAGTCGCTGATCGTAAGATCGACGACGATACCATCTTAAAGTACGACTCGGATGACATGTTGAAACAGGCCGGCGCGTCGCTGTGCCTAACTTCGGGTCAGCTCAAATGGGGCTCCGAAGTAGAGCACATTGATTTTCACACTTGCCCCGATGTCAATTTTACCATCGTAGATTACTCGGACGCACCGCCCTTAATTAAGGGTGCTTTTTTAATAATGCTCGAGAGTAGGAAAAAAGCTTTTTGCTGATCCTAATAAGGCTCTTCCTTACAATAAGTAAGTGGTAGCCACCATCCGGACGATTGACGAGGAGCCCATTTATGCCAAATTGTACCCATATCCAATGGGAGCAGCTGATTTCGCCAACGGTGAAATTCAGGAACTGCTTAAAAATGGCGTCATCATATTTTCAGAAGATGAAAATTCCCATGTTAAGCACGTAGCATTTTTGTTAAAAAAGCGTGAGCTTCCTAGGGTTCATCGTCACCAACAATGGGGCGGCGACTGTCCCAGAAAAGGTCAAGGCCGTAAAAGAATTTCCAGAACCCAAAAACGTATTTGAGGTAAGGTCATTCTTGGGCTTGGCCAGCTACTATCGTTGCTTTATCAAAGATTTCGCATCAATAGCGAGGCCCTTTTCAGACATACTGAAGCGCAAAAATGGGAGTGTTAGCCGATACAGGTCCAGGAGTATCTAGGTACAATTTTCCGAAGCGCAACTTGAAAAACTACGCAATATCCTGGCATCTAAGGACGTCATCCTCAGATAACCTGACTACAAAAAAGCGATTTATCTAACGACATACGCTTCGGCCTACAGCATTGGCGCAGTGCTATCCCAAGAGGGACGTCCGATTATAATGATAGGACATTAAGCGACAGAGAGGTTAACTATGCTACCAACGAAAGAGAGCTGTTAGCCATAGTCTGGGTACTGGCCAAGTTACTACCTATATGCGGTCAAAGAAATAAACATCTTTACCGACCACCAACCTTTGACGTTTACGGTATCGGAATCCAATCAGAACGCCAAGATTAAGAGATGGAAAGCACGCATCGATGACGCACGATTTTTTTACAAGCCCGGAAAAAATAACCTCGTTGCAGATGCCCTCTCGCGACAACTCAGCGTTGTTGGAGACCAGGAACCAGAGTCGTGCGCGGCCACGGTACACAGCGAACTTTCGCTTACAAACACGATTGAGTCTACGGACAAACCCGTGAACTGCTTCCAAAACAAAATAATTTTAGAAGAGGCGCGCTCCCCTTGGAAACGCACTTTTATACTATTTGGAAATAAGAAGCGGAACTCAATCAATTACCCGTGCAAACAGACTTTGCTAGAGGAACTTGCCAACACTATTATTCCTAATGGTGTAAATGCCTTCCACTGTGATCTTTACACTCTGGCATTATTCCAGGACGATGTGTTTCGACAATTTCCGGCCAGAAAGTTCTGGCATTTTTCCAAATATCTCACATCAAAGATGTTTGCTCACGGGGCGCTAATCTGATGACGCGCAGTGTATGTACATAATGTACATATAGTGACATATCCACTTATGTACTAGACAAAGGTTGCTTATATCACAAATGTTGCTTATATCTTTTATGTATTAAGAACTACACATGTGCTTTTTGGTTGATCATATTCAAAGATCATATTCGCCCTCAAATAATATAAACAAACAATATCCCAAGCGAGCAATACCGCTCCCAAAGTACATATGTGAACATAAGAAACAAGAATTTAGTCTTAAGCTAATATCCGAATAAATAAGTTAAATAAAAACCTTCGTCGAGTTATTCTCCTCAGCGTGGCCCTTAGTCAACTGACAGGACATTTATTCTATTCAATATATATGGTATGTAAATTATATTCGTTGAGATTGCAGATGAGCAAATGAATAAAAGTAATTATTATTGCTGATCAGCGAACGAATTCAATGCTACAATAACCGCTCAATACAAATGCGTGTGTGTTAGATTAGTCGCTGATCGTAAGATCGACGACGATACCATCTTAAAGTACGACTCGGATGACATGTTGAAACAGGCCGGCGCGTCGCTGTGCCTAACTTCGGGTCAGCTCAAATGGGGCTCCGAAGTAGAGCACATTGATTTTCACACTTGCCCCGATGTCAATTTTACCATCGTAGATTACTCGGACGCACCGCCCTTAATTAAGGGTGCTTTTTTAATAATGCTCGAGAGTAGGAAAAAAGCTTTTTGCTGATCCTAATAAGGCTCTTCCTTACAATAAGTAAGTGGTAGCCACCATCCGGACGATTGACGAGGAGCCCATTTATGCCAAATTGTACCCATATCCAATGGGAGCAGCTGATTTCGCCAACGGTGAAATTCAGGAACTGCTTAAAAATGGCGTCATCATATTTTCAGAAGATGAAAATTCCCATGTTAAGCACGTAAATTGGGTTCTAAAAAGCCTGTATGATGCCAACATGAGGATATCGGCAGAAAAGTCGCATTTTTGTTAAAAAAGCGTGAGCTTCCTAGGGTTCATCGTCACCAACAATGGGGCGGCGACTGTCCCAGAAAAGGTCAAGGCCGTAAAAGAATTTCCAGAACCCAAAAACGTATTTGAGGTAAGGTCATTCTTGGGCTTGGCCAGCTACTATCGTTGCTTTATCAAAGATTTCGCATCAATAGCGAGGCCCTTTTCAGACATACTGAAGCGCAAAAATGGGAGTGTTAGCCGATACAGGTCCAGGAGTATCTAGGTACAATTTTCCGAAGCGCAACTTGAAAAACTACGCAATATCCTGGCATCTAAGGACGTCATCCTCAGATAACCTGACTACAAAAAAGCGATTTATCTAACGACATACGCTTCGGCCTACAGCATTGGCGCAGTGCTATCCCAAGAGGGACGTCCGATTATAATGATAGGACATTGAGCGACAGAGAGGTTAACTATGCTACCAACGAAAGAGAGCTGTTAGCCATAGTCTGGGTACTGGCCAAGTTACTACCTATATGCGGTCAAAGAAATAAACATCTTTACCGACCACCAACCTTTGACGTTTACGGTATCGGAATCCAATCAGAACGCCAAGATTAAGAGATGGAAAGCACGCATCGATGACGCACGATTTTTTTACAAGCCCGGAAAAAATAACCTCGTTGCAGATGCCCTCTCGCGACAACTCAGCGTTGTTGGAGACCAGGAACCAGAGTCGTGCGCGGCCACGGTACACAGCGAACTTTCGCTTACAAACACGATTGAGTCTACGGACAAACCCGTGAACTGCTTCCAAAACAAAATAATTTTAGAAGAGGCGCGCTCCCCTTGGAAACGCACTTTTATACTATTTGGAAATAAGAAGCGGAACTCAATCAATTACCCGTGCAAACAGACTTTGCTAGAGGAACTTGCCAACACTATTATTCCTAATGGTGTAAATGCCTTCCACTGTGATCTTTACACTCTGGCATTATTCCAGGACGATGTGTTTCGACAATTTCCGGCCAGAAAGTTCTGGCATTGTAAAAATAGGGTCACCGACATTTTCGCGGTCGTGGAAAGAAGAGAAATCCGCACCACCGAGCATAACAGAGCTCACAGGTCAGCCCAAGAAAACGTGAAGCAGATAATCTTCGAGTACTACTTCCCAAAAATGACCAAATTGGCGAGCGAGATAGCAGCCAATTGCTTGCGCCAAGGCAAAGTATGATCGACATCCGAGAAAATCTCGGCCCATGTAGGAGAAATATTGCATATCGATATTTTCTTACCTACATTTTGTTCCTTACCTGCATTGAGGGTTTCAATGGCCATGCTGGAAAACTATTTCGGCATCAGCATCTCGAATGCACCGCCCCTCCATAGCGTCTCCAACGAACAAGTGGAACGCTTCCATAGCACCTTGATCGAACTTGCTAGATGCCTAAAAATCGACAAAGGCATAAGTACCACAGTGGAGTTGATCTTGCTGGTCACTGCCAGATATAACAAATCTATCCATTCCGTCATTAAGAAGAAACCGGCCGAGGTTGTGCGGGCAGATCCGGACGATCCACAAAATGATGTCCACAAAATATGACCAGAAACCAAACAAACGCTTCTCCGCAATTCACTCCCTTATGCGAGGAAAGGACCATCGAGGCAGATTTGGGGACCACAGTCCTAATTAGAGGGAGGGTGGTCCACAAAGCCATCGGAGTTTTTTATTTTTTTTTCATTTAAAGCCATTTAGCATAAGTTTTCAGTTATTTTTTTTATTATTTATAGCCACTTGGCATAAGCTTTCATTATTTTTTTTAATATCCATAGCCACTTGGCATAATTTTTTTATATTCTTCATTATTCATAGCCACTCGACATTATTTTTTAACATTTCTTAGTATAATTCAGTTTACATCCTCTATTTACTATAATTGGTGGTGGGCAACTCCATTCCGAATACGTATTAATCAACCACACATATTAAAGGTCGTTTCCAACGCTTCTACTCTGTCTCCTGGCTGTGACATCGGCCCATATCACTGATTATTACCAAGCGAATGATATTCCCGTCATCGACGGTAAAGTCATAGTCTAAGAGGAATTCGCCTATGTTAGATACTCGGCTAATCTCTCTGAGTATAGGCGAGTGGTTGATGAAACCGACAGCATGGTCCATTCGTTTCCCCAATCCCACATGAAAAAGCTTCTGAGCATTGATATCGCTAACCTCCGTGACATGCTTGACTCGTTGAGCGTCCATAACAGAGTAGCCAGGAGCCTAGACTTCTTGGGAACTGCGTTGAAGGTTGTCGCAGGGACACCTGACGCTGAGCATTTGGAGAAGATAAAGTATAGTGAAGCACGACTAAATGATGCACACAATAGTCAGATTGAGATCAATACCAAAACACAAGTTCGAATCAACGAACTCACCAACACAGTCAATCAACATTCAAAAGTTTCCAAAAGTGCACAAATTGACACAGGCCAGGTCAATGAGAGCGTCTATATAAACCATGACTTGGTGCAGAAAAGGGCAACCGGACCGATCGTCCGTTCATAAGCACCGGTCAAATTGCTGACCAAGCATTTGGCCGGAAGCTCTTACATAGCCGGCAAAGCTCTGCACATTGGCAGGGGCCGCTATGAAGCTTTTTCTACGTTAGCTTTTAACTCAGTTCGTTCTGAATACTTATTCAATAAAGAGCACAAGTTTTCATATTTGTTATATCTTTTTTGATTATCACGCTATCTGAGTCTCTAGGCCAGAAGTCGTCCTAATCGTAATAATACAATTCGATTATACCTTGCACTCTCGGTGCAAAGACAGCTGCGTGGGAAATCGAGAAGAATACGCACTTAGCGAAATACAACCATCATTCCTGCATAAACGCTAGGCCTGCCATACCAGACTGCTGCGTGGGACCTCCCGGAAATCAAATTATTCATTGTAATTTATATATAATATATGCTTATATGCAAACGTCCACTCCATGAACGTTTGGTATAGTGGCTAAGTTAATTTTTAATGAATAAATAAAAGACTGAAAATCGAAAGGAATTCCAGAAGACTTATTACTTGGTATTCAAGGGATATAATAGACTCGGGACCCTAAAGATCGAATAAATGGATATACTTTGTCCTTACGGAACTTTACATTTTAAAGCTTAATAAATCTTTTGAAAATTGGAAAGCTTATATTGTTGAAACTGTGGCTCGTTTTTATTTAATATTCTTTAAAACCAAAAGTCTAAATTAGACAGACATTTTTTCGTGATATAAATGAAAAAATGAACATAATATTCTCTTCGACTTTATTTAAGACCAAAGTAGATATAAGAAAACAAAATTTTAGGCGGCAAACAAATGAATTTACTAGAATAAAATATTTAAAATTTTAAGAAATATCTATGTATTCGTTACGGTCCCTCTACATATGTATATTAGTTAACTGGAGTTACATACTTATTGCGTATTCCCGCTTTAACGTAACAGTATCGGAGCTTTCGAGTCAAGATCTAAGCTTTGCATAAGAACTTAGGGAAATCTTAAGAGATCGAATTAGTAATAAGCAGTCGAGATTTGGATATCAGAAGATCAAATTCGCCTCATCAAATGCAGACCGCATTTATTCTACGGTTTATGTTACACAAATAAACATAATTGGCAAAAACATTAACCTAAATTTATTTCTTAAGCATGCCGAAAACGTAAGGTAGTGAAAATATAAAGAATAAAAATATATGAACCAATTACGTCATTTTATTTTTGTAGTATTTTAATATAAAACAAATTATTACAAAAATTTTGCTAGTTATTAAAAATGAATGTTTCACCAAGCTTAACTCAACCCTATATTTGAGGATTGGATTGGAGTGGCACATTAATAAATCATGGATTAAAATTTCTTGAAAATTCTCGATTATCCTAATTCGTTCAAAAGCTAGGATTTTTAAAAACTTATTCAACTGTTCTTCTATAAGTTTACTATCGAAATCATCGAACCGAATCAATATAAATATATAATTTTTCTTTAAATTCCTGGAGATTTTACGATCTAGGAAGTAAAAAATAACAAAAATTAACATTATTAAAAACGTATTTCAATTTATTTCTTGGCTTAAACTTTGATGGAATGCATTTTGCAAAATCCCAACCCTGTACCACCATCTCCGATCTTTTAGTTATATGACAGCTGTCAAATATAGTCGACCGATCGATATGGACGGACCGACGGACAAAGAGTAATGATTAGATCGACACAGGATGTGATCGAGGTTATGAATACATATAAAGTCATTGGGTCGGGCCAAAATTAGAATACCCTCTGGAAAGGTATAAAAAGACAGAAGGTAATCGTATATTTGAAAACGTATTTATTTATTTATGCATGTATGTATGTATGTATGTATGCAATTTATCCAAACCGCAAACATAGCACTCTACCCCAGTTTATAAACAATCCCCAATCCCCCAGTTTTTCCAATCTCGGCGGCATTTCCTTGTTTTTGTTTTTGTCATTGCCTTTGCCAGCGCTTAGTAACCAAACTTAAAGTAAACACAGCTCCCGCTTGAAGACAAGCCATGGTCAACTTATTGCGCTTCAATCAAACTCCATCAGTCAGCAAATTTGAATTTCACAATGCAGTAAAATAATTTCAGCATAAAGCTTTCATTGTAAACATAATTGAAAGTTCAAGAAGTTTCTAAAAGAAAAGCTTCTGGCCGAGGTTGATTGGATTAAGATTAAGAATTATAAGATAAGTCTGATTCGGGATAAGATCGAGAACGGTTTCCAATTAGGAAAAAAACAAAACGCAGTGTCTTGTAATATTGTATGTTAAAAATCGTATCACCGAAAAAATATTAAAATATATTGAAATAAAAATTATTTTTTTAATATAATTAACAATAACAATTTTAATTTGCATGTATTTATGTACATACCCTTGGAGAAGTAAATAAGGTTTATATGTAAAAGTTCAGTGGTTGCTTACATCATACACAAATACATTAATACCAATAATATACATATAAATATTTTATAAAATACATATTACAGAAGAAAATGTTAACAATAATTTTTTAATTATATTTGAATTTATGAATATTTTTCTCGGAAATTATTATATAAATAACAGCAACTTATTTGATCAAGCTAAATTGAAACACAATAAGATAGAAATAAGATGTAAGATTTCCAAAATCCACGGATACACTGAAGGTATTGGATGCATTGATGCCATGCTCCCTGAGGAACCATTCGTTAAGGGGTAATATCCAACAAATGCTCAAAAAAACAAGGCTTTTTTCATAATTTTTTTAAAATAACATTTAAGATGGAAGGTATATAAATAATGTATCATTGAATTAAATAACTTTTTTAATTATTAACATTTTTTTCGCAAAATACCGACGGTCTAAAAATTTTTTTCGAGAAAAACAACGACTTTTATTTTTTATAACTTTCGTTTTTGTTAATCAATCGCTAAAAACGTGTGTACTTCACTAGATAATTTAATGAAGAAGCTACAGTTCAAATTTCAAGTCAATCTGATAAATTTTTTCAGTTCTACTGCTCTTTCTTTTTGGGAAAAACGCGTTTAAAGTTTCAAAATGCTATACAAGGAGCATAAAAGTTGTTCGTTAAAAATTTATTTAAAGGAATTTTGAGTTTAGATCTATACTTGGGCGTTATAGATTTTGATTCTAGGATAGTTTTAGCATGATTTAAGCCAATAAATAAAAAAAATTTTTTTTTTTTAAATTGGTGGATACTACCCCTTAACCACGTACTTACATAAGTAGAACAGGGGAGGTGGATAATGTGTAGATTGGAGTATAGTATATTTAGTATAGTCAATATACCACATACTGAAATGCCACAAAATTAGTTACCCACCCAAGTTATAAAATAATTAAATCGCTATCTTGGTTACAACAAAAATGCGGGATTTATAAGCCTCTGAATTAGGATATTGAAAAAAAAGTTATAAAGCCATTACAATTCTGATTCTTTAGTACCCATAAGGATCGGCACATGTCCATTTTGTGGATGTCAATCCAATGCTGAACCCATGCCTTGCCTCTACGGTGATCCTTCTTCAGGGTGGGATTGGTCCTTTTACGAAGATTATAGTGTAGGGCTTGACTTTGCCTAACTTTTAGATCACTGGCCTTGTGGCTCAGCAATGTAATTCTAAATTGCAATGACAAAAAAAACTGAACATGATCGAAGCCTAGTTCTATCCTAAGCGTCAATGCATTACGCCTCAGTACAGTCTCAGTACATTCGGTGACCGAAAAAGTGTTCTCCTCGCGTTCAGTCAGTGTGTCGTCATTAAGTTATAGGATGATAAATTGATGGGATACAGGATAAACGACGACCTGAATTTAGCTCTTGACCTCTGATTCTAGAAGCTTCTATTAAACTAACTAATGAAGTGTCTTGTTCGATAAGTAATTTAAGATCGGCATGATCAAGGACCATTCCTAAATCTAACTATCTGTAAAGTGGAAACCTACTTGAGGTAGTCCTTGTGGATCACCCTCCCCTTAATGAAAACAGACGTTCCCAAAATTTAATTTCTAAGACACAATTAAAAATAATAATAATAGATATAGACTAGCTTCACCCTGCCACGCTTCCCTGTGGCAAATTGTGATTGCATGCATGATTGTGATTAATTTTAAAATATAACTCTCATTATTTCGAATCAATAAGCGGTAGGCGTAATAGTTTAGTGCGCTGCATATTCGATTCTGCACGTTTATACGCTAAAAATTACTTTGACGAAGGTACCCAATATTTATTCAAAGTAAGGGTATGCAACAGAATATTTAATTCATTAAGTATGCTGTAATAGCCACGGGTTTAAGTGGCCACGTGATTAAGGGCGGTCGTTATATAATAGTATAGTCCTGACCCAGAAAAAGTCCAACTAATTATCAGGGAGCAGGGAAGGTCCCGCACCGAAATTTATTCTTCGAGTGTTCTTAATATCTGCTTATAAAGGTTCACTTAGCCAAAAAACCGCGAAGTTGCACTGTCGTGAGGCCAGCAGCGGATCGGCTTTTATATATATTTCTTATTTTAGCATACAGAGAGTGTGTTCGCTGAGCGCATGTGATTATCTACTTTTGTAGTGATGGTTCAGCTGAAGTCAGTGATCTTATTAAACTTTCCCTTGGACTGAACCATTTACTTTGACATTATTTTTTAGCAAAATATTCGGCTCTAATTGTATGCAGTAGATACCCAATATGTGCGCATATCATATCTCCCTCCTTTTGAAAAATAACGTAACTTAGTGTAGTTATTTTATTTTATTATTTTTGCATATTTATATATTTATTTTTTTTTGTTATTTCATTTAAATTTATGATATCAATCATGAATAAAAAATTTTTAATCTGTCTTTATACATGTATACTAATTGTTTTTTATTTTTATTGTTCGATGTTATTACATTGTCTCTTTCTTCTATCTTTTTTACCTTAAAGGGTTCCGTATATGTTGTCGCTCGATTGGAGTTGCCTTCAACCACACACGTTTATCCACCAAATCCTATCACTATCAGGAAAATACTGACTACGCCTATCGATTACACCGTTCGATCCGCGACATCCCCGACCCCGTGAATAACCGATTCACTCAAATCCAGAACTGCGAGTTTAGAGACGGGTCGCATCATTGTTCTCGATAGGCCGATGTCACTCAAGCGCACCTTGGTGCGCCTGACGACTCCATATGCTCCACTGTAGACCTCCTCCACGATGTCCTTGCACCAATTTCGTCGGGGCAAGGCGGGATCGCAGACGAAGACCATATCACCCTGGTGTATGGGCTCCGTTCTTCGGCTCGACTTCTCGCGGCGCCCAAGCGTAGGCAGGTACTCCATGACCCACCTCCTCCAGAAACGGTCTCGCAGCATCCGAGCAATCCTCCACTGCTTTTTTGAAGAACCCTCCATGGGCATCTCCGCATCCAATCCAGGCGTATCCGGCAGATTGGCTACTCTCTTGAATAAGTCATTTGGCGTCAACGGCGCCTCCTGTTCCGCATCCATAGGCACATGGGTAAGCGGACGCGAATTCACAATATTCTCCGCCTCAATCAGGAGACTCTCCAATACATGGTCCTTCGCGCAACTTCCTTCAGGGTATGACGCAGTACTCTCTTGACGCACTGCACCATGCGCTCCCATACTCCGCCCTCAGACGCCACTGGGCAATTGAAAACCCATTCTATGCTTTTGCTTGACAACTCACTCTGAATCTTCTCCATCTCGAACACGTCACCAAAGCGTCTGGCTTCCCTGTCAGCTCCCACGAAGTTCTTGCCGTTGTCGCTGCGCAGTCTATGTACTGTCCCTTTACGGCAGCAAAGTTCCTGATCGCAATTATGCAGGAATCCGTCGACAGGTCATGCACCAGCTCCAGATGAATCGCCCTTGTCGTCAAGCACGTGAACAAGGCGACCCAACGCTTGTCCTTGTGACGGGACATAGTCACCAACAGTGGCCCAAAGTGATCCAAACCAGTGTACTTGAATGGCCATACACCCGCATCCAATCTGTCCTCTGGATGGGGTCCTATTACCGGCGGCATCGGCCGCACTCGCTGCAACTTGCACTCGTTGCACGATGAGATCACTCTCCGCATCACTCGCCTCATCTTCGTGACCCAGAATCTCGTCCGGATCTCAGCGATCGTAGCATCCACATTTTAATGTTTCATCCTGGCGTGGAAATGTCACACAATCAGCTCTGTCAGACTGTGCCTGTGTGACAGTATTACGGGCCTCCTCGCACTGTACGGTATGCACAATGCGGCATCAATTCTGCCATAAGCTCGCAGAATCCCGTTCTTGTCCAGGTAGGGTACCAACCCTCGAATGTATCTCGAGCTAGCGTCGTCCTGCCCAGTTTCCACCGCCCTCATCTCGTCGGGAAACGACTCCAACTGTGTCTGTCTGACCAACAGGTTCTCCGCGTCCTTACATTCTGCTGCAGTAAGGCCATATTCCTCAAAATCGCTTCTCTGTTTGCGGCATACGCGCGCAAACCGTAGGACCCAGGCCATGATCCTCACCCAGGCGATTGAAGCTCGAGAATCTCTGAAACTGATTAACAAAATCTTCTTCATCAGGGGCATCTGGAACACGCTCAGTTCTTTCCTCAGGCCCCGGCCAGCTGGCTGCTGGCTGCCTAAAAAATGCATGTCCTCTTAGCCACATTAAATCCTGGCTAAGGTCAACTCCCCTCTGCGACCGCGTCGCATCATCCGCCGGATTGTCGGCCGTAGGCACCCATCTCCATTGAAAAACCTTTGACGACTCCAGAATCTCCGCCACTCGGTTGCCAACAAACTGCTTATACCGGCGGTGGGTGCTGCCGATCCATCTTAGCACCGTCTTTGAGTCCGTCCATAACACCGGGTCCGTGATGGCCACACTGTGCTCCTCCTTGACAGTGTTCATCAGCCTGGTCCCGAGAACTGCTGCCTGCAGCTCCAGCCGTGGCTGGACCTCACCAGCACGTTGTCGTCTTCATATGAGACCCTCCAATAGGCCACCGCCGCGAATGCTGCCTAACTAGCATCCACGAAGACGTGCAATTCTAATGGCGAGGACATCGGAACTGTCCCACGGCGTTCATCTCTTTGCGTCGCAAATGCTTTGCTTAACTCCTCTGGTAGTGGTTCGTCCCACTGCCTTCAAATCTCTCGCAACAGCAGCTTCGCTGTAATCATGAGGCAGCACAGGAATCCCAGGGGATCAAACGTTGACATCACCAGGCTCAAATATTCCCTCTTCGTAGGGGCTCGATCTCCACTCAGAACGCTGCTTGGCACTCGATGATACTCCACGTTGAATCTGAAGTCATCCGTTGCTACCTGCCAACTCATTCCGAGGATCTTTTGCTCAGCCTCACCCCATTCGACGCTCTTGACGCGTCCAGGTCCTAAAGCCGTCTTCACGGTGGGCGAGCTGGATGAAAACTGACATAACTCGAATCCAGCATCCGCATGTATCTCCTTTACTCGGGTAGATACGCTGATAGCAGCGCTCTCTGTAGCGAAACTGTCCACATAGTCATCGACATAATGGTAGTCGGTGATAGCCTTGACTGCTCTCGGATCCGAATCCCGAAACTTCAGGGCATTCACGGTCTTCACGTAATGTGCAGAGCTCCGCGGGGATGCTGCTCCAAACGTCATTACGTTCATCTCATAGACATCCGAATCTCTCTCGTCGTCGCCATCTCAAAATCTCATCTCAAAATGTGGCAAATACCATAACCGGTCGCTCCTCACCGCGACCTCATCCGGCTGTAGCCTCCTTGCGTATTCTTTAGACACGTAATCCTTTATAATCCGATCATATTCCTGCGCCATTTTCTTCTTGCGCTTCAATTTCTTCTCTACGTTGATCAGCCTCTTGTACGCCATCTCGTAGCTCTGTGGCAGCGCAACGTGGTCGCCCTTCCAGAGTCTGGTAGCGTCTGGTAGCGACGCCCCACTCTCACCGTGGTGTCTTCAAGCATCCTTTGTGCCCGCACATCGTCGCTGGCTGCGACCTGTGGCGCGAGCTCAGGCTCGAAACGGCATATACGTTTCTCAATCGTGGCGAGTGAGCTTTCAAACTCCGCTTATCTTTAAACTCACCACGTGGGTAGGCTCTCTGGTTGCCCTACCTCCAAACCATTGGATATTTAGCTGACGACGCTCTCCTTGCATTCCAAGATCTTTTCGCAGCTCGTCATCGATCATCGTGACGGAGGATCCGTCATCTAGGAGCGCATTCACGCGGAGCTCCTCTCTCTAGGCTGTTTCTGGGAACGGCTGGCTGCTGGTTCCCCTCTTGGTCCCTGTGACCATCTCGTAGCGAAGGCATCCTGACCGGGCTGCGTCTGGAAACTGCTGGCAGCTGGCTCCCTCCGTGGCGTCTGAAACCACCTCGCTGCTGCGGCCTTCGCTCCTCGTCCATTGATCTCGACGCCTCGGCTTCTTTCCCTCGACGTCCAAAACCGTGCACACCACGTTTGCGTACTCCTGTAGCCACGCGCTGAAGTGGACAACAGTGGGAAGGGGCACAATCGTTGCAGCATGCCTGTCCAAGTCCACTCGCTTGCTCGTAGGAAGTTTGGCCACAAGCTCCTCCATGAGGGTTGGGTTCTCCAGGTGCTGCTCCGCCTTCGCTGACTGCAAGAAGGCCGCGAGGGTACTCACTCGGGTAGCGAACAGAATGATCTTCGCCAAATTGTGCTCCGAAATAAGCTGCGCCTCTCGCACGCTGTTCAGCTGGCTGCGTATAAGCTGCTCCGGTCTTCCGAACCTAAAGCGCAGCTGCTCCATCACGGACGGACATTCCCTGGATGAATTAGTAGCGCCTTCACTGTCTCACGGGCTTCATCCATCAGCGCCTTCAGTAATCTCTGGTTGATCTCCAGATCCGTGCAATTGTACGCTCGGGTCGTCTCCACGAACGCACAGCTGAAGATCGGCCACTCCTCGGCGTGAGTTACCAGATCTTCCTGTCAGGTTCCTGCTAAGTCCAGCCAATCCTGCCAGGTTCCTGCTAGTTTGTTAGAACAAATGTATATTCCGCCAATAAAACGTTTCTTCGTTGAGTAGTCAAATCCAACTGAAACTGTTTATTCATATGCTTAGCTTCAGCTATTCAAATTATTGCTGTATATGTGTACAATTACTTATGTATATGTTTACAATTACTTATGTGCCAAACTGCTGTTGCAGCAGTTCCATAGTCTTTTTGTGAGGCAGCCCACATCCTGTCCAATGCCGACGCATTGCAACATTGTGATACCAAGTATCATGTTGCATGTTTTGGTTCATCTAGGCGATGAACCAATTCTTGACAGTTCGGCGAGTGGGACCGACACGACTATACCCTGTATAGTTGTTGCGGTAACTCCTCCCCCCTGGAATGGAGTGACGGCCACATCGATGGAATGGCCGGAACGTTAGTCGGTGGATGCTCCACCGGGGCAAAAATGATGCTTCTCTTTTTGTACGTCAGGATACATGCTGCAGAAATGGCCAGAATGATAAAAAGTGTGTACAGCGTGTAGAGATTGTTGTTTAAGTCTTCAAAATTATTAGGCCGTCCAGATTTGTTAAGGGCTCGAGGCTAAGTTTGCGCAAATAAATGTCCTCGAAAGTGTTGTTTATGTTCATTTGCCTAAACGTTTGTATGGAGAGTTGCGATTTAACTTCGAATTCCATTATCGTGGCGTCGTACTATAGGCCGTTAATTTGAAGCGTACAGTTATTGTAGGTTAAAATGGCGGACCCTCTGATTGAAAAGGGTTCCTGGCAAGAAGATGTTACGTTGGTGTTTGGAGTGTTGAAGATAAAGATGTGTCGTTGTTCCACTTCTTTGATGATTTCCTGCTGGCCAATGTCCTTTATGTCGCATGTTGCCGTTTGGTCATAGAGCATGCCTCTGAGACAGTGAATGTTGACTAAGTTGGTTTGTGTCAATGTATTGTCACACATATAAGTTTGGTGGATCATGGGGCATTTTTTGTCAAAAGCCAAAATTTGATCGTTTTGGTCGTATAAAATTGGGTACAATTAAGAATATTATTTGATTTAGCGGTAGGGGAACAATGTGAGCTAATTTGTAAGTTTGTTTGTTAAATATAGGTATTCTTACATGGAAAATTATATAAAAATCATTAATATAGGTTTCTAAGGTTAACAATCTATATACGTGTTCTTCAGATTCTAGTTTTAAGTTTTGGTCTGATAAAAAAAAAAGGTCTCTGTTTTTTCTTTTGTTTAAAATTATTCTATATATTTCTGTTAGGGATAAATGGAGTCTTTCCACAGGGCAGTTACTAGAAGATTGTTGAAATGAAGTAAAATGCATTGCTATATTATATTGTGCCCAAAAATCTTTAAAAAGTTTATTTGTAAATTCAGAAGCTTGGTCGCAAATGAGTTTTTTCGGAATTCCGAACGATGAAAGGAAATTCCTCATAGATTTGACAATGTTTAGACTGTCTCTGTATAGCCTAAAGCAAGTTTGGTGAATTTGTCTAAGATAGTGCAAATGGTCTTTTTGTTGATGGTATAAATGTAGGTGTGTATAATTTGCATAGGGCCTGAGGGGGTTTCAGTTTCCGAATCTACTAATTTCAGTGGTTTTCTGTCGTACTTGAGTGTTTGACAGATGTCGCAGTCATTAATAATGTGCGCGACTTTGGTCTTTAACAATGGAAAATATATAGATCTTCTTAAATGAGATACTGTTTCGTCAATTCCTCTGTGGTTATTTGCTACATGATATGGACGTATCTCTGCTTCTTGTTCGTCCGGGTTGGTTATGTCTTTTAGGAAGGTGACGCATCTAACAACTTTGTATAATTGGGTTGGTAGGAAGTATTCCTCCAAAATTTCTTTAATAATATTGAAAATTTGCGTAAAGAGCAAATATAATGTTAGGTCTAAGAATCTTTCTCAACATATCAGTGGCTTTGTCCTTGTTGTAGTGTGTCTCTATTATCGTACACTTCGTTTTATTTTTAAAAGGTGTAGAAATCAGTATCTCTGTTTGTGTTCCCATTTTAAAAATGATTTGTTCCCTAAACTTGTTTAGTGGTTTATTAAAAGTGGGAACTGAGTTAGAACTATTTCCGTTTGCAGGTGGAACAGTATCGTTAGTGTTAACTTCGCCAGGTAAACGGCTAAGAGCATCAGCTACTACGTTCTGAGGCCCTTTTTTATAAACTATCCCGTAGTCATATTCAAGTAACTTCAGTTTCCATCGCACTAATTTTGAATTCGGTTCTTTAAATTTGCGCCAAGTTAATGGTCTATGATCTGTGACGATTTTGAACTTCTGCCCGTACAAGTATGGGCGAAAATGTTTCGTAGCCCATATTATGGCTAACATATCTTTTTCTACGGTTGAATAATTAATTTCTGTATTTAATAGTGTTCTGCTAGAAAAGGATACAGGTTTATCGTTGTTTACTAAAATCAAGGTATTGGAGTATCGGGTCGTTGCAAAGCAACGTTTTGCAAGTTTCGAAAGCCCTACTGTACTCATCTATTTTTATTGTGGCTTTGCCTTTTAACTGTTGCGTTAGCGGTTTGGTAATCGCTGCAAAGTCCTTTATGAATTTTCTGTAATAGCCGAGTAAACCTAGGAATGACTTGATTTGTTTCCTGGACTTGGGCATGGGGAAGGCTTTAATAGCAATTTATTTGTTTGGGTTAGGTTTAATGCCACAATCAGGTACTATATGAGCTAAATATTCAATTTCTTTTCGGAGGAATTCAGATTTCTCCGGCTGGAGTTTTAAATTTGCTCTGTTCAATCTTTTGAATACTAACTTTAGGTCGTTTATGTGTTCCTGAAGTGATGAAGAAAAGACTATAATATCTTCAAGATAAATTAAACAACAGTTACTGTTAAGGTCTGCTAAAACATTGTCCATCACTCTTTGGAACGTGGCTGGAGCATTGGAAAGCCCGAAAGGCACTCTAACGAATTCAAAATGCCCTTCTATTGCCGAGAATGCTGTCTGGCTAGTATCTTTCGGGTCCATCTCTACTTGATGGTATCCACTTGCTAAATCTAAAGCAATAAAATATTTGGCTCTACTCGTACCTATTCTATCTAGAACTTCGTTGATGTTTTTTATACCCTGTACCCATTAAAAATGGGTGAAAAGGGTATCATAATATGGTGCAAATGTATGTAACAGGCAGAAGGAAGCATCTCCGACCCCATAAAGTATATATATTCTTGATCAGCATCAACAGCCGAGTCGATATAGCCATGTCCGTCTGTCCGTCCGTCCGTCCGTCCGTCCGTCCGTCCGCCCGTCCGTCCGTCCGTCCGTCCGTCCGTCCGTCCGTCTGTCCGTATCAACGCCTAGATCTCAGAAACTACAAGAGCTACAGACATGTGCCATATATCGTTGGATAGGTAATTTCCATACGCAGTACAAATTTGTTGTTTTATTTTGATATCACCCCCCACTCCCCCGCAATCAGCAAAAAACTGCCACGACCACGCTCCCCGCAAACCGCGAAAAACTGCCACGCCCACAATTATTAACCTAATGCTATGCAATTCGGCGTATGCGTTGGTGCTTATAAAAGCTATTTAATTTTTAAATTTGAACCAAATCGGATAAGAAACACGGAAGTTATTTTACATGCAAAATCTATGGCAAGGGAAGCAGAAGCGCAGCAAAACACGCATTGCGCGACGCCGACTGCGACGTTGACAGCGAAATGTGTATGGCTTTATGACACACGAAACTTATTTTCATAACCAAAATCATACCAAATTTATATTGTTATGGTACTCTTTTCTAATAGAATATTGTTTCATTTATTTATTGATACTAAATAAATAAATTGTAAGCATGTCTAAGGGTACAGGGTATTTTGCAATCGGGAAACTCGACTGCTGCTACCTTACTTGTTTTACTTTTTTTTTTTCATGGTGAAAATTTTTATTATTTGAATTAACATGTTTATTGTTACATATGTGGCAGCTTTTCAGTTTGTACATAAAAAATTGATTACTCAAAGGTATGTCAATACATACTGCACATCAAGTAAATTACTATTAACATGTACATTACATTTTACTACAAAATTATTTTACAATACAATTTTTTTTTAGAAAAATTTGGATGGAAGATCTGCGTTGTAATATTTCTTCAGTCTTCTTTTTCATGGGAGGTGGGTAAGCCTTCTCGCCAATGTGTTGGGGTGGAGGCCAAGACGTCTTAAGTAGTTTTCCGCGTGTGTCCTGCATACATCGCCTATTTTGGCTATGTTAAGATCCCTCTCTATATCTTTTGTTCGCATGTACCAGGGGGCGTTACAAATAGATCTGATTATTTTGCTTTGCGCAACTCTGATTTTGTTTAGGTTTGATTTACTTGTAATTCCATATACTTCGATACAATACTTCCAAATTGGGCTCGAAATGGATTTGTAGAGGCGGACTTTATTTGTCAACGAAATTTTGTTTCTCGGCGAAAGGAGCCATGACATTTTTGTATCCTTTAAAGGCATAGCTTGTTTAATCATAGTTGTGTGCCTTTGGAATGTTAATCCTCTGTCCAAAATCACACCAAGGTATTTGTAGTGGGTCTTGTGTTGAAGTGTGGAGCCAAGCATTGTAATTCCTGGGCAATTCAAAGGTCTTTTGGCGAATGTTACGCAAGCACATTTGCTGCAATTAATTCCAATATTCCATTCCATTGCCCACTTTTCGAAAGCCGTTACGTAATTTTGTAGGCCCCTGATTGCAATACTCATTTCTTTACTCCTGACCATTACCGCAGTGTCGTCCGCGTATATTGCCATTATACTGTCTTCGTCTTTAACTTCCCTATAGCACCAGGACTCCGGCAGGTCAGAGGTGTACAGCGAATACAAGGTCGGGTCTAGCACACTACCTTGGGGTACACCTGCCAAGATGGATCGCTGTGCTGATTTTTCGCCATCAACAACCACACTAAATTTCCTTTCTGCAGGAAAACTTTTAATTAGTATAATTAATTGCGGCATCAAGAGCGTTTTTAGCTTCGATAGAAGACCGTCACGCCAAACTCTGTCGAAAGCTTGTTGTATGTCCATAAATACAGCTACTGTGTCCATCTAGTTCTTCATTGCCTCTAAGGCAAAGTTGGTCACCCGGTGAAGCTGTTCTGGTGTGCCATGACTTTTTTCGGAAACCGAATTGCCATTGAGAAATAGCTTTGCTCACGCTACTCAGTCTGAGGATGCGATCCAGTAATACCCTTTCCATCATTTTTCCCAGCGCAGGTAAAAGACTAATGGGCCTATATGACTCTACTTCAGTAGGTTGCTTGTCAGGCTTTGGCATCATAGTTATGATTGCAGATTTCCACTTCCTTTTTTTAGCTTTGAGATTTTTTATCTGCGTTAATACTTTTCCCAACGTGACAGAATTTGTGTGGGACGCCATTTGGAAAGGTTATTTTAAGATTATTTGCACCCTGCCTCTCGTTTCTGCCGAAGAGATGTTGAAAGGCTTAATCTATCCTCTAAGCTGTTTGCAAAAACGTCTGCCTTTTCCTGGCTTGAGACGCACAAACTACCAATAGGATTCTTGATGGGAGCCTTTGGGATAACCTGTCTTTTAATGCTGATCGTCAGTTTCCAACAACGAATAGTTGGTCGGTGCATCAGGGCTTGCATTTTCCAGCATTTCATCAAAGTGGTCCTGCTTGTTTTTCTCCAGAACTTTTCTTAGACGGTTAGACAGCCTTTTATAAATGTTGTGGGCACGGATGTCTCCTGTTCTTGAAAATTTTCGTCTTGCTCTTCGTTTTAGTCGTATGAGGTCTAAAGCATTTTGTGAAAGGTTATTGTGTCTATTCAGGATGGGTAAATTTCTACTTCTTGGGGCAGCAAGTGTCGCCACCAACTGTATTTTGTCCATAAAGATCTCTACCGCATCTTCGATGTCTTCCGGATGGTTAATCTCGATGTTTAGATTAATGCTTCTTTCTAAGGTGTCTTTGAATTTGTTTACTGAAGAGCCGGGTAATAGAATAGTTCTCTTTATGGTTTGGTATTGGGGAGTGTGGCTAAGTGTTGCTAGTACTGGCAAGTGGTCCAAAAACAGATCGTAGTTTGTTGCGATTGAAAACTTGTTTATTGCCACCCCCTTTATTATAAAGAAGTCCAAGGCTGTCGGTGTCAGTCTAATGTTAGATGGATAAAAGGTAGGCTCACCTGTAGCTAAAACTTGGCTAGAGCTATTTACTATGGCCTCATATAGCCGTTTTCCTCGACTGCATGTCCTAAGTATGCCCCACCATTGGTGCTTTGCATTGTAATCGCCTCCTGCTATACATTTAGGGCCCAATGCGATTAGTAGTTGGTCGAAGTCGTTTTTGGTCCAGGGCTTGTTGGGAGGAAGAAGCTATTTTGAAGATACCACCATTCGTTGGTACATCGAGGCTGGTTATCTGGGAGTCAGTTCCCATAATTGGCTTATTTTGTCTGTGGCTGATTAGAGTTTTAATAAATATTGCTGAGCCTCCCTGGCGTTGTTACTAGGGTGGTTCGCGTAGTATTGTTGATAGCCTGGGAGGAATACTTTTACTCCCGGACGCATAAGAGTCTCTGTAATTAGCATGATATCTATGGAGTGAGCAATAAGAAAAATTCTAAGTTCTTCCTTTTTCTGTACAATTCCTCTTGCGTTCCATAACCCGGGTTTTAAGGTAGAGGCCATCATTTTTTAGCTACCAGAACTTGGACTATTTCTTGAAAAGACTTGTTTGCTTCGATCGTTTCAGTGATTAGTCTAAATAAATGATCTAATCGATCGCTATTATCCTGGATAGCCTTTTCAACAGAAGGATATTTCTTGTTAGAGCTGCAATCCTCGCCACTTACAGACGAATTTTGTTTAGCTGGAACGCTGGAGATGTTTCGAGTACTGGTCCTTACTATGTCTGTATACGAACATCCGTTTCTGACAGTCGGGGTGATAGTTACTTCTGCACGACGGCTTTCAAACTCTCCATTATTGTTGAGGTTGGGAGATCTAATTCCTGGCTTTAATTTTTTGGTTAACTACATTCTGACTTTGCAGCCTTTGAAACTGGCAGGATGATTCTCCATGCAGTTTTGGCATATGTACTGTTTGTTTAGCTGGGCCTCGCATTTTTTTGAGTTGGTAGGATGCAGTCCCGCACAATTTCCACAAGTTGGCTTTAAGAAACAACAATTGTGGGTGTGGCCAAAATTTTGGCAGTTGAAACATTGAGCTCTGTTTTTGCTTCGAGTGGCCTTCTCTACCGTTATCCTGTGGTTTCCAATTCGATTCACTTTAAGTGACTCGGCCACATTGGAAGTTGGCTTGAGGCTTACAAAAAAACAAAATTTGACTCGTTTTTAAATTGATAGCTTCTTCGTCATCGTTTTTGTCAATTTGAATTTCTTGCCATCTAGGCTTCCTTGGCGAGTAGATATTTAAAACCACGAAGCCTTTATCTGTGAAACAACGCTCAATTGCTGCCTTAGGAATTGTTGAGTGTAGATCCTCAGCACCAGCCTGTAAGGTTTCTCCTAAAGGAGCTGATGGTATCATAACTCACATCTCATGGCAGTCAAACTACGGACCACATTTCTAAAAGCTGTTGCATCAGAAGTGTAGATTCGCGAAATTCCTGCTTTAGAAGTCCGAATGATATAGTTTCCCGCTGGGATTGCTTGGTTTAGCTTTCTAGAGTTCTTATGTTATTAACGTGGGGAACACATATAGGAGGTGGTTTTGGCGTTGCCGTTTGACGCGGCTAGACTTTATTCGAAAATAATTCTGCGTTACTTTCAATAGCTTCGTCGAAAGTCTCCATCTGGTCAACAGGAGTAATCTCCTCAGCTAAAGCTGCAAAGCGATTGTTACGAAGGCCAGTTGAGGACGAAAAAGTTTTTGTCGGAGACGCAAGGGAAGAGGTTTTCTTGCTCTTTTTCTTGTTTGAATATTCTTTATCAGAGTCGGTAGGGACCCGTTTCCTACGTCTAGGCGGGGGCATGCTCTGAAAGGAGCATCCTGTTCGTGGTAAATAGACTCCAACTCTCTATAAGCAATCTTGGCTCGTAACTCCGCTTTAGTGCACCCAGCGACTTCCGACATGTCGGATTCGATCTACCATACTTTCTTTTTAAGCACCATTTTTTTTTTTATTTCCTCGATGAAATAATAAAATTTGATTATTTTTGGCAAAAACTTTTTTTTCCTTTTTTTGTCGGAAAATATTTAAAGAAAATAAAATCAAACTGATTCCTTTCTCAATGATTTTCTTGCGTAAACTATCTGGAGCGGCTTGGTACATCCGCAACAAAGACATTAAACAAGAGCTGAAGGTACCAAGGATTGGCGATGTCATAAACAAACATGCAACCGCGTACGCTAATAAATTGGGAATCCACCCAAACCAGTTGGCTCGAAAATTCTTGATGAGGAGACGTGTATTGGGACTGAGGGCGAGAAGGAGGCTCCTGCGCATTCACCCAACAGATCTGCCGAGAAGATATAAGTTAATTGATAAAATTAAATCATGCCTCTAGACTCCCTAATTAGGTTTAAGTATGTAAATATGTAAATACTTGATAGAAATTATGATACTCTGCAGTATAAGTAACAGTGGACTGCAATGTAAATAAATACAATTTTTATATATAAACAAGTGAGAAAAGTTATCTTCGGCTTGCCGAAGATGGTATACCCTTGAAAACAAAAAAGTTTTCCATACAAAGACTTGTTTTCATATCGGTCGTTTGTATGGCAGCTATATGATATAGTGATCCGATCCGGACTTTCACAAATCGTGTATGGCTATATCAAATGAATAAATGTTGAATTCGGTTGCAATAGGTTGGAAAACAAAAAAGTTTTCCATACAAAGACTTGTTTTCATATCGGTCGTTTGTATGGCAGCTATATGATATAGTGGTCCGATCCGGACCAAACTTTCACAAATCATGTGTGACATTTTTGTATCCTTTAAAGGCATAGCTTGTTTAATCATAGTTGTGTGCCTTTGGAATGTTAATCCTCTGTCCAAAATCACACCAAGGTATTTGTAGTGGGTCTTGTGTTGAAGTGTGGAGCCAAGCATTGTAATTCCTGGGCAATTCAAAGGTCTTTTGGCGAATGTTACGCAAGCACATTTGCTGCAATTAATTCCAATATTCCATTCCATTGCCCACTTTTCGAAAGCCGTTACGTAATTTTGTAGGCCCCTGATTGCAATACTCATTTCTTTACTCCTGACCATTACCGCAGTGTCGTCCGCGTATATTGCCATTATACTGTCTTCGTCTTTAACTTCCCTATAGCACCAGGACTCCGGCAGGTCAGAGGTGTACAGCGAATACAAGGTCGGGTCTAGCACACTACCTTGGGGTACACCTGCCAAGATGGATCGCTGTGCTGATTTTTCGCCATCAACAACCACACTAAATTTCCTTTCTGCAGGAAAACTTTTAATTAGTATAATTAATTGCGGCATCAAGAGCGTTTTTAGCTTCGATAGAAGACCGTCACGCCAAACTCTGTCGAAAGCTTGTTGTATGTCCATAAATACAGCTACTGTGTCCATCTAGTTCTTCATTGCCTCTAAGGCAAAGTTGGTCACCCGGTGAAGCTGTTCTGGTGTGCCATGACTTTTTTCGGAAACCGAATTGCCATTGAGAAATAGCTTTGCTCACGCTACTCAGTCTGAGGATGCGATCCAGTAATACCCTTTCCATCATTTTTCCCAGCGCAGGTAAAAGACTAATGGGCCTATATGACTCTACTTCAGTAGGTTGCTTGTCAGGCTTTGGCATCATAGTTATGATTGCAGATTTCCACTTCCTTTTTTTAGCTTTGAGATTTTTTATCTGCGTTAATACTTTTCCCAACGTGACAGAATTTGTGTGGGACGCCATTTGGAAAGGTTATTTTAAGATTATTTGCACCCTGCCTCTCGTTTCTGCCGAAGAGATGTTGAAAGGCTTAATCTATCCTCTAAGCTGTTTGCAAAAACGTCTGCCTTTTCCTGGCTTGAGACGCACAAACTACCAATAGGATTCTTGATGGGAGCCTTTGGGATAACCTGTCTTTTAATGCTGATCGTCAGTTTCCAACAACGAATAGTTGGTCGGTGCATCAGGGCTTGCATTTTCCAGCATTTCATCAAAGTGGTCCTGCTTGTTTTTCTCCAGAACTTTTCTTAGACGGTTAGACAGCCTTTTATAAATGTTGTGGGCACGGATGTCTCCTGTTCTTGAAAATTTTCGTCTTGCTCTTCGTTTTAGTCGTATGAGGTCTAAAGCATTTTGTGAAAGGTTATTGTGTCTATTCAGGAGGGGTAAATTTCTACTTCTTGGGGCAGCAAGTGTCGCCACCAACTGTATTTTGTCCATAAAGATCTCTACCGCATCTTCGATGTCTTCCGGATGGTTAATCTCGATGTTTAGATTAATGCTTCTTTCTAAGGTGTCTTTGAATTTGTTTACTGAAGAGCCGGGTAATAGAATAGTTCTCTTTATGGTTTGGTATTGGGGAGTGTGGCTAAGTGTTGCTAGTACTGGCAAGTGGTCCAAAAACAGATCGTAGTTTGTTGCGATTGAAAACTTGTTTATTGCCACCCCCTTTATTATAAAGAAGTCCAAGGCTGTCGGTGTCAGTCTAATGTTAGATGGATAAAAGGTAGGCTCACCTGTAGCTAAAACTTGGCTAGAGCTATTTACTATGGCCTCATATAGCCGTTTTCCTCGACTGCATGTCCTAAGTATGCCCCACCATTGGTGCTTTGCATTGTAATCGCCTCCTGCTATACATTTAGGGCCCAATGCGATTAGTAGTTGGTCGAAGTCGTTTTTGGTCCAGGGCTTGTTGGGAGGAAGAAGCTATTTTGAAGATACCACCATTCGTTGGTACATCGAGGCTGGTTATCTGGGAGTCAGTTCCCATTATTGGCTTATTTTGTCTGTGGCTGATTAGAGTTTTAATAAATATTGCTGAGCCTCCCCTGGCGTTGTTACTAGGGTGGTTCGCGTAGTATTGTTGATAGCCTGGGAGGAATACTTTTACTCCCGGACGCATAAGAGTCTCTGTAATTAGCATGATATCTATGGAGTGAGCAATAAGAAAAATTCTAAGTTCTTCCTTTTTCTGTACAATTCCTCTTGCGTTCCATAACCCGGGTTTTAAGGTAGAGGCCATCATTTTTTAGCTACCAGAACTTGGACTATTTCTAGAAAAGACTTGTTTGCTTCGATCGTTTCAGTGATTAGTCTAAATAAATGATCTAATCGATCGCTATTATCCTGGATAGCCTTTTCAACAGAAGGATATTTCTTGTTAGAGCTGCAATCCTCGCCACTTACAGACGAATTTTGTTTAGCTGGAACGCTGGAGATGTTTCGAGTACTGGTCCTTACTATGTCTGTATACGAACATCCGTTTCTGACAGTCGGGGTGATAGTTACTTCTGCACGACGGCTTTCAAACTCTCCATTATTGTTGAGGTTGGGAGATCTAATTCCTGGCTTTAATTTTTTGGTTAACTACATTCTGACTTTGCAGCCTTTGAAACTGGCAGGATGATTCTCCATGCAGTTTTGGCATATGTACTGTTTGTTTAGCTGGGCCTCGCATTTTTTTGAGTTGGTAGGATGCAGTCCCGCACACATTTCCACAAGTTGGCTTTAAGAAACAACAATTGTGGGTGTGGCCAAAATTTTGGCAGTTGAAACATTGAGCTCTGTTTTTGCTTCGAGTGGCCTTCTCTACCGTTATCCTGTGGTTTCCAATTCGATTCACTTTAAGTGACTCGGCCACATTGGAAGTTGGCTTGAGGCTTACAAAAAAAAAAATTTGACTCGTTTTTAAATTGATAGCTTCTTCGTCATCGTTTTTGTCAATTTGAATTTCTTGCCATCTAGGCTTCCTTGGCGAGTAGATATTTAAAACCACGAAGCCTTTATCTGTGAAACAACGCTCAATTGCTGCCTTAGGAATTGTTGAGTGTAGATCCTCAGCACCAGCCTGTAAGGTTTCTCCTAAAGGAGCTGATGGTATCATAACTCACATCTCATGGCAGTCAAACTACGGACCACATTTCTAAAAGCTGTTGCATCAGAAGTGTAGATTCGCGAAATTCCTGCTTTAGAAGTCCGAATGATATAGTTTCCCGCTGGGATTGCTTGGTTTAGCTTTCTAGAGTTCTTATGTTATTAACGTGGGGAACACATATAGGAGGTGGTTTTGGCGTTGCCGTTTGACGCGGCTAGACTTTATTCGAAAATAATTCTGCGTTACTTTCAATAGCTTCGTCGAAAGTCTCCATCTGGTCAACAGGAGTAATCTCCTCAGCTAAAGCTGCAAAGCGATTGTTACGAAGGCCAGTTGAGGACGAAAAAGTTTTTTGTCGGAGACGCAAGGGAAGAGGTTTTCTTGCTCTTTTTCTTGTTTGAATATTCTTTATCAGAGTCGGTAGGGACCCGTTTCCTACGTCTAGGCGGGGGCATGCTCTGAAAGGAGCATCCTGTTCGTGGTAAATAGACTCCAACTCTCTATAAGCAATCTTGGCTCGTAACTCCGCTTTAGTGCACCCAGCGACTTCCGACATGTCGGATTCGATCTACCATACTTTCTTTTTAAGCACCATTTTTTTTTTTTTTCCTCGATGAAATAATAAAATTTGATTATTTTTGGCAAAAACTTTTTTTTCCTTTTTTTGTCGGAAAATATTTAAAGAAAATAAAATCAAACTGATTCCTTTCTCAATGATTTTCTTGCGTAAACTATCTGGAGCGGCTTGGTACATCCGCAACAAAGACATTAAACAAGAGCTGAAGGTACCAAGGATTGGCGATGTCATAAACAAACATGCAACCGCGTACGCTAATAAATTGGGAATCCACCCAAACCAGTTGGCTCGAAAATTCTTGATGAGGAGACGTGTATTGGGACTGAGGGCGAGAAGGAGGCTCCTGCGCATTCACCCAACAGATCTGCCGAGAAGATATAAGTTAATTGATAAAATTAAATCATGCCTCTAGACTCCCTAATTAGGTTTAAGTATGTAAATATGTAAATACTTGATAGAAATTATGATACTCTGCAGTATAAGTAACAGTGGACTGCAATGTAAATAAATACAATTTTTATATATAAACAAGTGAGAAAAGTTATCTTCGGCTTGCCGAAGATGGTATACCCTTGAAAACAAAAAAGTTTTCCATACAAAGACTTGTTTTCATATCGGTCGTTTGTATGGCAGCTATATGATATAGTGATCCGATCCGGACTTTCACAAATCGTGTATGGCTATATCAAATGAATAAATGTTGAATTCGGTTGCAATAGGTTGGAAAACAAAAAAGTTTTCCATACAAAGACTTGTTTTCATATCGGTCGTTTGTATGGCAGCTATATGATATAGTGGTCCGATCCGGACCAAACTTTCACAAATCATGTGTGGCTATGTCAAATGAATAAATGTTGAATTCAGTTGCAATAGCTTGGAAAACAAAAAAGTTTTCCATACAAAGACTTGTTTTCATATCGGTCGTTTGTATGGCAGCTATATGATATAGTGGTCCGATCCGGACCAAACTTTTACAAATCATGTATGGCTATGTCAAATGAACAAATGTTGAATTCAATTGCAATAGCTTGGAAAACAAAAAAGTTTCCCATACAAAGACTTGTTTTCATATCGGTCGTTTGAATGGCAGCTATATGATATAGTAATCTGATCCGGATCAAACTTTCAATAATTATGTATGGCTATTTCAAATGATTAAATGTTGAATTCGGTTGCAATAGCTTGGAAAACAAAAAAGTTTTCCATACAAAGACTTGTTTTCATATCGGTCGTTTGTATGGCAGCTATATGATATAGTGGTCCGATCCGGACCAAACTTTTACAAATCATGTATGGCTATGTCAAATGAATAATAATTGAATTCAATTGCAATAGCTTGGAAAACAAAAAAGTTTCCCATACAAAGACTTGTTTTCATATCGGTCGTTTGTATGGCAGCTATATGATATAGTGGTCCGATCCGACCGATTCTTAAACTTGATCTGCGTGCAACAAAAATAATGATCTGGTAAAAATTTCAAAGCGCTAGCTTTAAAACTACTGTCTATTTTTTGCATAGAAACAGACGGACAGACGGACAGACGGACATGGCTATATCAACTCGGCTGTTGATGCTGATCAAGAATATATATACTTTGTGGGGTCGGAGCTGCTTCCTTTAATGCGTTACACATTTCTGGACAAAATTATAATACCCTTTTTCAAGGGTATAAAAAAAAAAAAAATTAAGAACAGGTATCCCTCGTATAACGCGGTTTTATACAACGCGGTTTTATACAACGCGGTTTCGATATAACGCGATTTGGAAAAAATTAGGTTTCAGGGGAAAGGGGAAAATACATAATTATAAAATCTGGAAGAATAACAATAAAGATTTTAATGAACCTTTAATTTGTTTTAGTTTTTTTTTTTAATTTTTGAATGTACACATAATTATTTAAATTTTGTTTTTTTGAATTTTGGAATATGTACATATGTATATGTATTATTATTCATATCTTGTGTTTTTAATTGTATAAGAAAGTCAGAATTTTTGTATTGTGTTGAAAAATACAGGGTGTGTTATGAAAGTAATGCGCATTTTCTAAGAAAAATATATTTGTTGATCCAATCAGTACAAATTATTAAAATTCTTCAAAATAGTCCCCTCCTGCGTCAATACACTTGCGGAGACGTGTATGCCACGCCTGGAAAGCACCCGCACGGAGCTAAGTCAGGGCTGTAAGGAGGCTGGGGCACAACTGAGATCTTCTTCTGGGTCAAGAAGTTGGTGACGACGAAGGCCGTGTGGCTGGGGGCGTTATCGTGGTGGGCATGAAAACGTCTTTGATGTCTGGCCTGACGCGTACGACTCGGCGTTTCAGTCTCTTGAGTACCTCTTGGTAAAAGGCTCCGTTGACAGTTTGTCCTTGCGGTACAAACTCAAAATGGACGATTCCTCGGACGTCAAAGAAGACAATCAGCATTGTTTTGATACGAGATTTGCTCATGCGCGCCTTGTTGGGTCTGGGAGAAAATTGTGTGTGCCACTTGGAGCTCTGTCGTTTGGATTCTGGATCGTACTCGAACATCCAGGATTCATCCCCAGTTACAGTAAAATTTAAAAAACCTGGATCATTTCTAATCGATTCCAACAATTCTTCACAGCGCAAAACTCGAACGTTTTTCTGCTCCTCCGTCAACACCTTCGGCACAAGCTTCGCACAGACCTTTCGCATTTGCAAATCCTCCGTCACTATTCCATGTACCGCAAATGTTGACAAGTTTAGGATGTCAGCGATTGCCCGGATGCTTAACCGACGGTCTGAACTCAAAGTTTCTCGCACACGGCGAACGTTTTCATCAATTCGTGCTGATGTTGGACGTCCGGAACGTGGATCGTCGGTGACCTCCTCTCGACCCTCCTTGAAGGCCTTGTGCCACCTTCCCCACTGAGATCTCGAAATGCACTCCTCCTTAAAGGCCTCTCGAAGCATTTGATAAGTTTCCGATGCATTTTTGCCAAGTCGCACACAAAACTTTATGGCGTACCGCTGTTCCAGCGAACGCTCCATCGCACCGTGACACAACAGAAAAAATGACCGCTCTACGACACGTCCTACCACTTCTATTGCTCAGAGCGAACTGAGACCGAGCGCGTTGGAAAGGAGAGACTCCGCCCCAAATTTTCAGACAGGTCCGAGCGTGCTACGACAGGTAGTTACGTGACAATAAAACCATGCGCATTACTTTCATAACGCACCCTGTATGTGCATCTGTTATCTAGTATGTAATTTATTTAAAAAAAAAACCTATTAGAACACTAAACTGAAAACTAAGGTTTAGATAACGCGGATTTACATACATTTCATTTGATTACATACATTACATTTATACGAGGAATACCTGTAATTCATAGCGCCATAAATAAATCTGTCCCTGAAACATGGACTCCATCAGCGTCAACACCTCCATGGTTTAATAAGCACCTCTCTCTCCTAAAAAATAGGAAATCTACAGCTTTAAGGCCTAGAACCTTGTTACATCTTCCAAACTACCTTTCAACCAATTTTATGACCTTAACAATCAACTATATAAAAACTATACATCAAAATGCAAACTCAATTTTCGAAATGATCCAAGTTCTTTTTATTCTTTTGAAACTCTAAACGTAAATCCAATCTTTTCCCCGCTTCACTCTTATATAATAATACTTCCGACTTTTCGCATCCAGGTATTGCTAATCTTTCTGCGTCATTTTTTTAAACAACCTACTCATCTGGTTCATTTGATCCCTCCTCTAATTATCCATATCCATAATTTACCCTACATAAATAACATATATCTTTCGAAATTCCAATTTAACGATGTGTTTACGGCTCTTTCATCAATCAAAATCTTATATTCACCAGGCCCAGACAATGTACCTAGCTGCATCCTCAAAAGGTGCTCCGATCTTCTTACCTTACCTCTCATTATACTATTTAACCTATCCTTGGAGCTAACATCCCTACCTAAATTATCGAATAAATCATACCTTATGCCTATTTATAAAAAAGGCTCTAAGGCTTCCGTTGAGTACTACCGCGGCATTGCTAAGCTTTCTGCGATTCCCAAGCTTCTTGAGAAACTCATTACAGCGCAGATGCAACATGCATGTAAAAGCATAAACTCCCCCGCCGAACCTGTGCTGAGGTCTTGTTTCTACATATGCTTATCCATGGCATGGTTGATTCAAAAAACCTTCTAAGCCAGCTATCTTTTTGCATCCCTAATAGGAAAACTATGTCCTTTCGAACCCTATGGATACCTATTTGCAAATCGAACTACGCTGAACACGATCCCTTTTGCACTATTTGTAAAAACTATTTGTAAAAACTATTTGTAAAAACTATTTGTAAAAACTATAACCTCTTATTTCTTCCATCAAAAGATGGAAGGCTTACTTAGTGGAAAATGACTATGAGATAGTCTATAAGCCGGGAAAAGAAAATGTTGCACCAAACGCACTTTCTAGAATACCTCCAGAGCATATTAAAATTGTTGCCTGTACACAACATAGCACCGAAAGCTGCAGCCATTACATTATCGTTAGCGTCGCAGCACCAATAAATGTTTCCAAAAATCGGCTATTCATTTCTATCGTATTACACGCAGTCCATGATAGAAGACTTTAACATAAGGAACCGAACAGAAAAAAAGAATTCTGGAAATACCTAGAAGGTTGTATAGAAATGCTCAAGAGAACCAAAAACAACTTTCATAAATATACTATTTCTCAAGAATCGATCAAAAAGTTGTTAATGTGGTCAACAGACAACCCTCTAATAAATAAAAAGAACGAAACTTTTAATATAACTCACATTGTATTCCAAAGTTAGTTCAGAAAAGAAAGCGCTGTGTAGTTTTTGCAACGCAGACCACGACTAAAGGTTCTATCACTCGAAGCACAACAAGCTTTGCATACCAATAACACAGCACAACTGCGGTACATAAAGCACACTCAATGGTCAATAGCAAAACCAAATTAACAATTTTTGGAATTGTTCTGATTCTTTTCTTGGGAATTCACATACAATCAAAGGCAGAAGAGTATAACATTGCAATTAGGACCCAGAATATGAATGGAAACAAAGGTTAACGCGATCCTCGCACCATTAACTTGCGAGAAATTTGTGACTGGGTTGTAACAACAGCTATCTCATTTCAATAACATATACCTTTAGCGACCGCTTAAGGACAAGCAATGCAGCCCAATTCAGTGTACTCCAATACACAATCAGCGTCTGCCTAATATTCTGCATGCGGCAAGCTGCGAATATGATCTGTTTGAACCTGTTGCTTCCGTGCGCACCAACTCATGAGATTCCAAGAAGATCCTCAACCGCACCAATCGGTAATTAATAGAACAACACCTGAGCTATCAAAACGTTCGCAGTATTCTTGGAAAACTGAACTTACTTTATACTAACAGTTCTTCCTTTGACTTCGATGCTATTGTGCTAACAGAAACCTGGATAAACTCCACTGTCATAGACAATGAAATTTTGGTATCGAAGTATACTGTCTTTCGGGAAGATCGCCCAACCTTAGGAGGTGGCGTTCTGATTGCCGTTAACAACATCTACACAGTTGAACGTATTACTACTACTAATCCTTTCGGAATTGAATTTTTAGCCGTTAAAGGCGGACTTTATTTGTCAACGAAATTTTGTTTCTCGGCGAAAGGAGCCATGACATTTTTGTATCCTTTAAAGGCATAGCTTGTTTAATCATAGTTGTGTGCCTTTGGAATGTTAATCCTCTGTCCAAAATCACACCAAGGTATTTGTAGTGGGTCTTGTGTTGAAGTGTGGAGCCAAGCATTGTAATTCCTGGGCAATTCAAAGGTCTTTTGGCGAATGTTACGCAAGCACATTTGCTGCAATTAATTCCAATATTCCATTCCATTGCCCACTTTTCGAAAGCCGTTACGTAATTTTGTAGGCCCCTGATTGCAATACTCATTTCTTTACTCCTGACCATTACCGCAGTGTCGTCCGCGTATATTGCCATTATACTGTCTTCGTCTTTAACTTCCCTATAGCACCAGGACTCCGGCAGGTCAGAGGTGTACAGCGAATACAAGGTCGGGTCTAGCACACTACCTTGGGGTACACCTGCCAAGATGGATCGCTGTGCTGATTTTTCGCCATCAACAACCACACTAAATTTCCTTTCTGCAGGAAAACTTTTAATTAGTATAATTAATTGCGGCATCAAGAGCGTTTTTAGCTTCGATAGAAGACCGTCACGCCAAACTCTGTCGAAAGCTTGTTGTATGTCCATAAATACAGCTACTGTGTCCATCTAGTTCTTCATTGCCTCTAAGGCAAAGTTGGTCACCCGGTGAAGCTGTTCTGGTGCGCCATGACTTTTTTCGGAAACCGAATTGCCATTGAGAAATAGCTTTGCTCACGCTACTCAGTCTGAGGATGCGATCCAGTAATACCCTTTCCATCATTTTTCCCAGCGCAGGTAAAAGACTAATGGGCCTATATGACTCTACTTCAGTAGGTTGCTTGTCAGGCTTTGGCATCATAGTTATGATTGCAGATTTCCACTTCCTTTTTTTAGCTTTGAGATTTTTTATCTGCGTTAATACTTTTCCCAACGTGACAGAATTTGTGTGGGACGCCATTTGGAAAGGTTATTTTAAGATTATTTGCACCCTGCCTCTCGTTTCTGCCGAAGAGATGTTGAAAGGCTTAATCTATCCTCTAAGCTGTTTGCAAAAACGTCTGCCTTTTCCTGGCTTGAGACGCACAAACTACCAATAGGATTCTTGATGGGAGCCTTTGGGATAACCTGTCTTTTAATGCTGATCGTCAGTTTCCAACAACGAATAGTTGGTCGGTGCATCAGGGCTTGCATTTTCCAGCATTTCATCAAAGTGGTCCTGCTTGTTTTTCTCCAGAACTTTTCTTAGACGGTTAGACAGCCTTTTATAAATGTTGTGGGCACGGATGTCTCCTGTTCTTGAAAATTTTCGTCTTGCTCTTCGTTTTAGTCGTATGAGGTCTAAAGCATTTTGTGAAAGGTTATTGTGTCTATTCAGGATGGGTAAATTTCTACTTCTTGGGGCAGCAAGTGTCGCCACCAACTGTATTTTGTCCATAAAGATCTCTACCGCATCTTCGATGTCTTCCGGATGGTTAATCTCGATGTTTAGATTAATGCTTCTTTCTAAGGTGTCTTTGAATTTGTTTACTGAAGAGCCGGGTAATAGAATAGTTCTCTTTATGGTTTGGTATTGGGGAGTGTGGCTAAGTGTTGCTAGTACTGGCAAGTGGTCCAAAAACAGATCGTAGTTTGTTGCGATTGAAAACTTGTTTATTGCCACCCCCTTTATTATAAAGAAGTCCAAGGCTGTCGGTGTCAGTCTAATGTTAGATGGATAAAAGGTAGGCTCACCTGTAGCTAAAACTTGGCTAGAGCTATTTACTATGGCCTCATATAGCCGTTTTCCTCGACTGCATGTCCTAAGTATGCCCCACCATTGGTGCTTTGCATTGTAATCGCCTCCTGCTATACATTTAGGGCCCAATGCGATTAGTAGTTGGTCGAAGTCGTTTTTGGTCCAGGGCTTGTTGGGAGGAAGAAGCTATTTTGAAGATACCACCATTCGTTGGTACATCGAGGCTGGTTATCTGGGAGTCAGTTCCCATAATTGGCTTATTTTGTCTGTGGCTGATTAGAGTTTTAATAAATATTGCTGAGCCTCCCTGGCGTTGTTACTAGGGTGGTTCGCGTAGTATTGTTGATAGCCTGGGAGGAATACTTTTACTCCCGGACGCATAAGAGTCTCTGTAATTAGCATGATATCTATGGAGTGAGCAATAAGAAAAATTCTAAGTTCTTCCTTTTTCTGTACAATTCCTCTTGCGTTCCATAACCCGGGTTTTAAGGTAGAGGCCATCATTTTTTAGCTACCAGAACTTGGACTATTTCTTGAAAAGACTTGTTTGCTTCGATCGTTTCAGTGATTAGTCTAAATAAATGATCTAATCGATCGCTATTATCCTGGATAGCCTTTTCAACAGAAGGATATTTCTTGTTAGAGCTGCAATCCTCGCCACTTACAGACGAATTTTGTTTAGCTGGAACGCTGGAGATGTTTCGAGTACTGGTCCTTACTATGTCTGTATACGAACATCCGTTTCTGACAGTCGGGGTGATAGTTACTTCTGCACGACGGCTTTCAAACTCTCCATTATTGTTGAGGTTGGGAGATCTAATTCCTGGCTTTAATTTTTTGGTTAACTGCATTCTGACTTTGCAGCCTTTGAAACTGGCAGGATGATTATCCATGCAGTTCTGGCATATGTACTGTTTGTTTAGCTGGGCCTCGCATTTTTTGAGTTGGTAGGATGCAGTCCCGCACAATTTCCACAAGTTGGCTTTAAGAAACAACAATTGTGGGTGTGGCCAAAATTTTGGCAGTTGAAACATTGAGCTCTGTTTTTGCTTCAAATGGCCTTCTCTACCGTTATCCTGTGGTTTCCAATTCGATTCACTTTAAGTGACTCGGCCACATTGGAAGTTGGCTTGAGGCTTACAAAAAAACAAAATTTGACTCGTTTTTAAATTGATAGCTTCTTCGTCATCGTTTTTGTCAATTGGAATTTCTTGCCATCTAGGCTTCCTTGGCGAGTAGATATTTAAAACCACGAAGCCTTTATCTGTGAAACAACGCTCAATTGCTGCCTTAGGAATTGTTGAGTGTAGATCCTCAGCACCAGCCTGTAAGGTTTCTCCTAAAGGAGCTGATGGTATCATAACTCACATCTCATGGCAGTCAAACTACGGACCACATTTCTAAAAGCTGTTGCATCAGAAGTGTAGATTCGCGAAATTCCTGCTTTAGAAGTCCGAATGATATAGTTTCCCGCTGGGATTGCTTGGTTTAGCTTTCTAGAGTTCTTATGTTATTAACGTGGGGAACACATATAGGAGGTGGTTTTGGCGTTGCCGTTTGACGCGGCTAGACTTTATTCGAAAATAATTCTGCGTTACTTTCAATAGCTTCGTCGAAAGTCTCCATCTGGTCAACAGGAGTAATCTCCTCAGCTAAAGCTGCAAAGCGATTGTTACGAAGGCCAGTTGAGGACGAAAAAGTTTTTGTCGGAGACGCAAGGGAAGAGGTTTTCTTGCTCTTTTTCTTGTTTGAATATTCTTTATCAGAGTCGGTAGGGACCCGTTTCCTACGTCTAGGCGGGGGCATGCTCTGAAAGGAGCATCCTGTTCGTGGTAAATAGACTCCAACTCTCTATAAGCAATCTTGGCTCGTAACTCCGCTTTAGTGCACCCAGCGACTTCCGACATGTCGGATTCGATCTACCATACTTTCTTTTTAAGCACCATTTTTTTTTTTATTTCCTCGATGAAATAATAAAATTTGATTATTTTTGGCAAAAACTTTTTTTTCCTTTTTTTGTCGGAAAATATTTAAAGAAAATAAAATCAAACTGATTCCTTTCTCAATGATTTTCTTGCGTAAACTATCTGGAGCGGCTTGGTACATCCGCAACAAAGACATTAAACAAGAGCTGAAGGTACCAAGGATTGGCGATGTCATAAACAAACATGCAACCGCGTACGCTAATAAATTGGGAATCCACCCAAACCAGTTGGCTCGAAAATTCTTGATGAGGAGACGTGTATTGGGACTGAGGGCGAGAAGGAGGCTCCTGCGCATTCACCCAACAGATCTGACGAGAAGATATATAAGTTAATTGATAAAATTAAATCATGCCTCTAGACTCCCTAATTAGGTTTAAGTATGTAAATATGTAAATACTTGATAGAAATTATGATACTCTGCAGTATAAGTAACAGTGGACTGCAATGTAAATAAATACAATTTTTATATATAAAAACAAGTGAGAAAAGTTATCTTCGGCTTGCCGAAGATGGTATACCCTTGAAAACAAAAAAGTTTTCCATACAAAGCCTTGTTTTCATATCGGTCGTTTGTATGGCAGCTATATGATATAGTGGTCCGATCCGACCGATTCTTAAACTTGATCTGCGTGCAACAAAAAAAATGATCTGGTAAAAATTTCAAAGCGCTAGCTTTAAAACTACTGTCTATTTTTTGCATAGAAACAGACGGACAGACGGACAGACGGACATGGCTATATCAACTCGGCTGTTGATGCTGATCAAGAATATATATACTTTGTGGGGTCGGAGCTGCTTCCTTTAATGCGTTACACATTTCTGGACAAAATTATAATACCCTTTTTCAAGGGTATAAAAAAAAAAAAAAAATTAAGAACAGGTATCCCTCGTATAACGCGGTTTTATACAACGCGGTTTCGATATAACGCGATTTGGAAAAAATTAGGTTTCAGGGGAAAGGGGAAAATACATAATTATAAAATCTGGAAGAATAACAATAAAGATTTTAATGAACCTTTAATTTGTTTTAGTTTTTTTTTTTAATTTTTGAATGTACACATAATTATTTAAATTTTGTTTTTTTGAATTTTGGAATATGTACATATGTATATGTATTATTATTCATATCTTGTGTTTTTAATTGTATAAGAAAGTCAGAATTTTTGTATTGAGTTGAAAAATACAGGGTGCGTTATGAAAGTAATGCGCATCTTCTAAGAAAAATATATTTGTTGATCCAATCAGTACAAATTATTAAAATTCTTCAAAATAGTCCCCTCCTGCGTCAATACACTTGCGGAGACGTGTATGCCACGCCTGGAAAGCACCCGCACGGAGCTAAGTCAGGGCTGTAAGGAGGCTGGGGCACAACTGAGATCTTCTTCTGGGTCAAGAAGTTGGTGACGACGAAGGCCGTGTGGCTGGGGGCGTTATCGTGGTGGGCATGAAAACGTCTTTGATGTCTGGCCTGACGCGTAGCACTCGGCGTTTCAGTCTCTTGAGTACCTCTTGGTAAAAGGCTCCGTTGACAGTTTGTCCTTGCGGTACAAACTCAAAATGGACGATTCCTCGGACGTCAAAGAAGACAATCAGCATTGTTTTGATACGAGATTTGCTCATGCGCGCCTTCTTGGGTCTGGGAGAAAATTGTGTGTGCCACTTGGAGCTCTGTCGTTTGGATTCTGGATCGTACTCGAACATCCAGGATTCATCCCCAGTTACAGTAAAATTTAAAAAACCTGGATCATTTCTAATCGATTCCAACAATTCTTCACAGCGCAAAACTCGAACGTTTTTCTGCTCCTCCGTCAACACCTTCGGCACAAGCTTCGCACAGACCTTTCGCATTTGCAAATCCTCCGTCACTATTCCATGTACCGCAAATGTTGACAAGTTTAGGATGTCAGCGATTGCCCGGATGCTTAACCGACGGTCTGAACTCAAAGTTTCTCGCACACGGCGAACGTTTTCATCAATTCGTGCTGATGTTGGACGTCCGGAACGTGGATCGTCGGTGACCTCCTCTCGACCCTCCTTGAAGGCCTTGTGCCACCTTCCCCACTGAGATCTCGAAATGCACTCCTCCTTAAAGGCCTCTCGAAGCATTTGATAAGTTTCCGATGCATTTTTGCCAAGTCGCACACAAAACTTTATGGCGTACCGCTGTTCCAGCGAACGCTCCATCGCACCATGACACAACAGAAAAAATGACCGCTCTACGACACGTCCTACCACTTCTATTGCTCAGAGCGAACTGAGACCGAGCGCGTTGGAAAGGAGAGACTCCGCCCCAAATTTTCAGACAGGTCCGAGCGTGCTACGACAGGTAGTTACGTGACAATGAAACCATGCGCATTACTTTCATAACGCACCCTGTATGTGCATCTGTTATCTAGTATGTAATTTATTTAAAAAAAAAACCTATTAGAACACTAAACTGAAAACTAAGGTTTAGATAACGCGGATTTACATACATTTCATTTGGCTGTTCCAGCGAACGCTCCATCGCACCGTGACACAACAGAAAAAATGACCGCTCTACGACACGTCCTACCACTTCTATTGCTCAGAGCGAACTGAGACCGAGCGCGTTGGAAAGGAGAGACTCCGCCCCAAATTTTCAGACAGGTCCGAGCGTGCTACGACAGGTAGTTACGTGACAATGAAACCATGCGCATTACTTTCATAACGCACCCTGTATGTGCATCTGTTATCTAGTATGTAATTTATTTTAAAAAAAAACCTATTAGAACACTAAACTGAAAACTAAGGTTTAGATAACGCGGATTTACATACATTTCATTTGATTACATACATTACATTTATACGAGGAATACCTGTAATTCATAGCGCCATAAATAAATCTGTCCCTGAAACATGGACTCCATCAGCGTCAACACCTCCATGGTTTAATAAGCACCTCTCTCTCCTAAAAAATAGGAAATCTACAGCTTTAAGGCCTAGAACCTTGTTACATCTTCCAAACTACCTTTCAACCAATTTTTTGACCTTAACAATCAACTATATAAAAACTATACATCAAAATGCAAACTCAATTTTCGAAATGATCCAAGTTCTTTTTATTCTTTTGAAACTCTAAACGTAAATCCAATCTTTTCCCCGCTTCACTCTTATATAATAATACTTCCGACTTTTCGCATCCAGGTATTGCTAATCTTTCTGCGTCATTTTTTTAAACAACCTAGTCATCTGGTTCATTTGATCCCTCCTCTAATTATCCATATCCATAATTTACCCTACATAAATAACATATATCTTTCGAAATTCCAATTTAACGATGTGTTTACGGCTCTTTCATCAATCAAAATCTTATATTCACCAGGCCCAGACAATGTACCTAGCTGCATCCTCAAAAGGTGCTCCGATCTTCTTACCTTACCTCTCATTATACTATTTAACCTATCCTTGGAGCTAACATCCCTACCTAAATTATCGAATAAATCATACCTTATGCCTATTTATAAAAAAGGCTCTAAGGCTTCCGTTGAGTACTACCGCGGCATTGCTAAGCTTTCTGCGATTCCCAAGCTTCTTGAGAAACTCATTACAGCGCAGATGCAACATGCATGTAAAAGCATAAACTCCCCCGCCGAACCTGTGCTGAGGTCTTGTTTCTACATATGCTTATGCATGGCATGGTTGATTCAAAAAACCTTCTAAGCCAGCTATCTTTTTGCATCCCTAATAGGAAAATTATGTCCTTTCGAACCCTATGGATACCTATTTGCAAATCGAACTACGCTGAACACGATCCCTTTTGCACTATTTGTAAAAACTATTTGTAAAAACTATTTGTAAAAACTATAACCTCTTATTTCTTCCATCAAAAGATGGAAGGCTTACTTAGTGGAAAATGACTATGAGATAGTCTATAAGCCGGGAAAAGAAAATGTTGCACCAAACGCACTTTCTAGAATACCTCCAGAGCATATTAAAATTGTTGCCTCTACACAACATAGCACCGAAAGCTGCAGCCATTACATTATCGTTAGCGTCGCAGCACCAATAAATGTTTCCAAAAATCGGCTATTCATTTCTATCGTATTACACGCAGTCCATGATAGAAGACTTTAACATAAGGAACCGAACAGAAAAAAAGAATTCTGGAAATACCTAGAAGGTTGTATAGAAATGCTCAAGAGAACCAAAAACAACTTTCATAAATATACTATTTCTCAAGAATCGATCAAAAAGTTGTTAATTAAAAAGTGTCTAATAAATAAAAAGAACGAAACTTTTAATATAACTCACATTGTATTCCAAAGTTAGTTTAGAAAAGAAAGCGCTGTGTAGTTTTTGCAACGCAGACCACGACTAAAGGTTCTATCACTCGAAGCACAACAAGCTTTGCATACCAATAACACAGCACAACTGCGGTACATAAAGCACACTCAATGGTCAATAGCAAATTAACAATTTTTGGAATTGTTCTGATTCTTTTCTTGGGAATTCACATACAATCAAAGGCAGAAGAGTATAACATTGCAATTAGGACCCAGAATATGAATGGAAACAAAGGTTAACGCGATCCTCGCACCATTAACTTGCGAGAAATTTGTGACTGGGTTGTAACAACAGCTATCTCATTTCAATAACATATACCTTTAGCGACCGCTTAAGGACAAGCAATGCAGCCCAATTCAGTGTACTCCAATACACAATCAGCGTCTGCCTAATATTCTGCATGCGGCAAGCTGCGAATATGATCTGTTTGAACCTGTTGCTTCCGTGCGCACCAACTCATGAGATTCCAAGAAGATCCTCAACCGCACCAATCGGTAATTAATAGAACAACACCTGAGCTACCAAAACGTTCGCAGTATTCTTGGAAAACTAAACTTACTTTATACTAACAGTTCTTCCTTTGACTTCGATGCTATTGTGCTAACAGAAACCTGGATAAACTCCACTGTCATAGACAATGAAATTTTGGTATCGAAGTATACTGTCTTTCGGGAAGATCGCCCAACCTTAGGAGGTGGCGTTCTGATTGCCGTTAACAACATCTACACAGTTGAACGTATTACTATTACTAATCCTTTCGGAATTGAATTTTTAGCCGTTAAAATTCATTTTAAGTCCCTTAACCTTTTCATCACCTGTTCCTACATTCCTCCTCTGAGTGATGCAATCATTTATATGCACCACTTAACTGCCATAAAATCAGTTTTGTCCCTGCTAAATGATGCTGATCTTATTCTAGTTATGGGGGATTTCAATCTGCCCCTCATTTCATGGATCAACTCGGACGAGGATAACTCGTTTTTACCCACTAACCAAAATGACTTCCTTGATGGCTTAGCCGACTCTGCCGTTTTCCAACTGAACCCTATATGGAACTCCCGTGGCAGGTCGCTTGACCTAATTTTCTCTAATACTACCTCCTCTGCCATAATAGCAAAGTTTCCTCCCTTATCTACTACTATCTACTACTCTATTAATTTTCGCAACGATCCAAGCTCTTTTTACTCTTTTGTAAACTCTAAACGCAAATCCAATCTTTTTCCCCTTCCCTCTCACATTACTTCCGACTCTTCGCATCTCGGCATTGCTAATCTATTTGCGTCATTTTTTCAGCTTCAACATGCATGCAAGAGCATTATCTCACCTGCACAGCATGGCTTTGTCAAGCTTCGCTCGACAACAACTAATCTATTAGAATTTTCGTCAATAATCAACCGAGGTTTTCAATATCGCTTGCAAACTGATGTAATTTATACTGACTTCAGCAAAGCATTTGATTGAGTTAATCATCACCTCTTGTTACGGAAACTCTCGCTTATTGGTTTTCCACCAAATATCCTGATGTGGGTTGCTTCCTACCTTTCAGATCGAACCCAGCGTGTTCTATTTAAATCCAAGTCGAAGGTCATCCATGTCTCATCGGGTGTCCCTCAGGGTAGTCATCTAGGACCACTATTGTTTATACTCTTTGTGAACGATCTTCCCAATGTGATTAGTTATGCCTCTACGTTTATGTATGCTGATGATTCCAAGTTATGCTATTCCTTCTCGGAACATTTCCTGCATTGGCATCTGCAACTAGTCCTTGACGAACTCTATTTGTGGTGCTCAATTAATCTTATGTTCCTAAACTACTCTAAATGCAAACTTACGACATTCCATCGCAGTGTGCCGCTTATTGTATCTTACTCTCTCGGAAATCACGTCTTTGATCGTGTTTCCACAATCAATGATCTTGGAGTTATTTTTGATTATAAACTTAAGTTTAATGATCACATTTTTGGGACAGTGAATAAAGCCAGAGGAATGTTAACCTTTATTAAGCGATGGTCTAAAGAATTTATCGATCCTTTCACCACCAAATCCCTGTATGTCACCCTAGTTCGTCCTATCCTTGAATATTGCTCGTGCTTTTGGATTCCTCAATACTCCGCTCACCAAAATAGAATTGAGTCGGTGCAAAAGCAGTTTCTGTTATTTGCACTAAAAAAACTTAAACTGGGATCCTGATAATCGTCTCCCGCCTTACCGTTGCAGGCTTAAAATGTTAAAATTACCTCCATTGAAGAAGCGCCGCACCTGTGCTGGGGTCATGTTTCTACACATGATAATCCATGGCATGGTTGATTCTAAACACCTTCTAAACCAACTATATTTTTCCATCCCTAATAGGAAAACTAGGTCCTTCCGACCCCTATGGTTACCTATCTGCAGATCTAACTTCGCTGAACACGACCCCTTTCGCACTATTTGTAAGACCTATAACCTTTTATCACATACTCTATCCCCTGAACTCTCTCTTAATGTAAATAAACTTAAAATCATAGAATACCTCCTAGAATAGTTATAGTGTAGTTATATTTATAATTTTTATTCATATTTAGCAGATCTTTGTAAAATTGTTGTTTAAATAAAATAAAAAAAGTATATACAAAATCAGTCAACTTAAAATGGCACCGTGGTAAAATATGTTTGAAAACATTTCAGTTGATAATTTTAAAAAAATGTGCAATAAAATTTGGGAACAATGAAGAGTAGCGCTACTCAACCCGGTGACGCTAATAAATAATAAAAAAGAAAAAGAAACGATTTTGTCTACACTAGATGACGAGACATTACAAGGAGGACATAAAGGATTTCAAAAACCTTGGCCAAGGTCAAAAGACATTATTATTGAACAGGTATGTCAAATAAACAAAAGGTATGTCAAATAACAGACTACATAAAAAATGTCAAAAAAAAGAAGTCATAGAACTTTATATGAATACATACGATCTTACATATCCGTTGATAAGACTGATTGGGACGTGTGGCTTCAGTATTTCGTCTACTGTTTTAATACAACCCCCTCTACGGTACATAATTATTGTCCATATGAGTTAGTATTTGGTAGAACAAATAACTTACCCACACATTTTAATAATTTAACTAGCATAGAACCAATTTATAACATAGATGATTAAGCGAAACTTTATAAACAGATATTAAGAAAACTCGAAGAACAATCGTCAGCGATGAGCAAAATGGACGACAGCGCTATGGGCGGAATGCTGGCTTTGTATTTTTGCATCCAAAGTTCGCGAGAGTAGCTGTTGAAAAGCAGCACGCATCAAAACTTCGCAAGCTGTCAAAATAATATTTTCGACGCAATAATTAAATTATTACAAGCACACAATAGTAGCAAAAATTGTGAATAGTCATCCATGGACCCACTATTAGTAATATTAAAGTACAAGCTAAGTGAATATAAGCTTGCTACAAAATCGACTTAATCGTGGCTCCGCTGAACAACGGCCACAAGTGTAAGCAAAAGAGCTGTTCAAATCAGATGTTCACAGGTGCTCTAAGCTTTTTGATAAATTTTTGATTCTAGCACTCCGCCAACCATTCCATGATCCATAGAATTGGAGCCAAATGCTAACTCACCTACTATGATGACTGCTACGACCAAAAGTAAAGCAACCCTTGCGACGCCCTTAAATAAGCTATCTTTGAATCCTCAGTAACAAATGCGAACCGGACAGTTGAAGCCGCCGGGACTACCGCGCCCCCACGCATGTAAATTATCAAGTCAAAGTCTCCACTCAATGCCAGGATACCTCAACCTAGCTACAGCGGCAGCTCAAACCGCTTTAGGTTGCTTGCGCAACTTACAGCGGAAAAATATGAAGCACCCCAGTACCAGCCATCAAGCAGCTACTGCGGTGAACAGGCTGCGGTGAGGCAGGCTTAGCGAGCATTAACAGCTTACCTACCAAGACACAAGGTCTTTGCTAATGCATCGATGGACGGTGTTATGAGGCTCTACGCGGCTGACGCTAGCATTTTCCGCAGCATAATCAGCTGGCTCGAGACCGAGAAGTTTGAATTCCACTGCTACCAGCTGAAGGTAGACTGACTGTTCAGAGTTTGCTAAAAAGGCTTGCACCACAGTACGCCACATCGCCGGATCATTAACGGATTGGAAATAATCGGCAACAAGGTGATAGATGTTAATACGCGGATGCCACGATCTATCTGAAGATCGCCGCTGCAGCGAACAACAAGGAGGTTCTGGCTGTCTAGAATATATACCATATAAGAGTTGTCATTAGTCCCTACGCAAGCGAAATGCTATAATACATTGCCATCAATGACAGAAATTTGGACCTCCAGCTAAATACTATCGTAAGGCGCACACATGTTTAAAATGACCCGGCGAACACCCAAGCAAAGACTATGCTCGACCACGGAACGAGCCATGCACTTTCTGCAATTGTGGTGAACAGGACCCGGCAAATTACTCAGGCTGAAGCAGCGAGGTCAACGATTGACCTATAATTCGAGTTTCTACAGGAGGTAGGTCAACCTCATCTTTCCGAAGCGGAGTCTCCTATCCAGAACAGGTATAACAACACAATCAGCAGGAATAGTACGAGAACTAGAACCGCAGCTGCCAATTTAATGATGATAATTCTACAAAAAGAGGGGCAGATGCTTAATTTGCACACTACGATATAATCGCAGCTAGCGACAAAATGATGCCGCTGCTCATATTAGTGTGGATCGCCGACAGCGTCTCCGCGAAGCTGCCTGAAGTTAAATGCTTCTTGCGGCGTTACAAGACTGATGTCTTGCTGATCAGCGAAACACAATGTCAAAACGCAGTGAACCCCAAGTTATATGATTAAGAGGCCTATACCGCCAACTACCCGGGTGAGGGAAAGGCCAAAGGTTGTTCAGCGATTCTGGTCAAATCTAGTCCGGTACATTTCCCTTTCTCCCTAGTAGCCTCTGATAGGGTGCAACTTGCGTCAGCAACTATCGAAACTTGTCACGGCCCTATACAATTTGACACGTTCTACTGTCCCTCGAGGTTCGTAAGGACCACAGACGACTTCAAATCCATCTTGGAGCAATCACTTCAGCGTAGCAGGCGACTGGAATGCGTCCCAGCTGCTTTGGGGAGCAGGCAAATCTAGTCTTGTACTCAGACGTGAGCTCGCTACCAACAGGTGGCTCCACGAGGTTCCCGTATGGCACACTACATAGATTTTAGATTATTTATTTTATTTATTTAACAAAATTAAATCTAGTATACAATACTAAACCTAATAAACTTAATGAGTACTAGCGACGGGGGCCTTCGACTCGAGACTTAAGTGTTATTTCCTTATATAATAAACTGAGCTTTTTGGACAAATTTGTAGATTTTTGAGATATTTACACAAGATGGGTTACTTAAATAATTCGAAAGACTATGTGTACCAAATAATTGAGATCTGATTGAGTGCAATCGACTGCAGGCGTCGAGAATATGGTCCACGGTGAGCTCGTCCCCGCATAGATGGCATGTTGGTCGCGCCGTTCTCTTCAGTAAGTGTTGGTGTGTGGATTGGGTGTGCCCGATGCGTAGGCGGATGAAGGTCGCGCATTCCCGTTTATGTACGTTCGTTGGTGGCTTGAAACTGATGCAATTTGGGTTAATAATGTGATACCTGTGCATGAAGAGTGCCCATTCGGATAGTCTCTTTTCTTTGAGATATAACTGAATTCGACTTTGGATATCCTTGCAGTTAAACGGAGTGAAAAGGATTGATGGTGTACGTCTCATCTCTTGGGCGGCTTTGTCAGCGAGTTCATTTCCATAGATTCCTTTATGACTGGGAACCCAGAGTAAGGTGATTTTTGTGGGATGACAACTTAGGATGTGCCTAACTTCTTGTATTGTGGGGTCATTATGATTCCAGTTGCGTATAGCGGAAAGTGAGGAGAGACTGTCTGTGCAGATAACAGATTTACCAGCGTTTTTGCAGGCGAATTGGCATCCTTTGAGAATGGCGAAAGCTTCGGCTGTGAATATGGAGGTGTATGACGGGAGCCTACCTCCGGCAATTATTTTACGGTTGCAGTCAACAACCGCAAACGTGGTTGCGTCGGTGACTTTGGAACCATCAGTGTAAATCCAGTTTTTCTCACCAAGGTCTTCTTGTGCGCTCAAAAAACGTTTTTGGTATTCTAAGCAGCATGTATCGTTTTTGGCAGCATTGTAGATTTGTAGGTTTATGTTAGGCTATTTGGAACTCCAATGTGCTGGCGATTTGAAGGATCTCCTGGGCTTAGGGAGGGGAAGGTCAAGTAGCTTGATGTAGTTGGCGCAACGTCTTAGAGTGGATATGCACTTAAAATTCCGCTTTTGTTTAAAAATGGCTCCGAAGTCTTTGGTTAGCATGCAATTGGACGTGGTGTACAGCTTCGGGATAAGCATTAATGTGGTTTCTTCTACTCGTGATTGAATACTCGGAAGACCGGATTCTGCCAATGTGCACGCTACTGGAGATGTGGGAAATGCGTGAATGGCGCGACGGACCGCTCCGTGGTATGGGGCTTGTAGCTTTTTTAAGTGAGTTTTAGCGCACCAACCGAAGATTGGCAGACCGTAGTCAATTTTAGATAGGATTAATGTGCGCGTAATATCTATGAGAGTCTTAATATGTATGTAGGAGTATTTTGATGATAGGAATTTAATAATGTTAAATCTAGTTTCTAGTTGTTTTCTTAGAGTCTGACAGTGCTGTTGGAAAAGTAGTTTGGAGTCGAAGGTTATTCCCAAGATTTTTAAAAAGTTTACATATTTTATTGTGCGGCTGTTAAAGTCAATGTCGGAAAGGTTGCAACGTTGTTTCCGACAAATATGTAATAGTTGGCATTTTTCAATGGCAAGAGAGGCCCCAGAGGTTGCTCCCCACAAGTTAATTTCTTGCAATATTTCTAAAAATTTTGCTCGGACTGTGTTAATATTTTTTATTTTTGTAAAGATGATGGCGTCGTCTGCGTATAGTGAGATGTAGATTTCTTTATGCCGGGTTACAATGTCATTTATATCTTCAATTGCTATTATAAATAAAACTACAGAAAGTGGCGAACCCTGCGGAATTCCGTTGTGTAAAATGTGGGAGTTCGATGTGACATTGTTTATTCGAACCCTGAAGGACCGATTGGTCATGAAGGCTTTAATTAAGTTATAAAGCCTTGGACCAATGCCCCAACGCTCGAGTCTGCAAAGTACGGCATGAATCCCCACGCGATCGTAGGCTTTTTCAAAATCCGTCGCCAAGATAGAGACATGATTTTTGGTCGAAAGAGCGTTCGACGCGAAGTGTTGGATACGCAATAACGCGTCCATCATGCTATGGTTTCTTTTGAAAGCAACTTGATTATGGGAAATTAGGTTGTGGCGTTTAATGAACCAGATAAGTCTTTGTGCTATTATTTTTCTAGTGTTTTTCCTAGACAGGATAACAGGGAAATTGGACGGTAGCTGTTAATATCGGAAGGCGGTTTGTTAGGTTTTGGGATAGGGATAATGGTAGCCGATCTCCATGTATGTGGGTATTTTCCAGTGTTCAGTATTTGATTAAAGATGTCCAAAAGTTTTGTTTTTAGGTGGGGAGATAGGTTTTTGAGCATGGGGTATGATACTCTGTCGGCCCCAGGGCTTTTTCCTTTTGCCTTTGTTACTGCATTTTCTATTTCAAGCAATGTGAATTTGGAATCTAAGCATGTAGCCGATGGGGAAATTGAGTCGATGAGATAGGGCTCTGAAAGATACCGATTTTTTTCCGTATATATTCTGTTGGAAAATTTTGGTCAGAAGAGTATTCAGACCAAGATAAGGCAAACTCTTCGGCGATATTAAATGATCCAGTTAGAGTGCCTGAGTTGGATTTGATATATTTGAACGGTGTGGGAGGGATGCCGGCTAGGCGTTTTATATCGGACCATACTTTTTTTGTGGAGGATACTGGGGAGATTTTGGAAGTAAATTTTTCAAGGGAGTTACGCTTGGCCGAAAGTACGGCTTTTTTGAAAATGGCGTTTGCTTTTTTATAGCTGATGAGGTTTGTATCATTCATATTGGCTTTGTAGGACGAGAACAAGCTTTGCTTTTGGTCCCTAAGCTGTTGCAGGTTAGCGTTCCACCATGGCACTTTGGCTTTGTGGATCACTCTTTTCGTTTGGGGAATGCTGCAGTTTGCAGCTGCTCGTATGACTTTCGTCATTTGTGCGACTTGCTGATTTAGGCAACCGTCAGTCCAATATGCTGCTGATTTTTCGCAAGATTCATTAAAGCGTTTCCAGTTTGCTAGGTCTGTCTTGTATTTAGGCAGGGGTAAAGTATTATCGGGACGGGTAGGTGTGTTTATGTGGATGATTATGGGGAAGTGGTCACTTCCATGGAGATTATCTGATATAGACCAGCTGCACATATGGGCTATCTGTGGAGATATCAGTGAGATATCGATGTGAGTGAAAGTGTTGTGAGTTGAAAGGTGAGTCGGGGAACCGTCGTTTAGAACAATTAGACTGTTTTCAAGAATTACGCTTTCAATTTTTTTACCCCTTGTGTTTGTGCGCGGCGAACCCCATAAAGGACTCCATGAATTTAGGTCACCCAGGAGTATTGTGGATCCACTAAGATTGTGTAGGATTTCTGATATGTCAGAGGATGAAAAGGTTTGACTTGGTGGGATGTACGCATTAACAATATTAATAACTTGTTCAAAATTAAGCTGCAATGCGGAGCAGAGTATGCTGGAGTTAATGTTACTGTATGTATGTGGGACATTCCTTTTAATAAGTACACCAATGCCTTGTTTGGCTGAGGTGTTATAAGAAAAATTGTAGAAATAACCAGTATATTCTTTGGGGCAAATAAAATTTGTGGAATTACATGGAAGGTTGGTTTCCTGCAAAAATACAATGTCGGGTAATACAAAGTAAGGGTGAGAGGATCAGGACTAAGAGTCGGAATCATCCATAGTGTTATCTGAGTCTGTTGTGTTGATTATTGTTTGTAGGTTTGAGGTGTGTGAAATAATGGATTCGTTTGAGTTGGATCTTGAAATCATTGTTGTATTGTCGTCGTTGTAGTTTTGTCTGATTAGAGCATTTGCTTCCGACCTAAGGGAGCGAGATTGTTCCATACATGTATTCAGTTCACTTGTTGGGCTTAAGTGAGAGAAATCAGTTTTGGCAGAGGTGCTTGGTGAGGAAGTAAGATTCTTTTCGAGATTCAAAGAGTTGGCACGAGAAGTGGGATATGTTGGTGAAAGGGGAGTTGGTGCTTTTGTCGAGCTGGTGGGCAGGTCGGTGTTTGTAATCGTGTCTGGGTTTCGGGGTTTTTTGATAATAACAGCGGATGCTGGGTTTTGTTTTACGACGGTCGAGTAGGTAAGCGTGGAGTTAGTTGTTGTGTTTTGTTGTTGTTTTAGGATCGTGCGAGCTTCACGGAAACTGCATTTTTGCTTGTTTTGATTTGAAGAAGTTGTTTTTGTATTTGATATTGTGGGCATTCGGGTGAGGAGGCTGGGTGTTCGCCGGTACAGTTTGCACAGAAAATGCGAGTGCACGGCACGGGAAGGTGGGGGGTGAGATTGCATGATACACAGGCGGGTGAGTTCTTGCAGTGTTTTGATGTGTGGCCCAATAATTGACAAGACTTACATCTCATCGGGTTGGGTATATATTCTGTAACCTTGACTGTGTGCCAGGAAACCGTTAGTTTACTGGGAAGAGTGAAACGGTCAAACGTTACGGGAATTTTTCCAAATGGTATGGGGGTGCCGTCGATCATTTTGGTGAATTTGAAGACGCTGTGTACATTTTGAGATTTTAGTTCCTCAACAATTTCGTTTTCTGGAATGTTAATAAGACAAGGTGCGTAAATGGTGCCTTTGACAAAGTTAAGAGTGTTGTGGAGCTTGCACTCGATTTCGCATAGGCCGGGTAAAGAGGTTACTTTGATAAATTTGTCACTTACTTCCTTGGAGTTGACCAGCATGAGAAGGTTACCATCGCGAAGATTAGAGATGGATATGATGTCTTTGCTGATATACTTAAGGGCTCTATGGACGGCAAAGCAGTTATAGTCGGATATGGTTTTCGGAGAGTTTTTTGATGAGACAACTAAAAATCTCGGATTCTTGCATTGTGTTTCAGGGAGGTCTGGGAAATCAACTGGTAATTTCTGAAAGGTTCTTTTTTTCTTAGCTTTGGGGCTAACGCTGAGGCTGGCAAAGCGATTATCCCCTAAATTGGGTGGCCTGGGGGCCATGGTTAACAAATTTATGGATATAGAATGATTTGCACGTTGCGTTGAAAAAAAGAAAAAAATCAGAAAAAAAGAAGAAGAAAAAAGCACTCACAATTAGAAAGTCACAGACGTTCGCACTCGAAGAGAGATAGTCGGTGACTGAAATAAAATATGGATTTTAGATTAGATACGGTAGTTTGTTGAACTCAGCTGCGATCATTTTTATCATAACGCTTGACACAACAGCTACAGCCTATCCAAAGGTTGAGCGGGAAATCACCAGGCACACTAACATAGTACGATTGCAAGAGAACCAGGTTAGCAAATACGGGGACTGAAGGTGATACGACGCACTCGCTTTGGAAGGCCATACGCGCAAACAAAAGACGTTGCTAAGGACAGCACCATTGATAAAAAGCAACGGGGCATGGTGCCGGACAGATGTGTACCTGGCTGACAGTTTCCAACCTCCTAACCTCACCAGTCCACAGCAGGGTGTAGAGACTCACATACAGCAGTTTCAACCACTTCAAATGGACATGCCGATCCAACCGTTTGATCCCAGTGAGATAGCCTAGGTTATTGCGCAGCCAAGCACTAAAAGAGCCCCGGCCATTATTATATATGCAACGCCACCCAAAAGGCTCTGCCAAGCCGTGCGATCCTCTACATAGCGTTGGTTTTCAACGCTATTTTGAAGTGGCAATACTTTCCTCCTCAGTGATGGCTCGACATTATCTCCATGATCCGCAAATCTGCCAAGCCGGAAAAGGGACATGGATCCTACCGGCCGATAAGTCTTCTCATCCGATCTCAAAGGTGTTTGAGAGACGGATTGCCACTCGGATGGTCAAGTTTATGGAAGACAAGGAAATCATGCCCGATCACCAGTTTCAATTTCGTGCTGGTCACTGCCCGCTAGAGCAGCTGCATCGGATGGTCGAGCAAATTTAAACGGCCTTCGACTGCAACGTGTACTGCAACGCTCTATTTATAGATGTCCGGGATGCGTTCGACCGTGTGTAGCAATTAGGCGTGGAGAAGATATATGTCTAGGCTTAGTGTTCACAAAATTATAAAACTTATTCGGCTCCCGTGTGAACTGGATCCGGCAGCGATAAATATAATTTTTATAACACTCAGCGTTATGCACGGTGAAGTTTGACCGAGCTACTAAGTATCTTAAAAAAGTTACATCGTAGCCAGTTTTCTTATAGCTCTTAAGGAGTCTTGTGGTATGCGTACATATTGTGTGTTTACTGTACTCAGTACATTGTTAAATCAATCAGATATAAGTACAAACACATTGGCAGTGCTAACGAAACCCATTAAATTCAAGTGGAATCGTAACACGATCCACCATTTATAAGCCACACTGCATAAATGCATGGTTAGCATTCCCACGCAAACCAAATGCCAATATATACATAATGCGCGAGTTACCGCCTCAGCATTCACCCTCGGCGGTCCCCCGCCAAAGCCGCCTCGACAACCAGAGGTCTAGGGGGCACCAAGAAATACTTTGTTGCGGCTCACTTAAAACGCTGAGACATAGTATCAACTAAACATCCGACATGCTGCATCGGCGACCACTTAAACGCTGAGACATAGTATCAACTAAGATCCGATATGCAACATCGGCGACCACTTGAAACACTGAGTCTTCGTATCTATTAGCATTAGAGATGCTGAATCGATCCAAACATCGGGGCCACTTGACGACACAGAACCGCATCCGCTCCACTTCTTCTTTTCGGTCGATCAGCATATTAGAATAAGCACAAATGTACCAAACCAAAACTATAAAAACTACGAGAAAGAAATAAAACATTCATTCAGATTTTCAAACTCAACTCAAACGGACGTTTATCTTGGGGATCAACACCAGCAAATCTCCACTACATAACTCCCGGACCTACGTTGGGAGCTAACTTGCGCACATAGCATATTATCTCCCTTTGCTGTTATAAACACATATATACAATATAAAAGAATAGATAATGCAGCCGCTTCTCTGACGGCTTTACCAGGCAGCGAAGGCACATTCTTAGCTTAAGCATATTGCTATGCTCCACTCGAAACGAGAACCAATTAATGGAACTTATTCATGGATACTACTAAACAAATGAGAAGGATACCGTTCACTATAATATGTTCTTAATATATTTTAAGTTTTGAAGACTCCTTGTAAATCAAGGAGGGTCAGTCGAGGCGGATGGATACTTCCATGGCACGAAAGAGTCGAAGAAAGCGTTAAGCGTTTTGTAGAATATTTTTAAAGCGATATTAATATTTGTACATTTCCAGAGATTGGACCAATCAAATGTATAAATTAAGTTGCTTAGTCTCTGAAAGTCAGCATTACGAAAGTAGCGAGTTTTATTAACTACATGGCGAGACCGAAGATTGCTAGCAGTAAGGGTTTCAATGGACACCTCAAGCGTTGGGTAGTAAGAATCTTGTGGGGTCAAAAGTGGCATGGCTCAGGAAAGGTATATTCCATCTGGATAATAAACAAGGCATAGATCTAGAAGCCAACCTTAAGAATTCCTTACGTGGTTTATTAGGGTAATATTAAATCCTACTTGGACCTATCCCAACCAAGTAGGGGGAACGGCCTCCAACTTTTTTTTTGATACTTAGGAAGGTACCATAGTGCCCCAGTGATAATTCGCAGAATCGTTGACTGAGATAGCTGTATAATATGAATGTTGGGTTTTGAAGCGTTTCCTCATAGTTCACAGCCGTATGTCCAGATGAGTTTCAGCACGGTATTGCAGAGGAGTACTTTGTATTCCAGACTAAGGGGAGATTTGCTGTTTATAAGCCAATGAAGATTTACTGCTTTAAGTTTTATTTGAGTCATCATGGATTCTATATGTTGCCACCAGGTAAGGCGTCTATCTAGGTGAATGCCGAGATACGTTACTACGTCTGCTTGTGGGATGAATGTATTGTTCAGGGTGGGCAGGTTTGTCTGTTGAATGTGAATGTTACATGTCTGCTTTTGGTCTCGTTTATCACTCCACTATTTTGAGATGGCAGGCAAGTTGTTCTGTTGCCTTTGCTGGGCATCTACATCGGCAAAGTATTGTAAGATTCGAGCATTTCGTATGTGTTCTGGGGAAGCAGTTTCATTATTTTGTGCATTAGTCGTTCCAGCCAGACTGAGTCAAATGCTTGTGCAACATCTAAGAATATCGCTGAGCAGTAATCCCGGTGCTCAAAAGCGGTACGAATTTCTTTTGTGATGCGATCGTCCCATGATCTTTGGGAAAGCCAAATTGATGCGATGGTATTGTATTTCGCCTTTTTAGGTAGGGAGTTATTTGTTTTAAGAATGCCTTTTCAAACAATTTCAAAAGACACGTTAGAAGACTGATTGGTCTGTAGGATGATGGTTGCGTTTTGTAAAGCCTTTTGACCGCCTTTTTCTACCTTTGGGGATAGTATCCAAGTTTCATAATAGCTTTGAAGAAATGGCATAAGGTCAGAATCGCACACGGGAGCTCTATAATCATTTTTTGGGCTTAAGATCTTTTATGGTAGATGGTGTGTCACTTTGGCTGAATGTAATTGGATTTATAGTTGGTAAGTTTTTAATAACTGCAGGTAGGACAATTGAGTTGCTAGACGGATTTGGTTGGAAAACTATCTGCAGGTGACCGGCGAACGCATTAGCTCTATCTTCGTCGCTGCATCCACCTTCCAGTGGGGCCTCGCAGTAGAACGACTGTTTCTGCCGGTGGCTGAATATTTTTGTATGCTTTCCACAAAGGGATCTTTTTGCTGGTGTGTGGTAGTTGTACGATATATAGATTCTGGGCGTTTCCTTCCTCAAGCTTAAATGACCTGGTTAGTCTACGTGTAGCTATTTTTAGTTGTTCGTTAGCCGTTGGGATCTGTGATTCTCCTTCAGCGTATAGTAAGCCTTGGTATGGCCTTATTCTTGGCAGTTGGTGAACTGCACTGGGCGATTGCGCTTGTGTGGCTCTTCCACTGCGATACGCTCATGCAGAGAAGCTGTAGCTTGTAGATTGGGTGAACTTAATTGTTTTTCAGTGTCCGGCGCTTTGGCTCCAACTCGATTTTGAACATTGGTTGTGGTTCCTAATTTTTGTTTAATATGTGCGTGTCCATTTTTTCATTAAAGTTCTTTTCCTTAAGCGCTTCTACGATTTCATTGGTCATAACTGTTGCCTCAATACCTTTGAGAACAACCTGTAGGCCCCTTGTGCTTTTTAGCCAATATGTAATATGTTTTTTCCTGCTTCACCCAAGAATTTTGGTTAGTAGACGAAGGCTATTCGGAAGGGGAATAGAATAAAGAATAAAGAAGGGGCTTTTTCGGAAGGGTATTACGTAAAATGGGTTTTCTCCTATTAGTGTGACTATTTTTTTCACTAATGGACTTGAGTTTTTTTCGCGAATGTATATTGGAGGAGGCTTTAGCTTCTTAGGTTCTTCTTTAGGTGACTTTCCCGGTTGTATATTTTCACAAGCAGAACTTGCCAGCAGTTAAAATTTGTTGGTGTTTGATGGAGCTTTTTTAGTGAGCATGTTATTATTGTTGCGTTTAATTTTTGACTTGTTTTCTGTTTGTTGATTATTATACTTTTGAGGGCTAAGTTTTCTTTTTATTGTTGTGTAGAGATCCATTCCAGTCTGTGTGGTCGACCCGGTGTTCTTGTTTACTTTTTGATTTGTTGATGATGCAGCAGAACTGCTAAGTTGTGTTTTTGTTTTGATCGCTGGATTAGTGAGAGCAAAAGCTTGCGTCGAAGAAATTGAGAGAGCTGACGATGCTGTTCCAGTTGTAGTTGTGATTGAAGTTGCAGTGGTTGTTGTTGTCACAGTAATAGTCACCGTAGGTAAGCTTAGATAGATTTCATAGGGGTTTGGACATGTCTGGTTTTGTGAAGTAACTATTAGTGAGGGAGAGAAAGAATGCGCTCTTTCTTGAGTTGTTGGCAAAGTAAAATTTTTCGGTTTTCACCGCTCGCTGTCTGCAGGTGTCGCGGAGACGTAAGATAAGTACGCGTTATTTTGTTGAAATGAGAGCCGGCGATCGACTTGCTCACGTTGTCGCTGAGCGCGAGTGTCGTTCTGGCTCATAGTACTTGTTATACCTGTACCGATTAAAAATGGGTGAAAAGGGTATCATAATATGGTGCAAATGTAACAGGCAGAAGGAAGCATCTCCGGCCCCATAAAGTATATATATTCTTGATCAGCATCAACAGCCGAGTCGATATAGCCATGTCCGTCTGTCCGTCCGTCTTTCCGTCTGTCCGTCTGTCTATCCGTATCAACGCCTAGATCGAGAAACTACAAGAGCTACAGACATGTGCCATATATCGTTGGATAGGTAATTAACATACGCAGTACAAGTTTTTTGTTTTATTTCGATATCATCCCCCGCTCCCCCGCAAACCGCAAAAAACTGCCACGACTACGCTCCCCCGCAAACCGCAAATCGGAGAAGAAACACGGAAGTTATGCCACATGCAAAATCTATGGCAAGGGAAGCAGAAGCGCAGCAAAACACGCATTGCGCGACGCCGACTGCGACGTTGACAGCGAAATGTGTATGGCTTTATGACACACGAAACTTATTTTCATAACCAAAATCATACCAAATTTATATTGTTATGGTCCTCTTTTCTAATAGAATATTTTTTTTTTTATGTATTGATACTAAATAAATAAATTGTAAGCATGTCTAAGGGTACAGGGTATTTTGTAATCGGGAAACTCGACTGCTGCTACCTTTTTTTTTTTTTTTTGTATTATGCCTTACGGTAGGAAAATTAAAATCTTCCAAAGATACCACCTACCGTCCATAGGTGGAATGCACGATTCATAACCCTCTTAGTATAGATTATGCCTACGTACTAAAAACAAAAACCTCCGTATGCTCTACTGTCCTTTACAAGCTCACCGGGACTGCCAGTCAAGTTATTTCGTCGGTGAGCAGGATGTGGAGCCTGGTTGTACTCCCTTCCTTGTTATATGGCCTAGAGGCGCACGTCCTTCATCCCTGGTTTCGCTGGGTAGTTTTCCTCCTGCCTCCGTATACATCTATACGGATCTATACGGATACGGATCTATACGTCGCCTGTATTAGCCTTCAGTTCTGTTGGTCGTTTCGTCGGCTCGGACCCGCTTCATCATATTCCTGATGATGTTATGGCCGCGACCAAGCCGCCAGGGTTAAGCGGGGCACCGATCAGCGCCCTTAGCTGCACCCTCTCATCCGTGAAACTGGAGCAGTGCATGAGTACATGCTCTGCTGTTTCCTCAGCATCGGGGCAGTGGAGGCATTGAGCTGCCTCTACGTGGTGGAACCGGAGTAGGTACGCCCGGAAGCAACCATGGTCCGTGAGGAACTGGGTGAGGTGGTAGTCCAGTTTTTTGTGGCGGCAGTTGGCCCACGCCGTTAAATCGGGGATGAGTTGGTAGGTCCACCTCCCCCGTTGCGATGTTATCCATCTGGTCTGCCACTCTCCCATCAGTCGCTCGTGAGCCTCCAGCCGGGTAGTACCTTCTCGGACCTGACAAATAGCCTTTATCTCCAGGTCGATTGGCGGCAAGCCTGCCATTGCTAGTGCTGCGTCTCCAGATATGGTTCTGAAGCCTCTAATGAGCCTAAGGGCCATAGACCGTACCGCCGCTCGTGCTCCTTTCTTGGTGGCGTTACTCCATATTGGTGCAGCATAGAGCAGCGTTGCCTTGGCTACCGCCACCAGTAGTTTCCTTGCCGGGTAATTTGGACCTCCTACATTGGGCATGAGCCTGGACAAGGACGCAGTTGTTATTGCTGCTTTCCTGCTTGCGTAGCTAGCATGGTCCTTAAAAGCTAGCCTGTGGTCAATCATTACTCCCAGGTATTTTAAGGAGTCTTGTGATGCCACCTGTGTCCCGTTGACCGTGATCAGCATTCTTTCCACCTTCTTCCTGCTGCTTAATAGGACAGCCTCGGTCTTGTGTGCCGCAATTGTTAGGCCGGCTTTCTCTAGCCAGTCGGTGGCCATAGTAATTGTCGCGTTGCACTTATCTTCGAGGGCTGCTATCGTCTTGGCCACTGCAGTTATTGCCACATCGTCCGCGAAGCAATGTAGCTCAGCTCCTAAGGGCTTGTTGATGCCCAGGATTCCATCATACATGATGTTCCACAGGATTGGTCCAAGCACAGATCCTTGTGGGACTCCTGCAGAAACACTGTAGCATCTCGGGCCGGCGTCCGTGTCGTACCAGAGGACACGATCCGTGAAGTAGCTTCCAAGGACAATCTTGAGGTACTCCGGGATATCCATCCTATGCATGGCGCTGAGGATTACTGGCCATCTGGCGGTGTTGAAGGCGTTCTTCACGTCCAACGTGACGATTGCGCAGTACTCCTTCCTTCCACCCAGCCATCTATCGCCATGGAGAGCGTTCTCGGCGATGTTTCCACCGCACTGGACGCACTTATGTCCAGAGTGCTCCTGCCCTTCCGAAATCCGTGCTGCTGCGTACCTAGGCCGTTGCTGTTCTCGGTGATTGCCTCTATTCGAGCATATAGGATGCGCTCGAATAGCTTGCCCACTATGTCCAGTAGGCACAGCGGGCGGTAGCTAGTTGCGGCGTGTGCTGATCCCTTGCCTTTCGGCAGCAGAACTAGTTTTTGGCTTTTCCACCTCGTCGGAAAGACCCCGTCCAAGAGACACTGCTGGAAGGTTTCCATGAATATATCGGGTCTAGTTACCGCCGCTGCCTTGACGACTGCTCCAGGAATTCCATCCAGGCCAGGAGCTTTGGTGGGCTTGATTCGCTTGGCTGCCTCCACAACTTCGAGGTCTGTAATGCTCGGGAAGTCATAGGGGGGGGGGAGCTACTGCTGTTGGCCGCCATAGAGTGGTCTGCCTTGGGAATAGTTCTGCTACTATGCTAGCCAGAACATCCGGGTCAGTTGGAGTTGCCTCTCTCTTCCTTAGCTTGTTGGCTACGAGTTTGTAGGCGAGTCCCCAGGGCTCTCTATGCACGGTCTCTAGCAGTTCCTTATAGGCCCGCGCTTTGGCTGCCAATATGCCGTGCTTAAACTCTGATCGTTTGCTTCTGAAGGCCTCCATGAGTTCTGCGTGCTGGGTGCTGCCTCTGGCTCGTTGCGCCCTTCTCCTTGCCCTTAGGCATTCCGAGCGTAGCTTGCTTAAGTTGGCGCTCCACCAGTACACTGGGGGCTTGCGCTGCTCTTTTTTTCTCCTTGGCATGGTTGCGTCACACGTTGCCTCAAGCATCTTCATGAGGTCGGCCGCCATTGAATCTGCGTTTCCATTTGTGATCCGAAGTGAGTCGATTAGGTATGCCAGCATATCCTCGTCCATCTTCCTCGAGTCCCAGGCTTGCCCGACTGATCTTCTCTGCCACCTCCCAGTCGTGCCCTTCGGTAGGATGCAGAAGGAAATCAGTGCGTGGTCACTCAGCGTTACAACGTCGTGGACCGTCCAGCTCGCATTAGCCACTAACCCTCTGCTGGTGTAGGTGATGTCGATATAGGACGAACCCCTATCGTTGTTGAACGTTGGTTTGCAGCCGTCGTTCAGCAGTACCAGGTCCAACATAAGCATTGTGTTTATAACTGCTCGGCCTCTGAGATTGGATAGCCTGCTGCCCCATTCTTCTGCCCATGCATTGAAGTCGCCCGCGATGATCTTCGGGCCGCGCCCTCTCGCATGGCTGCCCAGCACCTCCATCATATCCTCGAACTGGTCTGGGGTGTCGCTAGGGGGGGCGTAGCAGCTGTAAAAATGCACTCCTTTTATTTTTGCATATGCTATTCTGCGCATCGGCGAGGCCGCCAATTCCTGTATGTGCAGGTTGCTGCAACACTTGATGGCTGCTTAACCGGTCTTGTCCAATATGATTGTGGGGTTGCCTCGGACCGGGTAATAGGGTTCGCTCAGAAGCATGATGTCTACCTTGCGCTCCGCCGCAGTTTGGGCCAGGAGGCTCTGAGCAGCTGCGCAATGGTTAACATTGAGCTGGACAATCTTAATTTGCTCCTGCATTATGCTGGGACTTTGCTTCTTTGAGGCTGGCTCTGTATGTCGCGCAAGCGAAACAGCCCGTTGGGTGGTTTTTGTCCACTTCGTCGCTGCATATTAGGCACTTTGGTGGTGCAACACATCCCCTTGCCTTGTGTCCTCGTTCGCCGCATCGCAGGCAGCAGTCTGATCGGTCGATCGCCTTGCAGGACGTTGCTCGATGCCCGTAGCCCAGGCACTTGTAACATCTCGTGGGCCGGACGTCCTGGATGATGCGGCACCTTGACCACCCCACGGTTACCGAGCCCTTCTTTAAGACCGCGATCGCATCATTCGCGGTCATCAGGACAGAGGCTATCTGAGTCCCATCCCGCATCCTACGTAGTCCTTTGATGTCCTCTGGTTTCAGCTGGATGCCTTGGTATTGGGAGACCAGGCAGCTGTGGAGATCTTCCGCTGTCGTGGCCTCGTCCAATCCACTGCAGGATAGTGCTATTCGATAAGTTCCCGTGCGTACCGAAGCCATGTCCTTTAGCGTTGCTTCCAGCTCGGTCTTAAATTTGGGGACGCTGTCTGAGACTTTTCCCTCTACTTCCAGCAGTAGTTCCCCTTGCTGAGTTCTGCGGACTTTGCGAACATGTTTGCCCAGTTCGCTGAGGTTCGGGTCCGCTTTCAGTTTCCGGAGCATTTCCGCATACGAGGCCTCTCCCGTCTTCTTTAATATAAGTGCCTCCGGCTTCTTCCTCAGGCGTTTAGGCTGCACTTTTTTCCACTCGCCTCCGGTGCTACCCTCCTTGGCGACGGATGCACAGCTGCGCGGCTTGGGCGCATTTTCTTTGGGTTTTGCTGTACCCTCTGAGCTCACCGCGGGGTGGTTGCCGCGTTTGGGTGCCTGTACTTTAGGCTCCTGAACTTTGGGTATCTGTCCCTTTGGCGGTTCCCTTGCTGGTGTAGCCTTTTTTCCAGGCTTTTGGGGCTCGGTTTGGGTTGAAGCGTTCGTAGAAAGATTCTCTGTAGCGCCGTCTTCGTGAAGCTCGATGGCCCTGTTGCTGAGAGCCGAGAGTTCCAGGAGTACGCTCTTGTCCTCTATGATAACATGACGCCGAATTTCGAACGCGGATAATATCGCGTTAATTTTGTTTCCCATCCTAGCGAGGATACTCCGCAGATCTTCATTTTTGAATCCCGCGGCGAAGTCCAAAGGCCTTATAGGCGATCCCGTTGGAGATTTTCTTCCTTTTTTGTTTGATGGCACGCTGATGACGTCCTTTGCCTTCGGGTTGCTCGCATTAGTATCGCTGCTGGCTACAGGGGCCGAGTTGTCCAGCTCTGCCGCACTTCGGGGGCTAGTCGGTGTATCCTCCAACACAACCGCCACAACCGCCGGCGTAGGGGTTCCCGCGGCTAGGTCTAAAGGCCCAATAGGCGATCCGATTGGTGATATCCTTGCTTTCCTGAGTGACGGCACGCTGATGGCGTCCTTTGCCTTCCGGTTACACGTATTGATGGCGCTGCTGGCTGCAAGGGCCGAGTTGTCCAACGCTGTATCACTGCGGCGGCAAGTTGGTAAATCCTCCAGCACTACCGCTGGCGCAGGGGTTCCGGCGTCATGCACCGCGATTCCTCCTCCTTTTGTTGGTGACCTAGACATTCTGGAGCTCCTCCTGAATGGGTCATCCTCGGTGGGGGCGGGGCCCCCCGCTGCTCTATCCATTTAGTTCCTGATCACCAGATCTGGCAGCACTGTCTGCGACGAGTTGACAGCTCCACCGGCTGATTTAACAGGTGGGCCTCCCACCGCAAATAGTGCACTCGGGAAAGGAAAAAATGAGAAATTGATTTTCTACCTTTTTAACACACTTGCTTTTGGGTTGGTTCGCTCAGCCAAACATTTACACGTTCCCACGGTGTGGCTCTGTGCAATTTAGGTTTGTTCCAGCTGGGCTGTCTCCGTTTTTTATGGTTTTTTCGCGCTGCTTCTGTTGATCACGTCCGTATTGATCAGAATCTCAAGAGAGAGTCGCACTGCTGCTACCTTACTTGTTTTTATTTGTTTGAAGTTGTAGAACTACTTGTTTATACTATTTCAAACACAGAATATGTATTCGAGCGATGGTGCATCGCAGGGAGCGTCTCTTTCGCTTTCGATTTAGTTTTTGGTTTTTTAATAATAACCATTCAGTTCACTAAACCAACCGATTTTATACGGAGCTCGATGAAAACAAGTCCTCACGCGTAATGACGCTTTTATTTTAGCTTAGGTGTGTAAGTTTTGTATGACCAAGGCGTAATCGCATGATTTTTGTTTAGGTGTCTCTTATATTATTTTGTAATAATGGTTTAGTAAAGTTGTGATGTATAGCTGATAATGTAATAAGATTTTGTGTTTTTGTTTAGCTATACAGATAGCTTCGTAAATGGCAATAAATTCTGGTGAATATATTAAGTTGAAGCTTATAAGAATTCCGCTTCATGACTACGACTACGACTCCTACGACGCCGTGAGTCGTTTTCGTTTGTGATAGCATAAGAGGTATGTTTTTCGGATTTTGATTCATCAGTGAAGATGGGTGGGAGTTTTTGATTGTTGTGAAGTGTTTTTGATATATGACGGAGTTGTTGGTAGCTTTGCAAAAATCAGGAAGTTTAAGGATCGTTGCATCGTTGATTGAAATACTTTTATTGAGTATAGTTTGATAGATGTATGTTATTCAAAATTTTTAATTTGTTTGGCAGTAAGGAATGTGTGACTTTCGTTTATCGTGTTAATGGGAAATTGTTTGTGGATGCTGTAAGAAAGGTTTTAATAAATCTTCGCTAAGTAATAATTCTTGTTTAATGATGTAGAAAAGCTAATTTGTGTGTAACAGCTTTGAGAAAAATAGAGATTTGGTCAGGTTTCACGACTAAGATTCAAGAAACGTTGAAACTTTAATCACTTATTATTAAGTTATGAATTGGTCGTTCAGCATATGAAATAATTATAATGACTGAATAAAATTTACGGTAAAAAATAAATCTTTTATAAAATCAGGAAAAATCATTTTAATGAATTCTAAGACATTATTTTATGGTAAAGCCACAGAAATATTTTATTTACTTTTTATATACCTTTAAATGCTTATTTTCGAAACAATGCCTCTCGAAACAGTTAACACGGTTCTAGTCGTATCTAATGGACCGATTCAACTGATAAATGATGATGATGTTAATATAATTTCAACCATTTAAGCAATTAGAAAAAAAAACAATTATTTATTTTCTAGAAGAATATTGCTATGCTTGAAACTACGAAATAGCTGAAACAAACAAAATTAGGTTTTATATCACAGGTTTATATCACATTGTCCTTGAGTTTCCAATGTTTCTTATGAATATGAAATTTGAGGGATTGTCATAGTCCCTACCGAATAGCGAGGTCTGTAAAAACGTGTATAAAAATGTGGAAAATTTAAAATAAATCGGTTAATACGAGGGTTATGTAAAAAGTAACTTTCCCAATTCTTTTTCGAGTGTACAACATGGTTTATTAAAGTGTTATCATACATCATTGAAAAGGTCGATTCTTTGTCTATTTTTCAACATAATCACCTTCTCTGTCAATACATTTTTTGAGCCTCTTACTCCAGTTTTGGTAGCCCGCCGCGAAGAACTTCTCCGCCAGCCCATTAAGATAGTTGGTGACAGCTGTTTTCACTTCATCGTCACTGAGTAATTTCATTCCGCTTAAGTGTTCCTTTAACTTTGGAAAAAGGTGAAAATCAGACGGCGCCAAGTCAGGACTGTAGGGTGGGTGAGGAACGAAAATCCAGCCGAATGTGGTGATGAGATCCTGAGTTTGACGGGAGGTGTGCGGTTGTGCGTTGTGGTGATGCGGCGCTTCGAAGTTTTTCAAAGTCTCTCCGTACATATTCGAGTTTTTGGTGGTCTTCGGAGGCATGAAGCCTATCAGCAAGATGCCTATTGTTATCCCAGAAAACTGTAGCCATGACATTTCCCGCTGATTCAGTCACTTTAAATTTCTTTGGCGCAGGAGAACCGCTGTGGCCCCAATTGTCGCGACTGTTCTTTTGTTTCTGGGGTGAAGTGAAAGCACCAGGTTTCATCCCCAGTAACAATGGAACCGACGATCTGTTCTTCATTGTCGTCACATTCTTGAAGAAACGCCCGTGAACAGTCAATGCGCTGCTGCTTGTGATCAGCTGTGACCATTCTTGGCACCCAGCGTGCGCACACCTTCGTGTACCCTAATTTTTCTGTCATAATGTAATAGACAGATTTCAGACATACATCTGGAACACGTTAGGCGATATCCTCGATCGTCATCCGGCGATCTTCGCGAACAACTTAATCAATTTTTGCAACAATGTCGTCCGAGATCGACGGACGTCCGCTTCGCTCTGCGTCGTGAACGTCTGGTCGGCCTATGCTGAATTCTCTACACCACAAACGGACTTGTTGAACAGACATGCAATTTTCTCCATACACTGTAGTCAATTCTTCATGAATGTTCACAGGTTTAATCGATTTCGCATGGAAAAAACGTATAACAGAGGGAATTTCGCACTTGGCGGCGAGAGCGATCGGATGATCCATCTCGAATGGCTCTGAGATACAAGTCGTAGAGACTTGCTCAGGACACGTATAGAGAGTGGGGGACTAAGCTACACGGCGGTGTTGCCAAATGTTACGTAGCACCGCTCCTCGCGATGCTATCGCAGTGGGAAAGTTACTTTTTACATACGTCTCGTACATTAAAATAGATGAGTCTAGTAGAAAATAAGGAATCGTGTCCGTTTTAAAAAAGGGTATTTCGAGAAAAACTGGTTCCAAAAAAACGGTTTGAACTTAAAAAGTTTGCTTCAATCAAATCAACTTAAAAGCTAATACTTTGTATTGTTTATAAATTTAAACAAGGTCAAAAAAAGCGGAAAAGAAAGATTGTTTTCACATTTCAATGTAAAAAAAAAATTTTTATAAAGAATTTAACTAACCTTAAGAAATAGAAAATACACGAGGTGTGTAAGGTGCCTTGTTAAATATCATGGGCAACATATTTTCGAATAACGATTTTTTTTTTATGTTGATTCACTCTTTTGGAACATCTGTCCCAAGTTTCAAGTGAACGGCATTTGTTGTTTGGTTGTGAGAGGCGTAAGCGGTTATAAGTGTTTTGCATGCTCGGTGATTTTTTCCTAACGAAAAAATATGTAATATAATAAATAATTAATAATAAATAAAAAATAAAATGAAGTGCTCCAAAACACTGGAAATGTTGAACGTGGCATATGGTGAAACTTTTTTGAGTAAAAAAATGTTTGAGCCCAGATGAGACATTACCGAAAAAACAGCGCCAAGTTTGTTCAAATGTCAAAGTTTTGTTCACTGTTTTCTTCGATTACAATGGCGCGGTGCATAAGGAGTTCTTACCATATAGTCAAACGGTTAATAAATTTGCATTACGATAATGTCCCAGCCAACTCATCTTTGCTTGTAGGAGAATTGGCCAAAAACAACTGTGGTATGCACTTATATCGAGTATCTACTGTATTAAAATATAGCGGAATATTTGTCTAAACATAATTACAAAATCATTGTATCACTTCGTTCCAATCTTAAAGTAAGCAGTTTAGGCCAAGTGCGAGTTTAAGATGATCACATACTTGAGCGGACATGCATAACGAGGAAACAAGGGAGCCCACCGTTCTTGAGGATTTTAAAATTCCGAGTGTGTAAAATAAACAAATTCTTGATATGAGAAATGAGAAAAAAGAGAGGTGACATAAAAAAATAAAATATCTACAAAACATACCTCACTTGAGGTGGCTATTATTAAACCACACTCTGGTTTACAGCCATCCCATTAATATATAGTACAAGAAACAAAATAAATAGAAGCACAATACTCATTAAAAATATTTCAAAACATATAATAATTAAAAATACAACTAAAAGAAAAGAAAACTATTCCAAAACTAAAGAAGACATACCCGCCGGACTGCGAAGGAATCTGGAGCCCGACATGAAACAATACCCTGCCTTTATATTTCGCTTCTTATGTTGCACTTTTGACGCCAGATATTCAGGTATTAAAGTATTTGCGTTTTAGGAAAATCCAGTCGGGGCTCCGTTACGTCTTACCAGAAGGACTGCTTTTTCGTGACGCTGTCAAAAAATATATTTTCATCCAGAAACGTCTTATACAACACTGAGCAATTAAGTAAGTTGGACCGTCTTAACATATATAGTATATTCTATTATCATTTTAATGATTGTCCGTACAAAATGACAAAACATGAAGTACTTAGGAAAACGTATTTAGAAATAATAATAGAAATAATAGTACGTATTTAGCAAAGAATCATTAAACAGAAAAAACATTTTTTATTCATATTGTGTCTACACAAACAAGGAATGGCAAAATCTATCAGCCACCCTAAATGAAATAAATCTTAAATTCACGAAATAGAAAAATCGTAGTAGCCCTAAACAAGCATTCATCAATATAGGTTGAATGATTTAATAAAGCACGGGTGATAATCAGCAGCGGAAAGGGAAACTACATTATACCTATTCTTCTTAATATTTAATTAAATTAATTGATCTGCAGGAGGAAGAATTAAAGTCAGACACTGCAAATGTAACAGAAACAACAATGAGGGCAACAATGACGGAAAATTCAACCGCCGTAAGGGCGTATATTAGGGAAGTAACAAGCGCTGTTCCAGATTTCGATGGAAAAAAATTCATCTTCAATGATTTATTATGGCAATCAAACTGGTGGACCTTGCAATGGGACCATATGAAGAGATTGCACTACAAGTAATAGAATCAAATATTATAGGCACAACTGCGTTGATGTACCCATGAATCAGGTTTCCGGTACCCTTATAATAAAGCTTAAGATCAGCTAAGATCAGCCATTATATTTATGTTACCTTTTTTTGTGTACCATATATAGACACATAGTTCTCTCAAATAAGGCAAAAAGCTCAAATTTTTCAGCACATCGTTTATTCCACTCTTGACTTCAAATAGCTGCGCGCACACTTTAGCAACTAATCCTGATTGAAACCGCTGTACGTGCCCATCCTTGTCAGACTTTACTCCAAAGACCCAAAAGCAAATCTGTGATCTCTGAGCATTGCTGACTCATTTCTGATTTCACGGCCTCACTTACTGTAGAAGGAATCGACACGACCTCTACCCATTATTGCTGTATTGTATTGCTTACGACGTCTACCTGGCTGACCTGTTCTGATTATTCTTGGGCGCCCCGGACCAAGGACTTCCAGGCGACGTTGAGGCAAATATCTTAATTTGCGGCACACTCGGTTTATTACCAGTCCATGCCTCATAATGCGTTATGTTTTCTAGTGTTCTTGTCGTTGACCTATTGCGTATATAAGCGGCAGTCCGCACTGCTCAGTCCCATAGGCATACTCGTGGCCATCTGTACCAGTGTGCGATTCGGGCGCTCAGCCACCCCGTTTAACTGTACGGTACAGTTAGCTGCCTCTTTATTTCGTTTTAGAACAAATATTTTGTAAATTCGCGGCCGTTATTACTTCAAATACCTTTTACCTTTTTTCCGCATTGCTTTTCGGCAAACTCCATAAAGTCTTTAAATGCCGAACAAACATGATCACGCGCTTTCAACACATACACAAAAATATAACGTGAATAATAGTCGACAAATGTTGCGAAATAATGACAGCGACTGACGCTTTGCTTATTGGTCCACAAATCCACAAACTCAGTTGCGCGATTCTCTGCCTCCTAAAATTTTGATTTTAGCACATGTCTCACATGGAATGTGCTATATGAAATGCTGATTCAGCTTGCCGACAATGAATTTGTGGCGGGACGCATTTTCGGTTTCGATGGACTTATGTTAAAATTATGTGTAGTTTTAGTTCTCTCTGAAACATTATTCAATAAAGAAGTTTAATCCGGCACGCTGCTGTTATATTTTTGCCTTTATATTTTTATAATGATATTGCTGAGCCACTCAATCAACAAAGGCGAAGTCAATCCCCCACTAAAATCTTCGTAACATATTACTCTATTGTTGCAGGAGCTACACCACCATCGTTGGACCACCACCCTGCTGTCATCGTTGGAGCAGCATTGATCAGGTCTACACCACCTCGTTGTTGTCGTTGGAGCAACATCAACCAGGTCTATGTAATCACGTTGTCGTTGTTGGAGCAATATCGACTAGATTTATGTGATTGGCGCCTAACTTTATCGACCCCTCAGTAGTTAAATTGTAGGATAGCTTTTTTTTTTTTTTCCAATTTTATTTTATTTGCTGGATCTTCTCTTCTTAATAGAGACTAACAACAAGTTTTAAAATCTTAGACTAATATTATAACTAAAATCCATTTTTTTTAGTGATGGGTTTAGTTTTAAAGACGGCTCTAATTATATCGGAACTGAGCGAGTGGATGAAGTTGAAGTCTACTCCAACTGGAAGTTCTGGTTAGCGAGCGTGCATGAGGATTTGGATGAGATGTTAATTTAGCTTGGTGTTTGGCTTTTTGATTGAAGATTTCGTCAGAAACGGTGTTAATATTTAAGTCTCGCTGAATATTTTCGTTCCTTATATACCAAGGAGCACCAGTGATGAGTCTAAGTGTCTTAGATTGAACTCTTTGAATTACTTCGATGTTACTACGACTGGCATTTCCCCAGAGTTCAGAGCCGTATTTCCATATTGGCTTGATCACGGTGTTATAGATGAGTATTTTGTATTGAAGGCAAAGAGGGGATTGAGAGTTGATTAGCCAGTGGAGCTTGTTGGTCTTCAACTTTAGTTGAGTTTTTTTGGCTGCTATGTGTGAGCGCCAGGTGAGTCTCCTGTCAAGATGGATACCCAAGTATGTGACGGTGTTTGACTGGGGGATTCGTGCTCCGTTTAGAGTAAGCTGGGGACACGTTTGTCTGTTCAGTTTGAATGTTACGTGTTTACATTTACTTTCGCTTACTTTAATTCTCCAGTTAGCTAACCATTTTTCAAGAGATTCCAAATGATTTTGTAGAATAACAGTTGCTCTAAGGGGACATTTACTCCGGCTAAGAATGGCAGTGTCATCTGCAAAAGTTGATGTGGTAAGTTGAATGTTTGTCGGAATGTCCGATGTGTATAGTGTATATAGAATGGGACCGAGAACGCTTCCTTGAGGCACTCCGGCTTCTATAGTATAATAGTTTGAAGTGCTTGAACTGCATCTAACCGCGAACACTCTTTTATGTAGGTAGGACTTTAGAAGCCTATGTATATTTTGAGGCAGCAGTTTGATTATTTTGAACATAATTCCATCCAGCCATACTCTATCGAATGCTTGAGCAACGTTTAAGAATAGAGCTGTGCAATATTCACGATGTTCAAAGGCAGTGCGAATTTCTGTTGTGATGCGGTTAACCTGTTCGATGGCTCCGTGTTTTGCCCGAAAACCAAATTGGTGCGATGGGAGTGTGTTGTGTGTTTTGAGGTGGGGGCTGATGCGTAGTAGCAGAACTTTTTCAAATAACTTGGAGAGACAAGTAAGTAAGCTTATTGGCCTGTATGATGATGGCTGTGTTTTGTCTTTCCCGGGCTTAGGGATCATAATTATAACTGATTTCTTCCACTTTTGAGGGAAGTATCCAATTTTAGTAATTGCGTTAAAGAGCAAGCAGATTCTTAGGACTGCACACATTGGGAAGTTCGATGATCATTTTCGGGGTTATTAAGTCGTAGCCAGGCGATTTTCCAGTCTTCAGTTGCTCTTTAATGACTTTCGTTATCTCGCTTGGCCGAAATACTACCGGATCTTGTGGTGCTAAGTCAGATGCAGTTAAAGGCGGGAGAGTAAATGAGTTATTGGCTGGATTTGGTTGAAATACTTTTTTAAGATGATCAGCGAAGACTCTTGCTTTGTCCGTGTCACTGCGAGACCAGTTTCCGGTAGAATTACGGAGAGGTACAACCGTTTCTGTTGGTGCCTGTAGGTTCCTGTGGTTTTTCCACAACGAGTTCTTTGTGCCTGTGGGTGTGAGATTCTCGATGTACCTTAGTTGTGCGGCCGCTTCTTCTTTCTTAAGCGCGTTTGTAAGTCTGCGAGAAGCTGCTTTTAATCTACTCTTTGCGCCAGGTGATCTCCTGCCACTCCCTTCGAAGTCGTCGTTTTTCAAGCACAAGCAGTTCAGTATCTCTTCTTGTCTTTTTAAACTTTATACTGCATACATGATTGTCTTGTGGAGTTGACGCTTTTGCTGCTGCAACAAGTATTGATTCTGTATCATCAGCAAACTGATCAATGTCCTGCTCGGTTTCCAGGGGGCTAGAAAGGCCGGTATGGGAACAAACATATTTTTTGTACCTCGCCCAGTTGGTCCTGTTGCTTGTGAGCCTATGCGGTCGCTCGATGTGTTGTAGCTGGTACAAAAGATGAAATAGCACCGGACAGTGATCAGATGAGAGTTCTGGAAGTGCCTCAGCTGTAATCATTGATTGGGATATCCTTTTTGTGATGGCAAAGTCGATCAAATCTGGAAGCTTCATGGGATCGGCTGGCCAGTATGTAGGCGCTCCCGGGGAAACATACTTTAGTTTGCGTTGCGGTTTGATGATTGCGTTGTACAGCTGTTTTCCTTTAGGGTTCTCTATCCGAGATCCCCAGTACGTGTGCTTGGCATTCCAATCGCCAGCTGCAACAAACCTTTCACCAAACGAGTCAAAAAGTGTTGTGAATTTTTCCTCAGAGATTGTGAAACGAGGTGGGCAATAGATAGCAGCCAGAGTGAGAGCACCGTCATGGCATTGGAGGTTTATAGAGGTACATTGTAAGCAGTCTTCTTGCCAACTGCCAAGGAAGTGGTGCTTAATTCGCAATCGTATTAGTATGCCAGTGCCTCCATGGGCCTTGTCATCAGGGTGATTCGTAAAGTAAAATTTATATCCTGGTATCTGGAAGTTGTACTTTTCGGTAAGGTGAGTCTCTGAGAGTAGCATAACGTCAATGTTTCTGTCGGCTAAGAACTGAGCAAGTTCTAGCTTGTGCCGCGAAACGCCATTAGCGTTCCAGGTAGCGATTATTAAGGGAGTCATTATCCTGTTTTAGAAGAAACGAGCATTTGCATAAGGATGTTTTGGTTCCTCATAAGCTGTTGCATAGTTTCTTGCATGAAGGTCATGAAGTCATTCATGCTTTGCTGCATCGAAAGCATAATCGCTTCAAAGCCAATTGGCTGCTGTTGCATGTTCTGTGTGTTTATTTGTTTATTTGTGTTTATTTGGTTAATTTTATGCTGGACGCTGGAGGTGACTGCTGTTGGTACTTGGATCCCTGATTTTAGTACACTTGCAAAGGAAGAATTTGGCATCGTTCGGTGGCTGGCGGACGAAGGGATGTTAGTCGGTTCCATTGCTTTGTGAATTGTTGGTGTGATACGATCACGAGCTAAATCCACTCGTTTGTTTAGGCGACTCTTGAGCTCCTTGTAAACAATGCATCCTCGCCAGTTGGCTGTGTGTTTTTCGCCACAGTTGCTGCATAGCTTAATTGAGCTGTCGTTTTTGTTCTTGGGACAGTTTACAGTACTGTGGGCATCGCTGCAAACGACGCAGATGGATTTTAGGGTGCAGTACGCTTTGGTGTGTCCATATTCTTGGCAGTTGGTGCACTGCACAGGTTGCCTGCGCTTGTGTGGCTCTTCTACGGTTATTCTTCGGTGCAGTAGATACTGTAGCTTATATATAGGATGTACTTCATTTTTGTTGTTTTTCTGACTCGATGGCTCCAGTTCGACTTTAAAGAGTGGCTGCGGCTCTTTGTTCCTGTTGAGAATGTTGATCACCGTTTTGGCGTTGAAGTTCTTCTCCTTTAGTGCCGCGATAATTTCGGATGAGGTCACGGATGACTCTATTCCTTTGATGACAACCTGTAATCCTTTGGCACTTTTCAGCTGGTAGGTATAGTAACTCTTCCCAGCTTCGTCCAGGTACTTGGTCACTGATCGGTGGCTAGACTCATCCTGAGTCTGCACTTTCGTTTCTTGTATGTTGCCCTTAGTAAGAGGTATAACATGGAACTTGTTCTCTCCAATAATTGCAACTAGTTTGTTAACCAGCGCATTTGAGGTTTTCTCACGTATATCTATTGGTGGCGGCTTTATCTTCTTCTGCTCCTGTTCCTGCACTTCACAGTCATCCAGTAGTGCAAACCTATTTGAACTTGAGTCATTGGCAGCGTTGGCGCGATTTATTTTCGGCTGATTACCAGCCTGCTTGTGTTGTGGGCTTAGCTTTCGCTTTATTTGGATGTAGCGATCCAGCCCTGTTTGACAAAGTTTTTTGTTTTGTTTTGGTTCTTGTCCGCTTTCGCTTTCAAGAGTCGGTGTGAGTGCTTTTGCATTCGTTGTTGTTGATGCAGGATGTAGGATAGCTTAATTATAAAAAAAGTAAGGATCCGGTAAGGACCGGCCGATCAGTCATTTTCCCTCGATCTCTAAGTTGTTTGAGAGACTAATTCCCGCCCAGATGGTCAGATTTATGGAAGCCCAGGGAATCATGCCAGACCACTAGTTTGGATTCCGTGCTGGTCACTGCAGGTGGAGCAGCTGCATCGAGTGGTCGAACAAATGTAACGGCCTTCGACAGCGACGAGTACTGCAACGCTCTCTTTCTCGATATCCGGGAGGCCTTCGATCGTGTTGGGCATTCTGGCCTGAAAATCAAGCATACGCTGCCTGGGCTTTACTTCTCTCTTCTGACGACGTACCTTGATGGAAGGCGATTACGGAGAACGCCACCAACATTGTTTGATCGACCGTCACCTGAATCCGTCTCAAGCTGGATCAAGAGTCTCGTAAGGCAACGTCGAAGGTCAGTAAGAAAGGATCCCAAAATGGAATAATGTGTGCAGGGAGAAGATCTTTTAGCTTGTACAAAATAGCCTCATGTCACACCTTATCGCCGACAGAATAAAGCTTGTTCTCAAAGCCATGCGTCACCTGATTTACGAGGCGATTTGTTCAGGGCAGCCATTGACTTTGTAAAGCAAAATTGGTGTTGTGAGATGTCGTCTACTACCTGTGGCAGTTCCATGAATCGGCTTAGCAAAATTCGCTCAAAAATCTTATGTTTATACCACTCCACCAAATAAAAAAACCGTTAATGGGCAGATAGATCGATTCCATTCGACACATTCAGAAATAATGAAATGCTTAAAGGAAGGAGGCAGAGATAAATTTTAAAGAACTTTTAGATAGATAGATTTTACGAATACAATTACTGTTGAATCATTAAAAATGTTTAAATATAAAAATATAGGAATAATGTAAAAGGGATCGGACCAAACCCAATTTAATAAACAATACATTTTATGACCTACTATATCCCTTCAAAACAAACGCACATGTAGACGCATGCGTAAGGTTACACCGCCATGGAAGTGAAAGGGTCACAAAACACTTGGGGGTGGTTGGGGCATAAGTGTATAAATAGCTTTTAAGAACTATTGTTAGTACATAAGAACATAATTGAACATATGAATAAAACAGTTTCTAAACGGAACTAATTGGAGTTAGACCTATTTTTTTTAAGGCTCTTCTTAACAAGTGCAGTTTTTATTAAACGACGAAGAAATGACAATTGGATGTATTCTTTGGCAAGAACAAATTCGGACAAATATAAAACAGCTACACAGGACAATATCAAAAAAAAATCAATAATAAACAAAAGATCGACCTTTTAAACCATCACGAAAACGGAAATGAAATACAAAAATAGTAACCTGTATAGGAAATATTCATATTAATTATTTAAAATAAATAATAAATTAATTGAAATAAAGAAAATTTAAAAAAATATAATGCCATCGCTCGAAGAAATCATGGAGGGTTTTAAAGTCTCGATTTTGCAAAAAAAAACAACACTTCTGTAAAAGTCCCAAACATAGAAAAAACAGACTACAATATATTATATTAAAACCCATAGATAAAAATAATTCAATTGTTCACTAGAAGCGTTGCATAATAATATTACACGACAACTTAGGCACATAAAAGCGCACTCAACGGTCAATGATGGTAAAGCTTTTTTTGCATTGCTCTGATTCTCATCATGGGGTTGCACACATACAATCAAAAACAGAGAAATGTAACATTGCAACTAAGACCCACACCGCACCATCAACCTGCAAGCAACCTGGGGTGCAACAACAGCTACCCCAGTTCAATAACTCTCCATACTTTTAGAGGCTGCTTGAGCGCAAACATAAATTGGAGAGGGAGGACTTAATATTAATAAAGTTACCAATAAGTTAGCCTACAACAATGCAACCAAATGCATTTTACTTCAATAGGCAAGCTTAGTGCTTGTCTAATTTCCCGCACGCACCGAGCTGGTAATCTTTCCATCCTTCCATGGAATAATTATTTGATATATAAGCTTTGCGTTATATAAAGGTCATTGAATTCCTTAGACCATCTTTTAATGACCATCGTGGAAATATGGTCAGAAAATTTAAGGTTCAAACCTTAGGACAACAAGATCATTAATCTGAGTTAATCCTTCTAACGAACGATAAAGAGCCATTAGCTTACATTTTGACCCATTAAGTTTAAAAGTTTGGTTGAACACCATTTTTAAAAATTGTCAAAAATCGGACTGAAGTTACATTGCAGAAGAGGATTTGTATTGAAGACAAAGCTTAACGTCGTCTGCATAAGATACATAAGAACCAGAAAGTTCATTAGGGCAAGGGGTAAGTCATTAATAAAAATAGTAAAAAGTACGACTTCCTTGCGGGGAATCCTGATGTAAATCTAACAAAGCGAGAGTGTACATCTTTAAAAAACGTCATTTTGGATTCTTTCAGCTATGTAGCTGGATATCCACATGAGAAGATGTGGGAAATCCCAAGAGATTGAGTTTACCCAAAAGGCGTAAGGGATTAACAGAGTCAAATTATTCGTCGAAGTCAGCGTAGATGACATCTGTTTGAAGGCCATTTTGGAACTGGTATAAATGTGATGTGACAAAATTTTCAAAAAGACTTCAAAATTGCTGAAAATTTTGTTTGCATCTGTAATTGCTATTATTGCAATCGGTAGGCTTCGTAGATGATAATTTTTCCTTTTTTTTCTTGTCAGGCGTTTTTTCTTGCCTCAACAATTTGTTTTCGTGTGGCAGCTATAAATTTTTCGTGATCTATATTCTAGTGCTGTCGGTGATTGTATTTATGTGGATGTGGGAAGTGATACATTTTTGTAGCCTGGCTTATTCGTTCTATTCGTTGTTAAGTACTGTGTGTTTTTGGATAGCTGAGGGCGTTCAAAGAAGTGAAGAAATACATGTGAGTGGTCAGATGATAAGTCAGGTCAACTTTCTGTGAATTCTTCTCGTGACAGAGGGGTCAATTAAATCTGGCTGTTTTTTGTCTTTGTCTGACCGAATTCTTGACAGTTTGTGCATTGAGCCAGGGTTTTCCGCTTGTGTGGCTTTCAAGAGATTTTCTAGTCTTGGCCACTAGTTTTGGCAATTTCTTGCCCAGTGAGTGGGGACTGAGAGTCTGAGACAAAGACTCTACGATTGTCTTCTGAGACTTCTGGCTTTTAAACACAAGTGCATGTAAGACAGCAAGTGCATGTAAACTGATTTTTTTTAATAAATCAGAGAATATTTGGCGGGGTGATTAATAAAACACGACCGCATGGGTCGCCGTTTGGAAACTGAATAAACAGTGATTTACCTATCCGTTTTTCAAAATGTCAACAGTTGGAAACAGTTGTTTAAACATATTTTTATATGTAAAGTTGGGCATCGATATGAAGGAAGTATCATCACCAGACTGAATGAAAAGGGTGAAAGAGTGCAAGACGTTGGAAGAGCGGGTATTGGGATCGTGAAGTCGTCAAGTTGTCAAGTGGCAAAAGAAGTCGTCGAGTCCGAGCATAGAAGTTGGTGTGTTGTTGAAGGGTCAATCGTTGTCAAGTCGTTAAATAAACAAGTCGTCAAGTTGCAGCCATTGTCAGCAGAGTCGAGAAGTCGCTGTTCCATTTATTTGTCATACCGCAATTCTTGTTATATCCAACATAAATATTTAAAAAAACTGGCTTTAATGCCTTACATAAATACGAGTATATAAATATAGAAAATATAATATGATTTGAAAAACTATTTTCAGGCTGTTTGTTCACGGCATGGATTGGCCATTGGGGCAAAAATCTCACAGCACAGCGAACTGTCACAAGAACAAAGATGACATCTCTGCAAAAATGTCACAAAAAAAATTTGCAAAATGTCGGCGAAAATCACACAGCGAACTGGCTGTATAGACTACAAGGAACCCAAAATCCGCATTAACAAACGCGGACAATCAATACGCGCCAGACCACCCACATCAGGGAAGCACCGAGAATACTGCTTAGCGAAATTCTTAGATTTTGCACAAGCATTTGACCGAGTCTGGCTGGAAGGACTGTTGCACAAGATAATGAAACTGCTTCCCCGGAACACACACAAAATTCTCGAATTATATCTCTTCAAAAGAGTGTTCTTAACCAAGTGTAACAGTTCGACTTCACATGACCGCGTTATCAATGCTGGAGTCCACAAGGTAGTGTACACCCTATACACAGCAGACATGCCTACAAACCATCAGCTCACAACCTATACATTTGCTGACGACACCGCAATACTTAGTCGATCTAGATGCCCAGCAAAGGCAACAGAACAACTTGACTGCCATCCTGAAATAGTGGAAAGATGGTTTTCGGACAGACGCATCAAAAAAAACGAGCAGAAAATCAGACATATGAACTTCACATTGAACAGACAAACATGCCCACCATGTACCCTGAACAATACGTTAATCCCACAAGCATACGTAGTAACGCATGAGTCCAAGAGGACTCATATGAAGCTTAAAGCAGCCAATCTTCCCTGGCTTATAAATTGCAACTCTTTCCTTAGTCTGGAATAAAATACTCCTTTACATTACAGTGCTGAAACCCATCTGGAAATACGGCTGTGAACTATGGGGAAACGCTTTAAAAACGAACATTGAAATTGTATAACGAGCTCAGTCAACGATTCTGCTAACTATCACCGGCGCATCATGGTACCTACGCAGTGGAAGCATCCACAGAGACCTCCACATAAATCTTGTCAACGAGGAAATCCAGATTAAAAGAAGTAAACACCAAGCAAATCTTGTGGCACACGAAATTCCACTCGCGAAGTCGCTTACGCGAGTCTGCAGTCAGAGCCGACTGAAGCGCAAAGATTCTCAAGCCCAGCAAAGAAATCCTAGGGCCGTCTCTAACTTTACATTGTAAATAATATAAGTTATATAATAAGATTTTAATAATTATTGTTAGTCTCACAATAAGAGAAGATACAATAAATAAAAGCATGAAAAAAAATTTAAAAAAAACGTATTATCTAGTTGTTAGTCCGATCCCTTTTAAACTCTTTTCTTATTATTATATATCATCATATTCAATGCTTGAACAACACCTTTATTTCTTCAAGACGAATCATACCACCAAACACTATTAGTTTAGCTGAATATTGACTCGCCTTACGACTCTACCAGCAACAGTGCTGTCAGAAAAGGAAGTTCCAGTCCAAATAATTATTTGGGAGCAGGAAAGGTCCCGCTCCAAAGTCTATTTCTTGAGTGATTTTATCTCTTCATATAAAAAGTTCGCTTAGCCTAAAACCGCGGAGCTGCGGTAAATTGTAAAATTTTAGCAATATTGAATGCTTTTAACAAATTTTAATCGCCATGGATTAATAGGCATATTTCTAGCTTGAAATCAATTATATTATAAATATATCTTAAATTAAAAACTCGATTTTGGAAAGAATCCGAGCTCTATTTATTCTTTTGTAAAATCGTAATCGTATACATAATTTTTTTTCCCCCTTACCTCTCCTATTTAAATATTTCTGATTCTTAACATCTGGGTATTGATTATCTTGTTGCCTTACGGATACGTATAATATATAGCTTTTTAAAATTAATTGTAGCGAAATGTTTACGGCTTTTTAATCAGTCAGACATCTCGTCTTCGGCAGGTCCTAGGTACCTAGGTGCTTCCTTATTTTCTGCTTTGATCTTTTAAGTTTAACCCTGACACTACTATTTAAGCGAAGCCTTCCTAAGCGATGAAATGAACCATACGTTATACAAATTCATCAAAAAGTTTCTAAGGCAGTCAATGAGAACTTCTGCGGAATTTCGAAGCTTTTCGCGACTCCAAAGCTTTTTGAGAAACTCATTACATGGCAACTACAACATTCATACTAGTGCACAAAATGTCAAAAGTTATGCTTTTACATTTATGTACTATGACCATGTCAAATTGTGCTCTTTCTCGGATTATTTTCTGCAATTGATATGACGATTCATCAATGCGTCTTGAATCTACTCTCTTTGATCGATGATTACATTTCTGTTAAATTAAACAAACCCAGCGAAAAAGTAACCTTCATTAAAGGTTATTATAAAGGTTAAAATAATTTGAAGCTACTTTTAATACTTACTACTTTTACGTCCTAGCCTCTGATAAACAATATTCTGTACATTAAAACATTATTGTATCTGTGCAAAAGCAGTTCCATTTACGTGAAACTACGTTCTTTACAGGAGCGTCAAACTTGCAGTGGGGTTATTCTTTTTCATATCTCCGTTCATGGTCTGGTTAACTCAAAATACCTTTCGAACCAATTATTTTTGACCGTTCCTAATAGCAATAACAAGGTCCATCCGACTAACAAAAGATCATACATATATATATATATATATATATATATATATATATATATATATATATGTATATATATATGTATATATATATATATATATATATATATGTATATATACATCTTTACATATATACATTTATATATATATATATATATGGGAGGTGCAAATCCAGTTGATAGTTTACGATGATTACGACGACTTCTGACCTTGAGACTCAGCGGTAATAATAAAAAGTTATAACGGCGGATCGCCGGAGTTGTCAGTTTAAGAGCTTGTGCTTATTATTGAATCAATCTTCAGAACTAACTGACTTAAAAGTCGGCTATGTAAGAGCTTCCCGTCAAACGATGCATCAGCAATTTGGCCGGAGATGGTCATCGGACGATCGGTCATAGCCGTCGTCCGGTTAACTTAGATAACTTATACATAAAATTCTCTATTAAATTTCTAATCACAAAAAAGTTTCCACTGGGTAAATCCGAAGTACCTATCAACAAAGAGTAAGTCCTAGCAGCTGAGACTACTTTTTTTCCTGTACACAAAAAAACTACACACAATAAACGCTCTCCAAAGCGTCATATTGCAATGCGCCAATGACTTTAATAAAATTTAAAAAAAACATTTATTTAAAATGATTTTGAATACAGTCGAGAATAAACCAGCTAGTACATAAGACGTGTTTCAGTTTCAGTCTATATGGCGACTTAGAAAGGAAATGCTCACATCCCCAACGAGTTGTGGGATATTTTTTGCCTGTGCGCCACTAATAAAAAAAAATTTGTTGTCGCACCCCATCCAACAAAACCAAAAAAATATCATGTGCGTTATATACAAGTTAACAACTGAAAAGAACACTCGATATATCTGATTCGGCAACCAAGTAGTTTTACATAAATAATAACCTAGCAACTAAGTAGATTGACACAAACAATGCTGACGAGCCCAAGATGAGTTCAGCACCCCGCGATATCCGGATAATACATGAAATTCTGAGTCGTCGTGCCGACCACGATATTATTATTATTATTTTTTTTTTTTTTTTTTAATTTCCTTTAAATTACATTCTGTTTTTTTAAAGAATAACAATGAGTAATGGTTGAAGAATGGAAAAAAAGGTAGCGGCCCTTCCCATTGCAAGGATACGCTAATACTTTAATAGTTAATAATACTAATAGTTAATAGTTTACTAATAATTTAATTCAGTTGGAGTTTTGCGTTTTAATCTTCTCGGTTCCAGCTCTCTCATCGGTATTTGTCTCAGGTTTGGGTTTTGGTGGTTTAGTAGTTGATTTGTGTGTTTTTTGCTGCTTTTTTTAATAGTTTCGTTGACTGTCTCTATGTTTAAGTCTTTATGGATATCTTCATTTCTAATATACCATACGGCATTTGTCATTGTTCTGAGCATTTTCGATTGCGTTCATTGAATTAGCTGTAAGTGAGATTTGCTGGCAGTTCCCCAGATTTCTATTCCATACGTCCATATTGGTTTTATTATCGCCTTGTATATTGCAATTTTGTAATGTAATTTTAGTTTTGAGTGTTTTCCATTAGCCAGTTAAGTTGTCGAAATTTGTTTTTTATTTCATTTCGTTTATTTAGGATGTGCTGCTTCCATGTCAGTTTTGCGTCAATAGTTAGTCCAAGGTACTTGGCATATGGGCGTAACAATATTTGATTGTAGTTGATTTTAATTGCGAAGTTTTTGGGTTGTCGTTTTGTGTATATTACTTGTTGAGTTTTGTCTTTATTTATCTCGATGCCCCATCTCTCAGATTTGTTGTAATGTACTTGCAGCTGTTTTTTCACACGCGCTTGACGACATTTGCGAACGTAGCAATCATTGATCCAGGGATAGTTGGCGCTGGAATATCGGAGGTGTAAATCAGGTATAAGATGGGCCCAAGCACACTACCTTGGGGAACACCCGCTGACACTGGCATAACATCTGAACATTCATTGTCATATTTGTCAAGCTTCGCTCGACAACAACTAATCTACTAGAATTTTCGTCGAAAATCAACCGAGGTTTTCAACATCGCCTGCAAACCGATGTAATTTACACTGACTTCAGCAAAGCATTTGATTCAGTTAATCATCAGCTCTTGCTACGGAAACTCTCGCTTATTGGTTTTCCACCAAATATCCTGATGTGGGTTGCTTCCTACCTTTCAGATCGAACCCAGCGTATCCTATTTAAATCTACCAAGTCGAAGGTCATCCATGTCTCATCGGGTGTCCCTCAGGGTAGTCATCTAGGACCACTGTTGTTTATACTCTTTGTGAACGATCTTCCTAATGTGATTAGTTATGCCTCTACGCTTATGTATGCTGATGATGTCAAGTTATGCTATTCCTTCTCGGAACATTTCCTGCATAGGCATCTGCAATTAGACCTCGACGAACTCTATTTGTGGTGCTCAATTAATCTTCTGTTCCTAAACTGCTCTAAATGCAAACTTATGACATTCCATCGCAGTGTGCCGCTTATCATATCTTACTCTCTCGGAAATCACGTCCTTGATCGTGTTTCCACAATCAATGATCTTGGAGTTCTTTTTGATCATAAACTTAAGTTTAATGATCACATTTCTGTGACAGTGAATAAAGCCAGAGGAATGTTAGCCTTTATTAAGCGATGGTCAAAAGAATTTAACGATCCTTTCACCACCAAATCCCTGTATATCACCCTAGTTCGTCCCATCCTCGAATATTGCTCGTGTGTTTGGAGTCCTCAATACTCCTCTCACCAAAATAGTATTGAGTCGGTGCAAAAGCAGTTTCTGCTATTTGCACTAAAAAACCTGAACTGGGATCCTGATAATCGTCTCCCGCCGTACCGTTGCAGGCTTAAATTGTTAAAGTTACCTCCATTGAAGGAGCGCCGCACCTGTGCTGGGGTCATGTTTCTACACATGCTGATCCATGGCATGGTTGACTCTAAACACCTGCTAAGCCAACTATATTTTTCCATCCCTAATAGGAAAACAAGGTCCTTCCGACCATTATGGTTACCTATCTGCAAATGTAACTTCGCTGAACACGACCCCTTTCGCACTATTTGTAAGAACTATAACCTTTTATCACATACTCTATCCCCTGAACTCTCTCTTAATGTAAATAAACTTAAAATCATAGAATACCTCCTAGAATAGTTATAGTGTAGCTATATTTATAATTTTTATCCATATTTAGCAGATCTTTGTTAAATTGTTATTTAAATAAATAAAAGCTAAAAATATAGCTTTGTAGGATGGTATATAAGTTGTCTGGTAGTATATTTCTTAGCTTATGCAGCAGTCCTTTGTGCCATACTTTGTCAAATGCTTTAGCAATGTCCAGGTACACAGCATAGCAAAACTTCTTTTTGTCAAAATCTTCTGTTATTTTATTAATTACTCGATGGACCTGTTGGACGGTCGAGTGCTGCTTCCGAAAGCCGAATTGGTGAGGAGGTATTATATTTTTTTGTTTTAGGGTTGGCTCGATTCTATTTAATAGGACTTTTTCAAATACTTTTGAGAGGACAGGTAATAAAGTGATTGGTCTGTATGAACTTACAGTATTGGCGTTTTTATTTGGTTTTGGAATTGCTTTAATTCGGCCTACCTTCCAAGTTATGGGAAAATATTGCAGTCGAATGATTCCGTTAAACAGGTTTCTAATATAGGTGATTATAGCGTCTGGTAGTTCTTTCAGAATTTTTCCTCCGATTAAGTCATATCCGGGGGCTTTCTTGTTTTTAATTTGTTTTATGTGAGATTTAATTTCTGCCTTTGTTATAGTTTTAATTGCACAATTTGAGTTGGTGATTTGTGTTGGAAGCTCAGCGTTGCCGTTGTCCACGTCATTGGTAAATGATGTTTTAAAGTGTTCAGCAAGGGTGTCTGCTTTTTCTTTGTTTGATCTCGCCCATGTGTTGTTGTTTCTTTTTATAGGCGGCTTGTGTATTGTTGAGTTCGTCAATTTTTTGGTCGCTTTCCACAGAGAATAATTTATAGATAAGGAGGTTCCGAGGTTGCTAAGGTAGTATTGTAGCCGGTTATCTTTGTCTGCCCTGAGAATTCTCTTGAGCTCGTCTGTTGCTCTATTAAGTTTGTTTTTATCTTCTGGATGCCTAGTCGTTTGCCATATCTTCCTAAGGTTACGCTTTTTTCTGATTTTGTCTTTAATAAAGGCGGGAGTTTTCTTTAATGCAATCATTTTTATAGATGGTGTCGCTTGCGTTGCTGCTGTTGTCATTTAAATATGCTATTGCGGAGTCCAGTTCGTTGTTTGTCTTTAAAGAGATATTTATTTCCATGTTCTGTTCCAAAATCTCGCGAAACATATTCCAGTTTGTTTTGTGGTTAAATAAAGGGGGGTCATTGTTGTTTTCTTCTACCCCACCATGTAACGTAATTAATATTGGGGAATGGTCGGAGGAGAGGTCTAGGCATGATTTTATTGTTAGGTTATCTCAAGTTATATTTCTTGTTATGCAGAAGTCAATTAAATCCGGTAGTTTGTTTGTGTCAGTTGGCCAGTAAGTCGGCTCGCCTGTGCTTAGGGCACGGCTATTATTGCTTCTTATTGCTTCATACAGTTGTCTTCACTTTGCAGTGGTAAGTCTGGACCCCCATGTTATGTGTTTGGCATTATAGTCACCTCCTGCCAAATACCGATTTCCCAGTGATTTTAGAAAATCGAGGTATTGGTCTTTTGTATTGTTAAATTTAGGTGGGCAATAAACTGCAGATATATTTATTGGACCCGTTGTGTCTGAGGTCGATATAGTAGTAGCCTGTATGTAGTCCTTTGAATCCATCGAGCTCTATGCACTTTATGCTTTTTTTAATTATTGTTGCAGTTCCGCCATGGGCCTTACCGTCCGGGTGATTAGTAGAAAATATATTATAGTCAGGTATGTTTATATAGGTTTTCTCAGTTGAGTTAGTTTCAGAAATGAGCATGACGTCAATTAGCTTTTCATTTAAGAATGTTTTTAGTTCAAGAAAATGGCGTGAAAGTCCGTTAGCATTCCAGATGGCGATTGTTAGGTGTTTATTTGTCAAGTTTAGATACTAGGAGCGTGACAATGTTCATCATATTTGTCATTTGGGCTATTAATTGTTTCATCAATTGTTTTAGTTCGTCAAAATCATTTTGTGCGGTTTGGCTTAATTGAGTTGGAGCAGGCTGTATATCAGGTACACTAGCAGTTTGGATTGCTGAGTTGGTTTGATGGCTAGTTACTTGGTTTCTATTTAAGACTTCGGCATAGGATATAGCTGGCGTCTTTAAGATTGCTACGTTATTTGTTGTACTGTATTGTGTCGTTTGATGATTTGTTTCTGTTACCGGTATTTCTTTTTTCCGGAGAGTTGGGTATTTTTGGATTTGCAGTGCTTTGTACACCATACAACCTTTATAGTTTGCAGTGTGGTTTTCACTGCATAGTGCACATTTAATACTTGTTCGGTCCGATCTTGTATAAATAGTACATGATGAGGAGCTGTGTTTTCCAGCGCACTTTACACAAGTAGTCGATATTATGGCGTGATGCATTGTAGCTAGGGTAGACTTATGTTTCAATATATTTTGTACTTCAGTTCTGTCTAAGATACGAAAGCTTACGCTTCATCAATGAAACATAGCTCCGGCATTGATGTAAAACCAAGGCCGGTGATTAGAGAGGAAGTAAACTCTCCAACCTAATCTTCATAAGAAGACTAGCCCCCACAACTGCAATACTATTGAAGAATTCCAGGATAGCAGCTGACGCCGCTGGACTACACTTCAACCTGCCACACCTCCTACATCGACGCGGGACAGGATTACATATTTGGCGCCCAACTCCATCAGACTTACAACACCAATTTAACCTGACAGGATAGTTAAGTTAGGAAAACATGTAAGTTTAATGAGTGAACTCAGCGACACCCTCGAGAGTTTATAATTCCAAATATATTGCATATCTTTTTTTATCTGTTGCGTAAATTCGAAAAAAATAAATAAATAAAAGTAAAAATACAAAGTAATGGCAAAAAATAAGTTATTAAAAATTTAATAAAAAAAAAGATGAGAAAAAATTTTTATTAATTAAAAATAAATTGCATACCCCAGTTACCATATGTTTCTTGCGGCATAAAATTAAAAAAAAAAAAGCAGCGGGAATTATATTTTTGTGAAAACCTTTTTTAAGATAAAAGTTATCTACCTCTATTCTATTTTCTCGCGCAACGTAATTTTGTTCTTTCACGGAAGCCGATCATTTGTGCTCGGCAAGAATGGGCAGGTGAATATAGAGATATTAAAGTCGAATACGATAGTGACGACGGGTGGGATTTAGAAACACAAGGCTTTCGCCCTACAACAAAAAACATTACAGACATGGACGCTGCCCAGCTACAAGCAATAATATTATATCTGAAGCCGTTAGCCAGGCCCTAGCCCAACAAGAGGCTAGATTGACTCAGGTGTTTCAAACACAATTAGAGGAGGTTAAACAACAGATGCAAAGATTGCGTGTAGAAGCACCGCAAGTGGAGGCCTACAAAAATAATAATTGTAGACCCAAACATTCGATGTGAAGTCAAGCTGGGCATTGTAAAAACCATGCCACATTTTATGGGAGACCAGGATGATTATGTGGCGTGGCGACAGTCAGCCGTAGACGCATATGAAATCTTCAAGCCATATCATGGCAGCGAGGCACATTATCAAGCTGTTTCTATTATCAGAAATAAGACTAGGGGATCGGCAAGGGAGCTACTAGTTGCCCATAACAAAGTCTTAATTTTCGATGCCATAATTGCTCGATTGTACTGCACCTACGAGGACAAAACGTCGCTGCGTGTCCTTCGGCGAAACAGTCAGACAAGGAGAACTCAGCCTGATGCAGTATTACGACGACGTAGAAAAACAGTTAACATTAATAACAAATAAGATCGTTATGACACACGAACCGGACAGTACTATTCTATTCAATACCAAGGTTAGAGAAGATGCTCTCCATGCGTTCATTGCAGGTCTAAGGAAACCTTTGAGAGCCATAGTCCCAAGGATATGCCCTCAGCTATAGCTTTAGCTAGGGAATCCGAAGCAACCATAGTTCGAATTAGCTTTGCTGCCACGTATGCAAAGGCTTTGGAAGATAAGACACCCACCTATGAGCAGCGAAAAAATCAAAGCCGCTAACGAGAGACACAGGGAATAGCAGGGCCGAAGATGGCCAGGAGAAAAACCCTCACTCTATAAAAAACAATATAGGCGCCAATTGGATAATTCGGCCCATAGCACAAGCAAATACCATTATCAGTCAGGAATTAGGCTCCATCAAGCCCATAAAGGAGCTAAAAATGTAGGGCCAGTCGATTCCCCTTTCACAGTTAGTTCCATTCATGGTTCTAACAGGGTTCGCCAGAAATGTTTAATGAACATTTTTGAGAAAACAGCTGCGTTCTTTCTCTTAGACGCGCTGACAATTTTTGATGGAATTATAGGATTTGACCTTCTAGCCCAAGTAGGGAAAATACTGGAGGCAGAGAAAGGTACAATAGATTATGGTTCTGTTTCCGAAAAGCTGCAGCATCATTGTTGTGACAATGTAAATTTCACTAACGTAAATGACATTGCCGTACCAGAATCTATAAAAATTGAATTTTCAAACATGATCACAAACAGATCTAAGGCATTTTCGGCCTCTAACGTGGCACTGCCATTCAACACTTCTGTCGTTGCCACAATTTGAACAAGCGATGATAAGCCGGTATATTCCAAACTATACCCGCATCCCATGGGTGCATCTGAGTTCGTGAAGCGAGAAATCGCAGATTTATTGTAGAAAGGCATTATTAGAACTTCAAGGTCGCCTTACAACAACCAAACATGGGTTGTGGACAAAAAAGGCTATGACGATCTGGGGAATAAGAATAAGCGTTTGGTTATAGACTTTAGGAAACTTAACGAACGAACCATCGCTGACGAGTACCCAATGCCGAATATTCCCATGATACTGGCAAATTTAGGTAAAGCCAAGTACTTTATAACGCTAGATTTAAAGTCTGGCTATCACTTGGCTGAGCATGACCGCGAGAAGACCTTTTTGTCGATTTCCGTTCGGTTTGAAGAATGCGGGAATCATCTTTCAAAGAGCGATCGGCGACGTCCTACGAGAACAAATTGGCAAATCATACTACGTTTATGTAGATGACGTCATTATTTTTTCCGAAAAAGAGAATGACCATGTTAAGCACATCGATTGGGTTTTAAAAAGCCTATGTGATGCCAACATGAAGGTGTCCAACGAAAAAACACACTTTTTCAAGCAAAGTGCTGAGTATCTGGGATTTATTCTAAGCAATGGTGGTGCAAAAACCGACCCAGAAAAAGGAAAAGCCGTAAAGGACTACCCAGAACCGACAAATCTGTATGAGCTTAGGTCATTTCTAGGTCTGGCCAGTTACTATCGATGCTTCGTTAAAGACTTTGCGGCAATCGCGAGGCCTTTGACAAGCTTGCTGAAAGGAGCAAATGGCTCTGTCAGCAAACACATGTCTAAGAAAACTCCTATTGACTTCGGTGACTTTCAGAGAGATGCATTCGAGAGGCTAAGAAATGTCTTGGCTTCCGAAGATGAAATTCTCAGATACTCTGATTTCAGGAAGCCATTCGATCTGACAACGGATGCTTTCGCGAACAGTATCGGCGCCGTTCTATCGCAAGAAAAGATACCTATTACAATGATCTCTAGGACCCTCAAAGAAAGCGAGTCACACTATGCCAGGAATAAAAGAGAGTTGTTGGCCATAGTGTGGGCTCTAGGCAAGTTACAGCACTATTTGTACAGCACTCGCGTTATCAACATTTATACAGACCACCAGCCTTTGACATTCGCGGTGTCCGATCAAAATCCTAATCCGAAGATAAAAAGATGGAAAGCGTACATAGACGACCATAACGCGAAAATCCATTACCAGCCGGGTAAAGAAAATCATGTGGCCGATGCTCTCTCCAGGCAGATATTAACGCCTTACAGAATGAGCCTTAGTCAGAGGCTGCGACTATTCACAGCGAACTTTCACTGACCTGCGCGGTCGAAACGATAGAACAGCCACTAAAGTGCTTCAGAAATCAAAAAATTATATAAGAAGCATGTTTCCAGCTAAAACGAAGCGTAGTATTGTTTCATAGCAAAACTCGCCACTTAATCGGTTTCGCCGACAAAGGCAGCATTTTAAAAATGTTCAAAGAAGATGTTCAAAGAAGTCGTGAACCCCGACGTAGTAAATGCGATACACTGCGACCTACCCACGCTGGCAATCTTCCAACATGACCTAATTACTCATTTCCCGGCTACACAGTTTTGATATTGCATAAAGCTTATATGAACTTTACTAATAAAAACGAACAGTTAGAAATTATCATGGCAGAGCACAATCGTGCACACAGAGCGGCTCAGGAAAATACCAAGCAAGTCCTCCGCGATTATTATTTTCCCAAAATGAGCAGCTTAGCAAAAGAAGTGGTTGCAAATTGCAGAGAATGCACCAAAGCCAAATATGACAGGCACCCAAAAAAGCAAGAGCTCGGGGAAACACCCATACCAAGTAACATCGGCGAAATGTTGCACATTGACATCTTCTCAACCGTTATGAAGCAATTCCTAACATGCGTTGATAAGTTCTCGAAGTTTGCGGTGGTACAACCAGTGCAGTCCAGAACAATAGTGGACATCACAGGGCCCTTTCTTCAACTCGTGAATTTATTCCCTAAAGTCAAGACAATATATTGCGGAAACGAGGCCGCTTTCAATTCTGAAACCATCACCTCCTTACTGAAAAACAGCTATCACATCGACATTGTGAACGCAGCCCCTCTACATAGCTCGTCAAACGGTCAGGTGTCTTAAGCTAGACAAAAAAATCACAGTCAGTCAAAATCACACTATCAAGTAATCCTAAGATTTGATGATTTGATGAGGACACGTTGGCAGAATGTGAAGAAGACACCTTTGCGGTCACCATGCGAGTGGTCTCGTCGCAAAACCTGTGCTCGTTCGCACCATGCGGGAAACACGGCGCAATGTTTTACTCAACCCAGCCACCTGAGGGCAATAATGCCCGTAGATGACGGCGTCGTTATCATCAACGAGGCGACAGCCCGCATCAGCACGGACGGCGGCCCAGAGGCGTCAAAGGAACGCACCTGGTAACCTCCGAACGTTCAGCCACCAATGGAACGGAGTTCGTAAATCTGCGAAAAACATTGGACAAGCAGCCTGGCATAGTACGATCACCACTACTAAACATTGTCGGCCATGACCCAGTGCTGAGCATACCCTTATTACACCGCATGAGCAACAACAATCTACGCTTCATCCAAGGTTTCAAGGACGAGCTTGACGCCGCGGGCTCCCCCAAACTTTGGTTCGTGCCGGAGTGATCCTGAATATCCGTCTGATTTGTTCATCTTATTTTTGGCATTAAGGAGAAAACGAGCCTCCATCAAGATACAGCGAGCGATTGATAAGCTTAATACAAGCGAGGACGGTCTTAAATCTGAGGAGGGGGGTAGTTAACAACTGAAAAAAACATTCGATATATCTGATTAAGTAGTTTTACATAAATAATACCCTAGCAACTAAGTAGATTGAGACAAACAATGCTAACTCGCTCAAGATTTGTTCAGCCCCCGCGATGTCCGGTGTGCCGAATTGCAATACATGAGACGCTAGACCACGATTTTATGGCGTGATGCATTGCAGGTAGGGTAAACTTATGTTTCAATATATTTTGTACTTCAGTTCTGTCTAAGATACGAAAGCTTACGCTTCATCAATAAAACATAGCTCCGGCATTGCCGTAAAACCTTGTCGTATTATTGACATAATTGCCGAGCCACAAGGCCGGTGATTAGAGAGGAAGTAAACTCTCCAACCTAATCTTCATAAGAAGACTGGCGCCCTCAACTGCAGTACTACTGCAGATTTCCATGATAGCAGCTAACGCCGCTGGACACTTCAACCTACACAATCGTCTGCAATCTCGAAAAATAAAAATAGAAATGAATAAATAAAAACATAGAAAATTGAACAAAAAAAGAAAGTACGAAAAATAATAAAGAAAACAGCGGAGACCCCAGAGGGGTCTATCGAAAAGCCTGCTGCTGTCAATCAAAGGGACGCGCTCAGCCTACATGAAGCATTAAAAGTTTGTCCAACCGATGGACCTCGCCCACTCACAATAGCTGAGTACACGCGGACAAAAGGTCAACATTCTAAGGGAAAGAAACCATTTGAAGGACTTGCTCACGACAACCGGACTACCTGAGGCAAACCAACAACGCTACAAAAATTCAATTAGCTTCCATGTAGCCTTTCAATTAGCCTTTAATTTTAATACGCACAAGAAGATGCGTATTAACGCTGCTTGCAAATAACTAACAATTGACACCCTTTTACTAAAAAATGACAGTTTGGACTTTGAATTGTAAGCCAAACAACGTAAATAAAATAATACATCTCCGACGCCTAGCGTTCCAACGCAGGTAGCAAATGTTTTCACTTTCAATGAAAATTGGTTGATCAGACCATCTTTACTTAACAATTCCTCTTGGAAAAAAGATAAGGAGGAAAGTTTTGTTTTACAATTATTTAATTTTAGAAAAACCGTGGTGACTAATATAGTAATATATATAACTACACCTAAAATAGGTAGAGTCAATAGAGACAATTATAATCGTTCTATCCATTATATCAATTACATTTAGTCTTTTACTCCATGCCTAATAAACGATTCAAGATGTTAAAATATATTTTCTGGAAACTCTGCATGTGGCCCTAGCAGCCCATCTCTGTGAAAAATGGGTTAGCCAAGGTCGCGCTTGAGAAATTAGGCGAAGAAAATTATAGTACATGGGCTATACAAATAAAAAGCGTCTTGATACAGACCTAATTTTGGTCAGTTGTAGGCGGTCAGTTGGTTCGACGCTAAAGACGAAAAGACGCTTGCTACCACCATGTTGTATGTGAAGCCTTTACAAATAAAAAATGTGAAGCATTGCAAAAGTGCAATGGAGGATTCGACCAAAGTAAGTCAAATACATTCACCGAAAGGTCCGGCGCGCCGTATAAGTTTGTTCAAGCAGTTGCTATACATGAGGACGAGAGAATTGCAACATATGTTAAAAGTTTTTCCGATGTAAACGAAAAACTTAAGGATTCCAGACGAAATGCTCGAAATTATTTTGTTGTCTAGTCTGAGTGACGTGTTTAAGAATATTGTTGAATTTTGCGAGTCGCGTGATACATTGCCCATCATAAGTGCCCTGAAAATGAGACTGCTTGAAGAACACAGTGCACAGTGACATTTGTGGACCAATGACCAAACCGTCAATGGGTGGTGCACGTTTTTTCGCAACGTTTATAGACTGAGATATATTTCAGTGTGTTTTATAAAACAAGACGAGACGAGACTTTAACAAATTTGAAGAGTCCAAGGCGTATGCTGCGACGCAGCTCAAAAGTAGGTCAAGTCAATCAGAAGCGACAATAGTAGAGAATTAGTCAGTGACAAATATAACAATTTCTGGGTAGATAGTGGCATCAAACGGCAACTAACTGTTCCCCACAGCAAAATGGTGTGGCGGAGCGTTCCAATAGAACACTGTTGGATGTGGCGCGGCGTATGCTGGTGCGTTCTGCAGTTAACGAGACGTTTTGGGCAGAGGCCATTAACTCGGCAGCCTATCTGCGAAATCGATCTGAGACGTCAACATTGCCATGTATGAGACCTTGCGATGCGTGGTCGGGCAAGAGATATCGTATTTCTGGAACAGGTCTTGGTAGAAGCCGGTGGTCAAGGAGCCACACGTTCGGCATGCGATGCTGTTGTAAACTTGGTAGAACTTGAAGTCCAGTCTGCTGTCGATGCTGACGGCCCGCACTTTGATGTGGTTGATTAGAAGAATCTTGGTCAGGATGCTGAAGGCACTGAAGAGCGGTGATGAAGCTGAAGAAGTCGCAGAAGATTACCATATGCTGAAGATTACCTAAGGTGTCCGTTCACGTAAACAATATAACGTGGTGAATGTCATGGCTGCAAATGACATTCATGTGCCTGAAAGGACTGGAGAAGTTCGATGCAAAAGGATTTTGATTCGCTGCGAGCCAACAAGGCATGGTCATTGGTAGATCTACCTAAGGGCGAAAAGCTGATTGGCTGCAAAAGGATCTTTGTCGTAAAGAAAGATCATTTGGGCAGAAGGGAGAGATTCAAATCCCGATTGGTTGCAAAGGGTTGCGATCAACGTTTCGGCATCAACTACAGTGAAACATTTTCTCCTGTTGCCCATTATTCATCGATGATGTTGGTGATCGCCCTGGCTGTTGAGCACAAGATGACATGCATCAGATGGACTTGACGTCCGCATATCCGTGTACGGCCGTGTATGGAACGAAAAACTGAACGACTTTGGTTTCGTCCCTGGTGCCAATGATCCCTGAATATATAAGTTAACTAAAGAAAACCAGCCTCGCTAACCGTGGCTTATCGTCGGTCAAACTGCTGACTTAGCATTTTGACCAGATGATCGTGCACAGCCGGCGGACACTGCATTCTTGAGTGGCCGCTGTGAATATCATATTCTGTGAACTTTAAATCAAAGATTTTTTTTTTGTGTTATCTTCAGTTCTGATATTGTATCGCAAGCGAGCAAATAAATAATTATAAAACAAACTCACCAAAAATTGTGAAACATACTTCTACCCCGTAAATAACTGGTAGAAATATTAATAACATAAAAATTCACACCACACCACGGAGTCCCAAGTTCAGAAGAACAAAAAATTAAAGGAGTTTTCCAAAGTAAACAGGACTTTTTGAATCTAGCGCCCTCTAGTGGCGCCCCCTATATGTCGACTAGTGAGTTAGAATCTGCTATCCCTTATCGACCTCCAGTGAAAGGTGCATGTTCTTTTATTTATGGAAGTTATTGCGTTTTAAGTTTCAGTAAGTGTTTGTAATCGGTGCGAAAATTATGGAAGTTGGCGTTTGTTACACGATAAAGCGTCGTCTCATCGATCGACGCTTGTGGCTGATTATTTGACCAAAAATCACATTTTAACAATCAACCACTCCCGTATTCACCTGATATGGCACCGTGCGACTTCTACCTTTTTGGAAAAATGCATTTGCCGATGAAAGGACAGCTTTATGCAGACGTGGAGGCCATTCAAAAGGCTTGCACCGGCATACTGGCGGACATACCGGGTAACGAGCTAAAACACTCTATCGACATGCTTTAGGACCGTGCAAAAAGCTGAATTAAAGCGGGGAGACTATTTTGAATAAAATTAATTGATTTTGATTTGATAAAGCCACTTGTTCTATCTTTGTTTAGTAAAGAGCTAAACGTTAAAATAAACCTGAGATGACCGCGAAGAGAGCTTTTGTTCATATCTCTGATTTCATATCGGAAGAAAGCGGTTCTCTTACACTATAATATTTTATACAAAAATGGTTTATACTGTTATTCTCGTATGCGTTGACGATTTAATAGTGGCTAGTATGAGCAGGGAAGAACTGAGCAGCGTAAAGGCGCTGATATCCGTCGAATTCAATGATGGCGGCATCGACTTTGAGCGCGATGATATACTTGGAAACTTTTCTTTTCTTAAACGGATCATGAATTGTCTGTAGCATTGGTCGCAAAAAACTAATACTACCGTAGAAAATGGTTCTTGTATAGACTTTTCGATTGTCTTTTCCGTTTTGTCTTTTACTAGACTTGTTATACTTCTTGATTTATTACTTCATTACTTTATCGGTTTGTAATAAGTTTATATTTATCATTTTGTAAGTCTTTGTTTTTGATAGAATGGTTTAAAAAGAATTGTGGAAATAAATTTGACATCCTAAAAAATTCTTATTTTTTTTTGCATTACTCATGAAACTCCTAGAATAGTCAAAGTTGGTTGTAGAAATAAACGATTCGAAATCCAAATTTGAAAGATCATACAAGCTAGCTATGAAAACTAGTACTCTTGTCAATATAATTCACTAAGCACACTGATCAGATGCTATGGCAGCGGATTAGCGGTGATACATAAAATGGAGCGCTTTACAAAACACGCATCAAGTAGAAATTAATATTCTCGATGACTCGGAATTTTAACTAAACCAGTGCAAGCATGTTAACGAATTCAAACCGATAAATTTTGAAAGCTACAGTTACGTCGAATCCATAGAGGAACCGTTGAAAAACGAAGACCTCACTTTGGCAGTGATCGTGGACGCGGCGGCAACCAAAATGGTCGGTGTTTCTATGAAAGAAACCAAAACCGATACCACAATATAACAAAAATTGACAGGTGGTACATTCGGAAAACGTGCGGAAACCGTGCAAAAGGTACGGCTACTAACTGGCGAAAGGAAAGTCCTAAATCAGGTCGTTGCGTTGATCGATTCGGAAAACGCTTTGATTCCCATAGTAACTACAACCAATAAAGACGCTAAAGTGAACAGCGCAAATATACAAAGCGAAAAAGCAGAGGGATATGATGTTTACAAAAAGAAATAACGATATTGCAATTGAACGGAAAGTGGTTCAAAGCTATTAAGATTTCCTGCACTATTAAAAAAACAACTAACCAAAATATGCACCGAATACGAATATGCGATATCTTCGGTCTCGAATCAGTGACCATAACAGCTAATAACTGGTATATCCAAAAATTAAGATTGAATGACAAGACAACAGTTTTCGTAGGAAACTGAAAAACAAGTCAGTTAATTAATATGAGTTGGCATATTAGCGACATCAATACCAGAATACAATAGCACTTTTCCCTTGGTACCAAATAAAGCATTGCCTAACTCTGCAAAAAAAGAGATGGTGATTAGTGGTTGACTATCGTCACATCAACATAAAAAACCCCATAAATTCTGTCTTGCATCACACCAGGAACATCAACAGAATCAACAATAAACAAAAGACAATAGCGAGGGAGTGTCAGTGTGCCAATACCGGCAACGACCAGTTGAAACAGGACCATCAGCAGCAGCAGCAGATCAAAGACCTATATTCTTTTTTCTATTATAAAAAACTATTGTTAAATTGAGCAGAACCATTTCCACCCGATTAGAAGTGTAGCCCGTAAAGTCATAAAACCATTAGGTAGAAATATGTAAAACTAAAATTGAAAAAAACCTAGGAAACAGAGAAATATATAGCAATATATACAAACAAATAGAAACAAAATATATATATATTAAAATATTAAAATAAATACAATATTGTCAATTTGATAATAAAATAAGAAAAATATATGATAACTCAGTTTATTTACTAATAATTTTAACAGAAAGAATATACCCTAAAACAATTAAGTTTCCGAAAAATGTCATTTAAACTGCCCGAGTTACCACTTTCAGTGTTCCCCTGCAGACTTCCTGTACTACGCCTATGCCATCAACCGGAACTCTGGACAGATCCAACAAACACAACTCACAGAAGTATGCGAGACAGGGACAGAGGATCTACTGGCAGAACTACGTAACAAAAAACACACACATATATAAAAGCTGCCTGTAAGCAGCACAACAATGACTTTCAATAAACATTCGATTTGTTAACTTCAAACAATGAAGACGTGTTTTATTAAAACACTCTAAACATCCCAAAAGCAATACTATTCTGGAAATATGGTTACCCTAACCCACGGATGGTAACTCCCGCGCTGAATATATTCAAGCAATTCTTTTTTTGTTAAGTTAGTAGCCGTCGTAGCGGAAATCAGTCGACCTCAGTAGTGTCTGCGATTTTTGTCATGTACAAAAAAAAATCGGTGATCTGAACAAGGTATCTGCCAAGGCATCGATGGGCGGAGTCCTGAGACTCTACGCGGCAGACGCTAGCACCTTCCGCAGCATAGTCAGCTGGCTCGAGACCGAAAAGCTTGAGTTTCACTGTTACCAGCTCAAGGAGGACAGGCCATACCGAGTCTGCGTTAAAGGACTCCACCACAGTACGCTCCATCATCAAATCATTGATGAACTGAAAAGCCTCGGTCACAAGTTGCTAGACGTTCATACACCGAAAAGGCGAAACAAGCTACAGCAAGGGCAGATGATCCATCTGCTCACTGCTACACACGCGCAGACAGCGACAAAATGAAGCCGCTGCGCATTTTAGTATGGAACGCCAACGGCGTCTCCGTGAAACTGCCCGAAGTTGAATGCTTTGTGCGGCGTTACGAGATTGATGTTTTGCTTATTAGTGAAACACATTGCAAAGATGTAGTCAAGCCCAATCTGTATGGTTACGAGGCCTATACTGCAAACGACCCGGGTGAGGGTAACGCTAAAGGTGGATCAGCGATTATGATCAAATCAAGTTTGGTTCATTTTCCTCTTCCTTCAGTAGCCACTGATAAGGTGCAACTTGCGTCTGCAACTATAGAAACTGGGGACGGCATTATAAACTTCGGCGCGGTCTACTGCCCACCGAGGTTCGTTTGGACTACAGACAACTTCAAATCCATATTGGAGCAACAACAGCATAAATTCATTGTAGCAGGCGACTGGAATGCGTCCCACTGGCTTTGGTGAGCAGGGAGGTGTAACCAAAGAGGTCATGCCCTGGCAAATCTAATCTTTAACTCTGATGTAAACTCGCTAGTAACAGGTGGCCCCACAAGGTTCCCTTATGGCAGTAGAGGGTCTCCAGGCTACATCGATTTTGCGCTGACAAGAGGTATCCTGGGTTTACACTCAGATATCCGGTCGGTTGCCGAGCTCAGCTCTGACCACTTACGTTTCATCATCACTCTGGACACAACAGCTACAGCCTATCCCAAATTCGAGCGGCTTATCAGCAGGCGCACTAACATGGAACGTTTTCAAGAGCACCTCGAGTCGTCACTGAACCTTGACATGGCACTGAACTCCGAGCGGGACATTGAAGTTGCAATCGACTCTCTCACCCACAACATCCAAGTAGCAGCTAGATTGGCCACTCACACCCCAGGACTGAGACCCGCAGCAGCCAGAATATCGGTCCCCAGAGAGATTCTGATGCTCAGTACAGAGAAGAGGCGTTTACGCTCCAGATGGATGAGATCGCGCCACCCGCTGGACAAAGCTGATTTTTACAGGGCGAAGTCTATCCTCCATCGTGCACTGGTGGAACACAAAGCAGCATGGTTCGATGACAGGTTAGCAAATACGGGTACCGAAGCTGACGCGACGCACTCGCTCTGGAAAGCCACACGTGCGATTAAAAGACGTTGCCTAAGGAAAGCACCATTGGTGAACAGCAACGGGGTATGGTGCCGAACTGATTTGGAGCAAGCAGAAGCGTTTGTCGCGCACCTGGCCGAGCGGTTCCAACCTTTTAACCTCGCCAGTCCGCAGCAGGATGAAGAGACTCACGATCAGCTGTCCCAAGCTCTCCAAATGCACATGCTGATCCAACCGTTCGATCCTGTTGAAATAGCAGATGTTATCGCCCATCAAAACTCTAAAAAAGCACCAGGCCATGATGCAATATGTAACGCCACTCTAAAGGCCCTACCGAGCGGAGCGATCCGCTACGTAGCGATGCTTTTCAATGCTATTGTGAGGCTGCAGTACTTCCCTCCTCAGTGGAAACTGGGAATCATCTCTATGATACATAAAGCTTATTATAACTTTAGGTTCTTTTGTTATTTAGGCCGGTAAATAAACAATATTTCTTCTAAATTAACTTTTGGTTTATTTACTCTCTTTGACAGCTTTCTTAGGTTATGTGTTACTTTAATCGATACATCGATAAGAAAAGATGTTTTGGCAAAAAGCGCCCTCTCTTTAAGGCGGGAAGTTTCTTTTGAATTTGAAACATCCTCAACACTTTCCCTTGTGAAAATTCAAAACTTTATATTGACATACATAATTGAAAACTTAATGAGTCTATACAATGCAAATAAATCATCCCTCCTTTTTCTTTCTTAAGACAGTCCAATCTTGTCGCAGACAATCCTTAGTTGAGTGCTGGGGATCGGCTTGGTCATCACATCGGCGAGCTGTTGTTCGGTCGGAATTTGCTCGATCTTGAATTCCCCCTCGGCGATTTTCTCACGGATGAAGAAATGCTTGTTGGCGATATGCTTAGTCCGGCGATGAAATTCCGGGTTCTGAGCCAACTTCATGGCTGCAGTGTTATCGACCTGAAGAATCGGGACTCGGTTCAAACTGTCGATTTCCTGAAACAATCTTTTTAACCAAATTATTTCTTTAGCAGCCTCATTAGCTGCTACTATTTCAGCCTCTGTCGTGGACGTGGCCACCGTTGCTTGTCTTTGACTTTTCCAGGAGATTATTCCTGAGGCAAACTTGATAATAATCCCGGAGGTAGATCTTCCTGTCTTTGTACAGCCACCAAAGTCTGCATCGCTGTAACATTCGAGGATCCCCTCCTTCTGTCTCCGATAAGTTATTCCGAGGTCGACGGTTCCGGAAATATATCGAAAAACCCTCTTTACTTGGGCGACATTTTCGTTTGTAGGGTTTTCTAGTGACCTTGAGAGAAATCCAATACTGAATGCCAAGTCTGGCCTTGTTCCGAGCATAAGGTACATAACTGCTCCGATGGCTTGGCGATAAGGGAACGCAGTTGGCTTTGATTCTTTCCCTGCTGACGAAATCTCCAAATTCTTGAGAAGTGGGGAAGAAACTGCTTTGCATTCCGAAAACTGAAAACGCACCAGAATCTTTTTGGCATATCCTTGTTGACCAATTTTTATTCCGTTCTCTTGCTTCTTGATTTCGAGTCCTAAGAAGCACTCGGCCTTGTTCGTGATTATTTTAAATTCTGCTTTTAGTTCATTTAGAAAAACTTCCAAATCTTGAACATCCGTCGCTGCGACGAGTCCGTCGTCTACACAAATAACAAGTAGAATCCTTTTGTTATTTCTTTCCCTGATGTAAAGACATGGATCCGCCTCGCTGACTTTGAAACCGAGTTTCTGCAGGAAACCTCCAAAGCGCTTTTGCCAACATCTTGGTCCTTGTTTGAGTCCATAAAGGCTCTTTATCAATCTGCAAACCAACCCTTGTCCTTGCTCGTATCCTTCAGGTTGTTGCATGTAGATCTCTTTGTCGTCCAATTCTCCGTACAGGAAAGCAGTCGAGACGTCGAACTGGGCCAAAAACATGTCATTCTTCGCTGCAACACTCAACACTGAGCGAATTGTCTCCATTCTTGCAACGGAACTAACAGTTTCATCGTAATCAATCCCTCGTCTTTGAGCAAATCCTTTTATGACCAAACGAGCTTTGTATTTATCAATATTTCCGTCGGGGTGGGTTTTAACTCGATAGACCCATTTGCACGGGAGTGCTTTCGAACCTTTTGGAAGTCTTGTCAATTTCCAGGTTTCATTTTCGTGTAAAGACTTAATTTCCTTGTCCATTGCTTTCTTCCACTCGAAGTTGCTCTTGACGGCTTCATGGAAGGTGTCTGGACTCTCCAACACGAAATTCTCAGCTGCTGATACGTAATCATCCAGATGTCCTGGCCTTTTTAACAACGAACGATCTCTCAACCTCATCGACTGTATTCCTCTTTTGTCAATTTCATCGTCGAAGCTCGTTTCTCCTCCTGTCTCGTAATTGTCTTCGCTTTCTGTCTCAGTTGTGTTTTCTTCGAAGTCTTCCTTCTTAATCGTATCTTCGTCCTCACTTTTGTGTGAACTTACGTCATATTCTTCCTTATTGTCTTCTACGACATCTTTCTTCTTGGAATCTTTGAAAGGAAGGTTGACACTTGAATCACATTCGCTGAATTTTTCTTGAAATTTTACGTCTCTCGACACAATTACTTTGTTCTCCTCTGGTAAGTAAACACGATATCTTTCATCACCGTCGTAACCCACCAAGTATCCCTTCTTTGCTTTTTCGTCCATCTTTCTTCTTTTCTGCGATGGAATATGTACATAGCACGTTGATCCGACGATTCGGAGATGTTTAATCCTTGGCTTCTTGGACAACCACAGTTCGTAAGGCGTTCTTCCTTTCAGCGATGATTTTCCCGTCCTGTTGAGTATGTAGACTGCTGTGCTGACTAGTTCGGCCCAAATTGCCTCTGGAAATTTAGTTTCAGGATTAGAATACTTAAAGGTCCTTGCCATTTCGACTATAGTACGATTCTCTCTTTCAACACCCCCGTTTTGCTCTGGAGTATAGGGAGCAGTTAGTCGAAAAGTTATTTCAACTTCCTGAAGAATTTCACGCACTCCTCCGTTGTCGCTCAGAAATTCTTGAATTACGTGCCCTTGTTGCTTAGCGTGAGAGATCATGTGTCGCAGCACATCTTTGACCTCTGATTTCTGCATGACGATGTACCCGTAACGAAATCTCGTGAAATGGTCCTTGAAGACCACGAGGTACCTTTTCATCTGGAAAGAATTCTCAAATGGGCCGCAAACATCCCCTGATATCAATTCACCTGGCTTCGTTGTTGTTTTCCTCGTTCCAAATGGCAATCGATGTGCTTTTCCATAGGTGCAAGGCTCACAAATATTGCTTTCAAGCTTGACTTCAATGCCCATTTCTCTTTTGAGCATCTCCCTAATGTGGTTTTTGTCCTGATGTCCCCACCTCTCGTGGTAGAGTTGAAGAGTTGAAAATCCTGAAGTTGCGAAATTGACCTCGACATTTCGTTCTGGTAGAATGGGCTCGATTGCTGCTTTGTAGAGTGTTCCTCCTACTTCTCTGGTCCCAGTGAGAACAATTTTGTGGTTCACCTTGAGACTGCATTCTGTTGCTGACGACTCAAATCGACTACTAAGATTTTTGTCTTGGGCAGACAGTACTGAAAACAGATTTTTTGCTATTTTGGGAACAAACCAAACATTTTTCAAGGACATAAAAAATGTTTTTCCATGGACAATCGTTCTGACTTTGATTGTACCCTGGCCCAAAGCTGACAAGGTTTCATTTCCCGCAGCTTTAATCCAACTATGTTTTTCAAATTTCTCGTAATGCTCAAAATACTTTGCCGATTTCACCACATGTTTTGTTGCTCCGTTGTCTATCCACCAGTCGTCTTCTGAGTTTGCCTCTGCTGCAAACACGTCGTTGTGAACTGAGACAAGAGTTAGCGTTGGTTCTGCACAGTTTCCTACTTCAGCATCCTGATTCTTCGGCTTCGGACGTCCATCCTTCTTCCATTTTATACAATTCCTGACCCAGTGCCCCTTTTTCTTGCAGTAGTTGCAGGTATCGTATTTCCGACCATTTGATCCTGAATCCTGAGGATTTTCCTTTTGTGCTCTGGATACCAATGCCTCTTGACCCGTCTTTTCTTCGTCCATTTTTGACCTAAAGTTCCTCTCAGACATAACAAGTTGATTCGTTAGTTCATCAAATGTCTTTTCTTCTTCTTTTGTCAATAGCATCCAACTCTGACGGAACGTTTCAAAAGATTTTGGCAAAATTTGCAATGTTTTACAAACAAGAATTAAATCTGGGAGCTCATTTTCATTTTTAGTCTTTAAGGCAAGATTTAATTCATTCCAGAGACCGCGTAATTTTGCTATGTGAGTTGATACATCGTTACCTGGATGCCAAGAAAAGGCGAAAAACTCGTTACAGATCCTGAAAACTTGATCCTTTGTTGTTGCTTCAAACAGATTTTTCAGGGCATCCCATGTATCGTGAGCTGTATTCTTGTCCATAATTTTCTGGTAGACTGAATCCGTGACCGCAGTGGTGATCATGGATTTTGCGTAGCTGTTGGCCTTCCGGAAAAAGTCGCTCTGCTCCTTGTGCTTCTTCTCGTCTGCTGCTGAAGCGTCTTCTGACAATGGTTCCGGTTTGACAATCTTTCCGTCCAACGCGTCGAGAGCACGTGGCATCGTGGTAGTCAATCAAGTCTCGGATTTTTCTTTTCCAAATCGGCCAATCGGTCGCACCTGAGAGCTTCGTGATGTGCTTCGCCAAATCCATTGTAATCGAGCGTAATTCACTTTTTCTACAGACTTTAAATTGAACAAAACGTTCCTGGGCCCATAACCTATTATAACTTTAGGTTCTTTTGTTATTTAGGCCGGTAAATAAACAATATTTCTTCTAAATTAACTTTTGGTTTATTTACTCTCTTTGACAGCTTTCTTAGGTTATGTGTTACTTTAATCGATACATCGATAAGAAAAGATGTTTTGGCAAAAAGCGCCCTCTCTTTAAGGCGGGAAGTTTCTTTTGAATTTGAAACATCCTCAACAAAGCTGGCAAGCCGGAGAAGGACCCTGGATCCTACCGGCCGATTAGTCTCCTCCCATCGATCTCAAAGGTGTTTGAGAGGCTGATTGCCGCCCGGATGGTCAGGTTTATAGATGCCCAGGGAATAATGCCAGAACACCAGTTTGGATTCCGTGCTGGTCACTGCACGGTGAGCAACTGCATCGAGTGGTCCAGCAAATTTTAACGGCCTTCGACTGCGACGAATACTGCAACGCTCTTTTCCTCGATGTCCGGGAGGCGTTTGACCGTGTGTGGCATCCTGGTCTGCTACTGAAAATCAAGAATACCCTGCCTGCGCCGTACTACTGTCTCCTGGCGTCGTACCTTAGGAATAGGAGATTTGCGGTCCGATTCCACTCTGCGCTCTCAACCGAGTAAGACGCAGCAGCTGGAGTACCCCAGGGAAGCGTCCTAGGCCCACTACTATACTGCCTTTATAGCCATGACATGCCGCGCCCGGCTGACAGTCTCTACGGAACGTCAATGCTAGCCACATTTGCCGACGACGTGTGCATAACGTACAGGTCCAGGTGCGAGCAGGAGACCGCCAACGGTATCCAGAACTACGCAACAAGATTTTCCGACTGGGCTAGGAGATGGAATATTGGCATAAATGGCAACAAGTCCACGAATGTTTGCTACACAGATGGCGAGGACGCTCACTGGCTGCGAGTGGTATATGAGGAACACCACCCTCCACAGTGACCTAAAGCTGCTCACGGTCTTTGAGACCATAAATTTCCACTCCAGCCGCTACAACGACCGACTGGAGCGCCATCGCAACCGACTCGCTAAGGGTCTCACCAGACCTCGCCCACAAATGAGGCTCAACAGGCGACTTCCTAGGGACCTAATTGACCGGCTGCCAACAAAACGCACAGCAAGATGATGATAAGCCAAACGATATACTCCCCATCGTCTTTTTTTCTTTTATATTTTTTGTTTTTAAGTTTTGTAAATATTGTTAGTTTGTAAGTTTAAATATAGTAATAATGGTAATGCTAAGCACACTTAGCCGGCGAGCCTCTCGGGCAGTATTAATAGATGCCAAGGTCACCAAGGGGTTTTAAGATACCCTGTATGCCTCAATAAATAGTTATAGAAAAAAAAAAAATGTTGAACAGCATAAAATTTTGTGTTTTGAACCAAATTTCGTGTGCGGAGTCGGTCCGAATGTTGGAAAAGGCTTATGGTGAATCTATTCTATCGAAAACACAAATCTTCGACTGGTACAAAGCTTTTAAGGATGGTCGAGAAACCGTCAAAGACATGCCTCGTTCCGGTCGTCCTCCGACGTCTACCACTGACGATAAAATCAAAAAAGGTAAAAGAAATCGTGCTCGAAAATTGTCACGCGAGTTTTAGAGAGATAGCACGTAAGCTAAACATCAGCCGTAAAACAGCTCGTTTGATTTTGACGGATAATTTGGGCATGAGACGCGTCAATGCTCGGCTTGTTCCAAAAGAGCTGACGCGCCATCACACCGAGATGTACTTGTAAACGGTTTTACGACCAAAAACTCGTTCAATACCATCGATTAACCACCGGATTTGGTGATCCCTGACAGCGCCTACAAGGCTTGTCTTGATGATTGCAAAGAGATGTGGTATATACGTATCGCTTAAGAAGGAGCAATTAAAAATTTTGCATTTTATTCACATTATTCCGGAAACTTAAATTTCTTATGGTATACACCAAGAATGGGTTTAACAGACTCTAAGACAGTGGATTCCATAGCTAATGTAATCCAAAAAAAAGTGAGAAAAGTTATCTTCGGCTTGCCGAAGATGGTATACCCTTGAAAACAATAAAGTTTTCCATACAAAGACTTGTTTTCATATCGGTCGTTAGTATGGCAGCTATATCATATAGTGGTCCGATCCGACCGATTTTTAACTTGATTTGCGTGCAACAAAAATAATGATCTGGTGAAAATTTCAAAACGCTAGCTTTAAAACTACTGTCTATTTTTTGCAGACGGACATTCGGACAGACGGACATGGCTATATCGACTCGGCTGTTGATGCTGATCAAGAATATATATACTTTGTGCTTCCTTTAATGCGTTACACATTTTTGGACAAAATTATAATACCCTCTGCAAGGGTATAAAAACATAAACCCAAAACTAAGAACAGAAAGAAATTCCCGAACAATATCAAAGGCATTAGAGGACACAATATTTATTTATTTACCAACAATTTAACATAGATCTGCTAAATATAAATATAACTACAAAATAACTATTCTAGGAGGTATTCTATGATTTTTAATTTATTAACATTAAGAGAGAGTTCAAGGTGTTATAGTTTTTACAAATAGTGCGAAAGCGGTCGTGTTCAGCGTAGTTGGATCTGCAAATAGGTAACCGTAGGGGTCGGAAGGACTTAGTTTTCCTATTATGGATGGAAAAATATAGTTGGTTTAGAAGGTGTTTAGAATCAACCATGCCGTGGATAAGCATATGGAGAAACATGACCCCAGCACAGGTGCGGCGCTCCTTCAATGGAGGTAACTTTAACAATTTAAGCCGGGAGACGATTATCAGGATCCCAGTTTAAGTTTTTTAGTGCAAATAACAGAAACTGCTTTTGCACCGACTCAATTCTATTTTGGTGAGAGGAGTATTGAGGACTCCAAACACACGAGCAATATTCAAGGATAGGACGAACTAGGGTGGTATACAGGGATTTGGTGGTGAAAGGATCGTTAAATTCTTTAGACCATCGCTTAATAAAGGTTAACATTCCTCTGGCTTTATTAACTGTCCCAAAAATGTGATCATTAAACTTAAGTTTATAATCAAAAATAACTCCAAGATCATTGATTGTGGAAACACGATCAAAGACGTGATTTCCGAGAGAGTAAGATACAATAAGCGGCACACTGCGATGGAATGTCATAAGTTTGCATTTAGAGCAGTTTAGGAACAGAAGATTAATTGGCACCACAAATAGAGTTCGTCAAGGTGTAGTTGCAGATGCCTATGCAGGAAATGTTCCGAGAAGGAATAGCATAACTTGGAATCATCAGCATACATAAGCGTAGAGGCATAACTAATCACATTGGGAAGATCGTTCACAAAGAGTATAAACAATAGTGGTCCTAGATGACTACCCTGCGGGCCACCCGATGAGACATGGATGACCTTCGACTGAGTAGATTTAAAAAGGACACGCTGAGTTCGATCTGAAAGGTAGGAACCAACCCACATCAGGTTATTTGGGGGAAAACCAATAAGCGAGAGTTTCCGTAGCAAGAGCTGATGATTAACTGAATCAAATGCTTTGCTGAAGTCAGTATAAATTACATCATTTTGCAAGCGATGTTGAAAACCTCGGTTGATTATTGACGAAAATTCTAGTAGATTAGTTGTTGTCGAGCGAAGCTTGACAAAGCCATGCTGTGCAGGTGAGATTATGCTCTTGCATGCATGTTGAAGCTGAAAAAATGACGCAAATAGATTAGCAATGCCGAGATGCGAAGAATCGGAAGTAAGGTGAGAGGGAAGGGGGAAAAAGATTGGATTTGCGTTTAGAGCTTACAAAAGAGTAAAAAGAGCTTGGATCGTTGCGAAAATTGAGTTTGCATTTAGAAATATAATTCTTATGTAGTTGATTGTTAAGGTCAACAAACTGGTTGCGGATTAGAAGGTAATTAGAAAGATGTATTGAGGTTGGAGACTTTAATGACTTTTCGTAAGCTCTAGATTTCCTATTTTTTAGGAGAGAGACCATGGAGGCTTAGACGTTGATGGAGTTAACGTTTCAGGGACAGATTTATTTAAGGCGTTATGAATTACTTCATAAAAAGAGTCTGTAGCTTTCTCGATATTGCTGAAACTAGAAAGATAACTCCAGTCAATATTAGTCAGGTGATTTCTTAGGTCACAATAGTTGGTTTTTTTTAAAGCATTTTTACGAAGCTGCTCGCTATTACTGGGGGGGACTGCAGGAGAGTCAATAATTAGCGAGACTAAGAGTCTTGGGTGGTGAGAGTCCTCAGGAGTAGATAAGGGAGGAAACCTTGCTATTGTGGCAGAGGAGGTAGTATTAGAGAAAATTAGGTCAAGCGACCTGCCACGGGATTTCCATATAGGGTTCAGTTGGAAAACGGAAGAGTCGGCTAAGCCATCAAGGAAGTCATTTTGGTTAGTGGGTAAAAGCGAGTTATCCTCAACCGAGTTGATCCATGAAATGAGGGGCAGATTGAAATCCCCCATAGCTAGAATAAGATCAGCATCATTTAGCAGGGACAAAACTGATTTTATGGCAGTTAAGTGGTGCATATAAATGATTGCATCACTCAGAAGAGGAATGTAGAAACAGGTGATGAAAAGATTAAGGGACTTAAAATGAATTTTAACGGCTAAAAATTCAATTCCGAAAGGATTAGTAATAGTAATACGTTCAACTGTGTAGATGTTGTTTACGGCAATCAAAACGCCACCTCCAAAGGTTGGGCGATCTTCCCGAAAGACAGTGACAGAGGAGTTTAGCCAGGTTTCTGTTAGCACAATAGCATCGAAGTCAAAGGAAGCACTGTTAGTATAAAATAAGTTCAGTTTTCCAAGAATACTGCGAACGTTTTGGTAGCAACAAGAAAAAATCTTGTTGCTTAGTTTTTTGAAGTATTAACTGGACTGGAAGCTTGAGAATCTCTGGTCAAGAACTCATGGACAATACTGTGCTCGGGCCAGGAAGCAGGATCTAACGATTTAGCATGGGAAGCTTCTGGTAGAGTTATTTTGAATGAGGATATGCTACGTTTATGCTTAAAATTAAATTTGGTCACAAAAACTTCTGAGGGAGCTATATTTAGATTGTTTGCAAGGTGAATCCTAACGTCATCTGCAGACTGGCTTGGTGATATGACTATTGAAGAATTTTCAAGAATGGAACCAGGTGGGAGATTCCTACTGGCAGGTTTCGAGGTATCAACATTAGCAGTGGGAAGATCAGGTTTCTGAATAGCTAGGATGGGTGGCTGTTCGTCAGGGGCATCAACCATAACATTGCTTACTGGCATTTGTGTGGCTGGAGGGGTACATATATTCATATTCTGGTTATTATTAGGAATGTTTCGGCGAGGTGATTCGCTTAGTAGTTTAAGGCCCAGAAATAGAGATTCGAGGTTTAGAAACTGCTCATTTAATGAGGTAAATTGTTTCCGAGCCTCCCGGAAACCATTTCGAGTTTGCCGCATAAACGTGCGCATCTCGCCTTCAATCTCTCGACAGGCCAAACAGGACCATGTCAAACCGATGCCTTTGTCCAGGAGATCACCAAGTCGGCCATAATGACCAACACCAGCGCATTTCATGTGCGAGCAATTGTCGCATCGCCAGCAAGTTAGATAGGAGTCGCCGGTAATAGCTCCTGTAAATTCGCATATCTTTGAGGTACAAACCAAAGACATTTTGAGTAATAAAAGAGAGAATACGCTCAAAAATAGAATGGTCCAGAGAAATTACGATGAGGAGAGTGATCCAGCGATGGTAACGTGGGAGCGATTTCGGTGAACAGCAGGAGCAGCGGCAATCCAGGCGGAGATGAAGAAGCTCCACAAAAGGGGGAGTGCTATAGAGAGCGGTGAGCAGCTTGTTGTAACAAAACAAAGGAATGATTATTGGTTACTTTGTTGTTGTTGTTCGCGAACCACAGTTTTATCGCGTTTAAAATAAAACGAAGAAGTTTTTCAGTTTGTGGACCACTTCGCGATACAGCAGGTTGATTAAATCAGTTCGGAGCTGATAATAGGTTGCTAGGTCGTTCGGGAAATGTTCAAAATTACGGAGCGATAATAGGCCGACGTGCATTAAGTTCAACGATAGTTTGCGTGTTGAAAAGGGAACCTTTATTTTTACGGCGAGCTACCCAAGTTTTGAGCCAATTTCGTTCGTTTATAAGCGTAAAGGAATTTGAAGTAGCTTATAATTATGACACACCAACAAGCCCTTTATTCCATTGGTCAAAGCAAGAAAAAGCAATAGTTTTGTCAATATTACCTCACGTGACTATTAAAGAAATCACCGAGGATAACATATATTTATGAATAACACCAATATTATTAGTCCGCCTAAATCGGTAATTTATGTCATTTTAAAAGATGTAAACGGCAACAACTGGCAACAAGGCACCACAATCAAGCATACCCGCATATTGGTAAAATACTTTAATGAAGCACGCCAATTATTGCATAATAAAAAACAATCACTAAATAGAACTAATTTTACACAACGGTAAGTCCACTAATAGATACAGGTGCAGATATCTCACTGCTCAAATGCAGAAATAATAAGTTAAATAATGTAAATTCGTGGAATATCACTAATATATCATGCATAGGGCAAGGGACAATACAGTCTCTAGGTACTGTCAACCCAGATATGAGCGTTGCAAATGCAGCAATACCTTATGAATTCCATATCGTACCTGACAATTTTTCTATACCAATGCACTATTGGCCACCGAGCCGATTTTTCGACGAAAATTCAAATTTTTCATAGATAGTAAACCTGTTTTAATAATAAAATTTGAATAGTATATACTTCGACTCAAATGAATCAAAAGATTTTAGTTGTTTTGATGCATCTCTGAAATTTTGGCAGCCCTTATAAGTCAGCTCTTTGATTGCATGCGTGCGAAACTAAAAAGCGCAGGAAAAATTTTGTTGACTTGCGAGCGTGCCAAAATTTTTATAGTTTAACCAATTTTCACAAAAATTATGGAAAAGAAGGGCAAAGTTATGTAGAATATTTGTATTAAAAAAAATTTCGTTTATGTTTGTTAATGTGTTTTTTGTGTGCGTTTATTCGTGTTGTCCAAAATTATAAAAAAGCTAACCGGCTAACCCGTCTTTTGTGGAGTATAACTAATTTTGTGCCAATTTGTGCCAAAAAGTAATTATGTGTCATTATAGTGCAAAGTGTATATAAACTAATTTTAAAAATCTTTTTTGCTCCTTTTTGCTCCGATGTGTATAATCCTTAATATTACAGCTGTGGTTGAGTTCGCCTATGAGCAACTGCTTGATATCTACATACAAAACAATCGTAGCGCATCTTCCGTTTCGAGTTGGATTTATGATGAACTGAAAGAATTCGACTTAAGCACGGAGAAAAAGGATGAAATCAACACCAAAGTGAGAAGCTTTCACCTTTACATACAAAAGAATTTTGCAAATTGTAATAGAAATATGGCCAGATTTAAGACAAAGCATACCAAATGGCTTTCGTCCAACATGGTTATAACAGTAAGTTCATTGTTGTCTTCAAATCCAAAGCCGTCTACATCAAGACGAGTTGGACGCCCACCCATTGAATATATTAACGCCGGTCCCCGTCAAAAGAGAAAATTGGCAACAGATTTAGCTGTAAATCAGGGTCACAACACTCCTTTTCTTGTGCATGCCGCTGCAGTTTCGGCCAAAAAATCGAACGATAAAGATACAGCCCTTGGGTTAAACTTGCTAAATTTTGTTAACATGAACAATAATAACAATGTTCCCGATTTTTATACCCTGTACCCATTAAAAATGGGTGAAAAGGGTATCATAATATGGTGCAAATGTATGTAACAGGCAGAAGGAAGCATCTCCGACCCCATAAAGTATATATATTCTTGATCAGCATCAACAGCCGAGTCGATATAGCCATGTCCGTCTGTCCGTATCAACGCCTAGATCTCAGAAACTACAAGAGCTACAGACATGTGCCATATATCGTTGGATAGGTAATTACCATACGCAGTACAAGTTTGTTTTTTTATTTTGATATCACCACCCGTTCCCCCGCAAACAGCAAAAAACTGTCACGACCACATTCTCCCGCAAACCTCAAAAGACTGCCACGCCCACAATTATTGTCCTAATGCTATGCAATTCGGCATATACGTTGGTGCTTATAAAAGCTATCTAATTTTTAAATTTGAACCAAATCGGATAAGAAATACGGAAGTTATGCCACATGCAAAATCTATGGCAAGGGAAGCAGAAGCGCAGCAAAACACGCATTGCGCGACGCCGACTGCGACGTTGACAGCGAAATGTGTATGGCTTTATGACACACGAAAATTATTTTCATAACCAAAATCATACCAAATTTATATTTTTATGGTCCTCTTTTCTAATTGAATATTGTTTCATTTATTTATTGATACTAAATAAATAAATTGTAAGCATGTCTAAGGGTACAGGGTATTTTGCAATCGGGAAACTCGACTGCTGCTACCTTACTTGTTATGCTAACAATAGTGATAGTGATTCAGATTCTGACTCTGAAAATCCGTTTTCAATAGATATTGATGTAGAACACGACTTTTATGAACATTTTTAAATGTAAAATACTTATTTATAGTCATTTTGAATGCATTGTTATTTTTTAGTTATTAATATTAAGGTTATGTGTTAAAAAAAATTAATTAAAAACATTTGCTGAATTTAACGAGTGCTAGCATTATTAATTACCGTACAATTAAGAATAAGAGGAAACCTATCTCATATGGGCGGCTAGGGAAGGCGTGGTCAGATCGATCTGAAAGTTGGATATGTTCGTATATGCATCGACACTATCATATGTACGAAATTTCAAGAACCTAGCTTTTAAACTTTAATTTTCGTCGAAAATGAATCCATGACCAGGAAGATTGGTTTACCGCAAGACCCAATAACTTCAGGAACATAAACATTCCTATAATACATTTATAATAGTTTTGCCTGCAAGATCTGAAGTTATACGAAAGATCAATATTTTTTCAAAAGACACGCACGTCTTAATTCCCAACACTATAAACACTCAGAATGTAATGATTCGTATAATTAACACAACAGATAAAGACGGTATCATAAACAGCGGAAATATAAAAAGCGAATCGTTAAATGACTATGATGTTTAGATTGAAAATGCAGAAAATAATCCGCAAAAAACTTCAGAAGTACTAAAAAAATTTCCATCGCTATTTAAAAACGAATTAACAGAGTCATGCACTAAATATAGGGATATTTTTAGTCTCGAAGAAGAACCCATATTAGCTAATAACTTTTATAAGCAGAAACTAAGATTGAATGAAAAAAAACCGCTGTATACGTCAACTATAGAATGCTAGAAATTCAAAAGTTAGAAATTCAAAGGTAAGTTGATAAATTATTAAAAGACAGCATTGTCGAGCCATATATATCAGAATATAACAGCCCACTTCTCTTGGTATCCAAGAAATCACTGCCTAATTCGGCAGAAAAGCGATGGATACTAGTAGTTGACTATCGCCAAATCAACAAGAAACTGCTAGCAGATAAATTCCCTCTTCCAAGAATCGAAGATGTTCTTGATCAATTAGGACGAGCAAAATATTTCTTATTACGAAAAAGATAAAGAAGCTATACTGTCTACATAACATGATGATCTCATACAAGGAGGATTGGAAAAACCTTGGCCTAGGTGCAAAGATATTATTATTTGAAAAATATGTCGAAATACATAAAAGAGTACATACAAAAATTTCAATCATGCCAAAGAACAAAAATAATCAAACATACAAAGACTCCAATGACAATTACATAAACACCCGAATACGCATTCGATAGAGTAGTAGTAGATACAATTGATCCACTACCCAAATCAAAAAATGGCAATGAATATGTAGTCACACTCATATGTGATTTGACAATATATTTAGTTGCCATACCAATACCAAATAAAAGTTCGAATACAGTAGCAAAAGCGATATTTGAATCCTTTATTCCAATCAAGACGTTCATTACAGACATGGGAACAGAATATAAGAACTTGTGACTTGTAAAAATATTTAAAAATAAAAAATATAACATCAACTGCACACCACCATCAGGCAGTTGGAGTAGTTGAATGAAGCCATAGAACTCTAAATGAATGTATTCGATCATATACATATGTACATCGATTGCTAAAACTGATTGGGACATATGGCTTCAAATTTCGTATACTGCTTCAACACGACCCCTTCTACGGCACATAACTATTGTCCATATGAATTAGTTTTTTAGGAATTTGGAAAAACCAGCACTTTACCAAACAATTAAATAGTGTAAGCAACATAGAAGTAAGCTACAATATACATAGATATAAGGAAAGGAACGTAAATATAGAATAGACTACAAAAGAGCTAAAAATATGCTTTACGCATATAAAAAAAAAAAAAAAAAAACAACTTTATGATACAAAAAACAAATTTAAATATATCAGTAGGAGATTAAATTTTATTAAGAAAATGGGAGGACATAAATTATAATGTAAATATACGGGGCCCTAGAAGGTAGAAAATATAGAAGCCAGAGTCAATATAATTATATCAAAAATTAAAAACAAAAAACCAAAAAAATTTCACAAGGATCGACTAAAAATATTTTATTCATGATAAGCAAAATAGATCCAATCAATTTATTCATACACATAGATATTATATAACCATATAAAAATCTGAATTAGTTTACCATGCCTTTCATTTTTTATGCTTCATGCTTTTTATATATATAAAAAATTTTATTATTCATGAAAAAAAAAATATATATATATATAATTAGATAACTTGGTTAATTCGTAAGTAAAAAAAAATAAGTTTTTATTTTACCGAATTTTTATTTATACAAGTTATTTGTATTTTTGAAGAACACCGACCCGAATAGTTTAGGTCTCAAACTGAACTTAACTTATTGATCTGAATTGGTTTACGATCAAGCCTCGGTCTCGAGCTTTTTGGATGTGGACTTTGGACTTAGGGTCCTAAGAGAATTTCGGAGAAAGCTTTGGAGTTCTTGATTTTAATTTACTCTTGGATTCAAGTGCGTTTGCTCTTGGATACAAGTGATCTTTGATTTCGGTCTTCCGATCTTGTAATCTAAAACTTTTGTTTTCGAGTTTTACGAGTCCGAGCTTTGAACGTGGGAACGTGACAATTGGGGTGAAGACTTAGGCAATAAAAATTTGTTTAGTCTACCAGTGGGTGAAATGTTTACATCCTGTTTTGAAGTTTTGGGGTTTTTCCATTTGGAGGATTCAAATGACAGTTTAATTCTTTTTGGGAATTTTCCATTTGGACTTATCTTGAGGATTCGAATAACAGTCTGGTTTTTATAGCAAAGGGTGACATAGGATGTATTGGTTTAATAGTGTAGGGTAGTGTGAGGTTACATTTTATGTGTGTGCTTATATAGTAGGCGTGTGGTTTGTGTAGGCATATACTAAGGGTACTGTGGATATGTCACTCCCCCAACCATTGAATTTGGCCTGTCCTCAGGCAGTTAAATTTGGATACATCATAATGTTATTTTCTGGTTGAATTTGATCTTGTACAATGATTTTAGGATTCGTATGTTCTTCGTTTCGGGTATTAGAGTATTTTACAATGAGTTTCTTAGGTACATTCTTAAATTTATACGCTAAATACAGAGTTAAGCTTATGATTGTGATGACAAATATTGTGATACTTATAATTTGAAATACATTGTAGTATTTTACATGGGAGTTTACTATCTCTTTAGTGTGCAAATATTCCATAGGCTCTAATTTTGTTACATTATTAGTGATATAAACGGTTTGTGTAAAATCTGCTAGATTGTTTGAAATTATGAATTCATTTATTTGAGCTGTACAATTTTTAATTTTTATGATATTATTGCCTGATACTATAATTTTGTTATTGGTGCAATCCTGATTTATTATTGTTTCTGGCAAATTCCAGGTAATTAAAATATTTGGCTCTATGTGATTTACTTGAAAGTTTTTATGAGTTTTTGTATATTTACACTCGGTTGGCTCCTGTTTTATAATTCCAACTATACATTTGTCAAATACAATTTTTTCTGTATCTTTGTGATATACTTGATTATTATAAATGTAGAATTTATCGGACGTATGCTCAGTTAGAATGTAACCCTGCTCGTCTGGATAAGGTACTACTTGTAAAATCGGAATTTTTTCAATCTTACTAGGGATATGGGAAATAATTAAAATTTCTTTTGTATCTGTTTTTAACCATGTTGATGTTTTTATTTTCAAAATCTTTTCTGAATTTATTTGTTTTAAATAATCATGTTTTAATAATTTTGGGTTGAATATTCCCAGCCTGGTTAGTTGCATACCTAGTTCAATATCTTCTATATATTCTGTGAACTGTTGCAAGTTGAAAATCAAAATTGCTATTTGTTGATCTTTGTCGTTCTTTGCTCTGAGCTTATTAATAACTTCGATTCCACTATTGATCACGTCTATTACTGTGTCTAAATCGTGTTTCTGTACTGTGTTTTCTGACAAGTTACTAATTCTTTCTTGTAGCTCATCTTTATCGTTTTGGTCTAGAGTGCCGAATAAGTACTTGTATGCTGTTCCTACCATATTTAAAAGACCTCTTTTATGTCTCTTAATAATTCGTAACCCGTTAATTTCTCGCTTTAATTTTTCAACTAAATATTGCACCTGTGGTACTCTAGAGAAATTCCTTGCTTCTTCTACTAGGTTTTCGAACGTTGACATTGTCTTTGTTATGTTTATACTTAAGGAATGGTAATCGTAGTTTACAGGGATTTCCACTGTTCCTGTTTGGAATATTAGGTATCCATTTTTAGCACTAAGTGGGTTTACTTCAATATTGCTGCTTTGGACCGTGTTGATAAAGGAGATCAAACAAATAAGCATTATGGGAATGTTTAGTCCTTTACTCTTCTTCGACTGCCCTGGAATTATCGTATTTACTCTTATTAATCTTCTTTTGTTTTTTAAACTTAGATTTATAATGTACGATCTTCCTGCCTCGATTTGTTTCTTCAAAATGTTTACTATCCACTTGTTCAATCCTTCCTGTTTTCTTAAATGGATTGGTAACTTTACTTTTTACAAGTGGAGCTTGCCTATATTTTGTATCAACCTCAAAATCGTGTCTCTTTTTGTTGAGTTGCTCGATTTTGTCGATTTTATTATGTTGTACGTTAAAGTCTGGGCTTCCTGCATATAGAAAAATATCTGCTGGAGATCGTTTAGTAGTGCTATGTACTGTTTTATGATTATAGATGTATAAGATTGTTTCAAATCTTGTGCATCTATCTTCAATATTTTGTTCACTACCTATGATTCTCAATTTTTCACTTACAGTCTTATGAAATCTTTCAATGTCAGATACGCCATTTTTACTTGTTGTTACAGAGATATTTACACCTTCTGATTTTAACCAGTTGTGTAAAGCTACACACATGAATGCTGAATCTTTATCTGCCTTTATCTCTTGGGGTTTTCCCATGTCATTAAATATCTTCATAATGGCTCTTTTTGCTTCTAGCCAATCTCTACTTTTTACTTCAATTAATGATGCAAATTTTGAATAGATATCAATGCAAGATAAGAAGATTTGGTTTCCAGTGAGATAGAAATCTATTACATACTTTTCTCTAGCATTCATTATTTCCGGTGTGGTTTCGTAACTTAATTTTGTATCTCTATATTCTGTTTTTGCTATGTTACAAATTTCACATTCATTGATAATATTTTGAATTAACTTCTGACTATCCGGGTAATATTATTTTTCTTTAAACCAATTAATAGTTTTTTCTATCCCTGGATGTAGAACTTCTTTATGCCTTTTTAATATTAAATCTTTAAATTCGGCATAAGTGAGTATGTCAATTAGTTTCTTTGTACATCTCAATAGTTTTGTGAAATTGTTAGGACTTATGATTTCGGTAAAAGCCCTTTGGAAAATCAGGAAGTCATTATCATTAGGGAAGAATATAGCGCTTTTCTTTGTGCACACATACTCTTTAATGATATTTTTGGCTAGTTCAAGTGTCATTTCTTTATAAGTTATTTTGATTTTTTGTTTCTGGAAGAAATGATTAACACTTGTTGAATAGCTATCACCTCTTTCTATCTCTATTTGTCGAGAGAAGAAGTTAATTGGTCGTTCTGTTATTGATATGTAATTTAAATTATCTTCAGTTGCACTATGTATAGTTGCATTTGGACTATCGGCAACTTCACCTAGCATGGCTTCTTCGATTTTTGTGCGGGAAAGAGCATCCGCTACATAATTCTCTTTGCCAGGAAGATATTTGATTTTATAATCGAATTCGTTTAGTTTTATTTTCCATCTTTGTAATTTCATATTTGGCTCTTTAATATTATTAAGCCATACCAGAGGTTTGTGATCACTTAAGATTTCAAATGGCCTTCCGAATAGGTATGACCTGAAATATTTCGTTGCCCAAACTATAGCTAATAATTCTTTTTCGATAGTAGCATAATTTATTTCATGTTCGTTCAGCGTTCTGCTGGCATAACAAACGGGCTTATGATTTTGTGATAAAACAGCACCAATGGCTACATTACTCGCATCAGTTGTCAGAGAAAAGGGTTTTGAAAAATCAGGGTAGATAAGAATCGGATCTGATGCTATCAAAACTTTTAATCTTTCAAATGATTCGATGTAATCTTTAGATTTAGTATCTATTATTGCACCTTTCTTTAATTTGAGGGTCATGGGTTTAACTATTTTCGCAAAATTAGGTATAAATTTGCGATAGAACCCACATAGGCCCAAAAATGATTTAATTTGCTTAGGTGTCTTTGGTAATGGAAAATTTGTAATTGCATTTGTTTTATTTGGATTGGGTTTAATGCCATTAGTAGTTACAATGTGTCCCAAGAATTCTGTTTCCTTTTTCATGAACTCGCATTTGTCTAACTGCAACTTTAAATTAGCGTCCCTAAGCTTTCCAAAGACTTTACGTAAAGACAAAATGTGTTCCTCCAATGAAGTGGAGTAAATTATAATGTCGTCTAAGTATACTAAACAATCTTTATAAATTAAATCTTCTAAAAGATTGTTCATACATCTTTGAAATGTTGCGGGAGCATTTTTAAGGCCAAAGGGCATACGTGTATATTCATAATGCCCATGTTTGGTAGAAAATGCAGTTTTCGTAATGGAGCTTTCTTCCATTTGAATCTGATGAAATCCCTTGGCTAAATCAATTGTAGTAAAATATTGACATTTACCAAGTTTGTCCAAAATCTCATCCATTCGGGGAATGGGGAATTTATCATTGACGGTTACTTCATTGAGACTTCTGTAATCTACAACTAACCTAAATTTTTTCTTCCCAGAGGCATCTGCCTTCTTGGGGACCACCCAAATGGGAGAACAATACGGGGATTTTGACTTGCGAATGATCCCTTGTTCTATCATTTCTTTAATTTGTTTATTGACTTCTTCGTCAACACTTTGGGGGTATTTATAAGGTTTACGATAGACTGGATCTTCATGTTGAGTCTGGATGACATGTTTAATAGTACTAGTGAAAGTCAAATTTTCGCCTTCTTTGTACTGAATGTCTCTATAATCATATAGGACTTTTTTTAAACATTCAACTTCTTCAGCATTTAGATGCTCAAGTCTGTATTCGTTACACTCGCGTAATTAATTATTTATCGCGTAGTTAATTATATCGTCTTTAATAGACGAGGGATCAAGATGTGTTTCATCATTGTCCACTGTATTAATAACAACTTTTGGAGTGAGGCATTTAGTTGATGCGGTCTCCTCCTTTTGTTGTTTTTGTTTAAGCTGTGGTTTAAGGCACTTGGGTGCGGTCTTAACCTTTTGCTTTTTTGTGTCGATTTGCTTTACTGTAGCAGAATCAACTTTTACTTCTGGGTCAAGGCATTTTTTGGATGCGGTCTCGCCCTTCTTTTCTTCGTATATGAACTTGTAAGTTCTCGAACCTAAGGTTACTGTATCGTTTTCATAATTAATTTTAGCTTTTGTATCTTCTAGATACTTTCGACCTAACAGGAAATCATAATTATCGGAAAAATTATGGACATAGAATTTTTGTTCGGACAGACATATTGGATTGGGCTTCATCATAATACTTTTTGTTAATTTTATCGGCCCATTTATAGTGTATACTGTCAGATCTTCTCGATTTTCTTCTAGCTTAGCATAATTTTCCTTTATGATGTTGATGGAAGAACCTGTGTCGATCATTCCTTTGTAAACTTTATTATGATAACTTATTCGGACATAGGGACTAACTCTTCGTCCCCAGTGTCCTGAGTGTCCGAGGCAGTCTGATGAAAATTTACGTCCATCCTGCTCTGATCACTCTGACTTTCTCGCTGTCGCTTTACGGGTCTATTATTATTATTCGCGTTATTTGAGGTTGACGGCTGATAATTTAGAGGATTATTCTGCCTACCTTGATTTAAATTATTTCTGAAATCGTAATAGTTTCCTCTCTGATTAGGAGGAATGGGGCGAGGCGAGTTTTGGACTTGATTAGTATTGGGATTTGGATTCTGAATTGGGGTGTTAGGATTTTGGTTTGGTGAAGGATAATTTGTACTATAGTTATAATGTCTGTTGTAATATCTTTGATTATTTCTTTGATTACCATGATCCCTATTCTTTTTCTTATGCCATTCTGATCTACTGAAATATTGGTCTTCAGGGTTAGCATCATAGAGTCCGAGCTCCATTGTGGCTTGTTTTAATTTTGGGATAGTATCGATATCTTTACGAGCTAATGACATATACATTCTATCTGGTAACTTTCTATCGATTGTTGATTTAATTGTTCTCCTTAACATTTTTGTATAGTTTGATTTACTAACAGGGTCAATTTCTAACTCGAGTTTATCGTAAATATTTCTGTATTGCACCTCAAGAATATTAATGAACTTACTTATGCTACCCGGATATGTTGTTTCCTCCAGTTGTTTCACCAATGTTACGTAGGGCCTGTGATCCTTGAATGATATGGATAAAGCTGCTCTCATGTCCATCCAGGTGGTTGCGTTGGCCTGGATGACGGCTTCTAGTGCTGAGTCCACGAGTACGCGCCTTACTGCTCCATAGATTACATGAGCCTGTCGGGTGTCCTGGGTGGGGTACAAGCTGAGCAGTTGCTCGACTTGACTGATAAATCCGGATAATTTTCCTGGTGTTCCATCGTAGTAGTGCAATTCTTTTATTTGAGCCAACAATTGGTTCAAATGGATTTCGGAGAGTTGTGGTGGATTTGCCATTGTGTTTGATTTTAGATTTTGTTGAGTTTACGGAATTAAAAAATTTATTTAATTTTTGTTTCCGACCGCACGGGATTTTATGATTTAGAATACTACTTGTATGTAGATTCTTTTGCAGAATTAAAAAATTGTATTTAATTTTTATTTCTTGCTACTTCTTACTTCTTACTACTTGCACGTAGATTCTTTTGCGGATCACGATTTTTGAATCACTATTTTTTAATTCGTTGGTTTAGGATAGCTAGTCGTATAGCTTATCCTTTATTTAACCAATACCGTATTAAAAGGACTCTTTAAATGTGTGATCCTACCGACTGCGCCAATTAGATAACTTGGTTAATTCGTAAGTAAAAAAAATAAGTTTTTATTTTACCGAATTTTTATTTATACAAGTTATTTGTATTTTTGAAGAACACCGACCCGAATAGTTTAGGTCTCAAACTGAACTTAACTTATTGATCTGAATTGGTTTACGATCAAGCCTCGGTCTCGAGCTTTTTGGATGTGGACTTTGGACTTAGGGTCCTAAGAGAATTTCGGAGAAAGCTTTGGAGTTCTTGATTTTAATTTACTCTTGGATTCAAGTGCGTTTGCTCTTGGATACAAGTGATCTTTGATTTCGGTCTTCCGATCTTGTAATCTAAAACTTTTGTTTTCGAGTTTTACGAGTCCGAGCTTTGAACGTGGGAACGTGACAATTGGGGTGAAGACTTAGGCAATAAAAATTTGTTTAGTCTACCAGTGGGTGAAATGTTTACATCCTGTTTTGAAGTTTTGGGGTTTTTCCATTTGGAGGATTCAAATGACAGTTTAATTCTTTTTGGGAATTTTCCATTTGGACTTATCTTGAGGATTCGAATAACAGTCTGGTTTTTATAGCAAAGGGTGACATAGGATGTATTGGTTTAATAGTGTAGGGTAGTGTGAGGTTACATTTTATGTGTGTGCTTATATAGTAGGCGTGTGGTTTGTGTAGGCATATACTAAGGGTACTGTGGATATGTCACTATATATATATGTATATATAAATATCTTAATAACAAAACCTTCTTTAGATGACGTTATTTTGAAAAAGGCCCAATATAGCTTAACATTTAATCAAAACATAAATACTAACACATTGTATTTAGAACTTCTATACAATATGCAAGTAAACAGTTCAGCCCAAATGCAAGTGTAAGTAGATCACTCACTTGAGCGGGCCGGTAATACGAAAGTGCTTAAGAAGCGTTCCCAAGCTAGCCATATACTGGCCATAACATGCAAAACATGCAACAACTACAAAAGACGTGTCCAACTGAATGATTATAACGGGATGATATTACAGGACCGTCGAAAAATCCCTATGCAAGGATAATGATTACAAACCTAACTGTTGGTTTCAAATTGTGCAAACAGCATTTTTTAAAACTCCATTCGGACAAATATAGGTACATTCTTCACGACAGAGGTCTCATATTTGGGTCACAAATGTACCGACAAAGGTATGGTACATACAGGGTGGGCCATCTACATGTGGCCCGTGTGATTCGTAAATAAAATTGTTAAGGAAAAGACAATTTGTTATTTTTTTGCACAGACATTGATTTTAATTCAAGGAGAATAAAATTATTAACATTCAAAATATTATTTGGCTCAAGTGCTCGCCTTTTTCCCTGATGACGAAATTTGCTCTTTTTTCTGCATTTTTCATCACTTTCTCGAGCGTAGCTTTAGGTATCGCCGCTATTTCACTTTCGATGTTCGCCTTGAGTTGAGTCAAAGTCCTTGGCTTGTTGATGTACACTTTAGATTTCAAAAATCCCCACAAATAAAAGTGGGGTGGCGTCAGATCGGGCGAACGAGGTGGTCAAAATCGTAATTTTTTTATATCAACCGACCAGGGAAGAATGACCTCAATAAATTTAATGTGACAGCTGCAGTATGGCATGGCGCGCCATCATGTTGGAACCAGAAGTATGGAATTCGCTTTCTACGGACAATTGGCATCATAAAATCGGTTATCATGGCTCGATATCGGTCGCCATGATGATTTTACGCCAAAATTCAACATCACTCGCGACCATGTTGACACAAAACTGTCCGTATGCAACGCGACGCGGTTTGTCCTGTAGCTCGATTTTGTACGTTACTTGTATTTTATATGGTATTAAATTCAAATCGTCATGGATTATACGTCGGAGAGTGGATCTTGGGATATTCAATTGCGCAGATCGACGTCGACTCGATGTTTTCGGAGACCTTTCAACACTGGCCACTACGGCAGCGACATTTTGATCGGAACGCCTTGGTCTTGGTTTATTTGGACGTCTGGCATTCCTAAGACTACCAGTAGATAAAAATTTGTCGTACAAACGCTTTATGGTGTTTTTTGCGGGAGCACTTTTGATTTTGTTTTTGGACGGGACGCACGTTGAGTAGCCACGATAGAGAAATTGTTTTGGATGTATAGCTGAACAATTTCAGCGCGTTCAGGTGAAGTGTAGTTATCCATGGTTAATGACTACTTGAAATGAAGAATCAAATGTGGTATGACGTTTGTCGATTTGACAATGTATGTCAAAGTTATTAAGAGTTTACGTGGGTCACATTTAGATGACCCTGTACATATATTACCAGACAAAACTAAATATGAATGGCTGCGCAGATATAAAAAAAAAATTAATGTATTTAAAGAAAAAACAAGAATAAGTCCAAAATCTATCAGGTGATCAACAAAATATATATTTCAAAATATTCGTTCTTCTCAAAATAGATAAGCATGAATGGTTGTTAAAACGAAGAAAACAGAAAAATTCAATAAAATAAAAAAAACCAAAATTAATTAAAATTTTATTTCCAACTACTATTTATTGGCACGGTCATCTGTGCGCAAGTTACTCTGGACATTGACATCAAGAAAACATTAAACACTAAAGTCAAAGTACAACTTGTGAACGACCCTGCCCAATGGGCATGTATGAAAGCATAACTTCGGATTCGCCGGTTTTCGCAAAAACAGATCGGATTCAAAAACATGATGGAAACTGCTGGGTCCACTCCACAAGAAGCCAATATTGCTTAAAATGCAGTTGGAGCATGCGCAGCGCTTTTAAAGAGTCAAACATAGGATGTCTTCTGGCACATTCCCTTCTCCTAAAGTACGAGTAGTCAGGAAAAAAGCGAACATTAAAGAAAGTTCTGCAAACCAATATAGCAACAGTCGAAAATCTTACAAATACAAATTGCTTGCTTAACTCCCCATAGGATAGTAAGAGTAACCAAGCACCAGCCAACAAGCCACAAGAGCTGCCACCACCGCCCAAGCCTCCATCTATTGTTATGGAAGGCATCTCTGATGCATAGCATTAGCACTACCATTGACGTGAACAAGGTTTTGCATCGGGCCTCTATGGCTGGGATCATGTTACTTTACGCGGCCGACGCCAGCACCTTTATCTGCATTGTCAAGTGGCTTGAAGATGAGCACTATGAATATTTATGCTACCAATAGAAGGAAGAGTGACCATTCAGGGCCCGCATAAAAGGGTTGTTCCATAGCACTCGGCCAAATACTACCGTAAAGCTTATGTTTTCGTTAAATGTGCAGAACATCCTACGAGTAGTTGCACTCGACCACGCAATGAGCTCTTTACATGCTTCAACTGTGGAGAAGAGCACCATGCCAACAACTCAGGGTGTTCCAAAATGCAGGCATTCCTGCAACGCTCCAGGCCCAAGCACGGCTTGGGTGCCAGACGTTCTGCCAATGAGCGGCATACGCTGCCTGCGCCTTACTTCTGCCTTCTGGGTTGTAATAGGCGATTTTCGATCAGTTCCACTCGGATCTCTCAACTGAGTATGATGTGGCAGCTGAAGTACCCCAGGAAAGTGTCTTAGGCCCACTACTCTACTGCCTGTATAGCCACGATATGCCGCGTCCGGTTGTCAGGCCTGGAATGGACGTTCCGACTACATTTGGCGACGACGTGTGTAAAACGTACAGGTCCCGATGTGAACACGATACTGCCGGCGGTATCCCGGCTTGGAAATGGAACATTGGATTAAATGGAAACAAGTCCACTTATATTTGCTACACGCCAAAACGGAGAACGGCACCAGCAGTGCTTATCGACGACACACCAGTTAAAAAATATTACTAGGCTAACTACCTTGAAGTCATTCTCGATCGTCGGCTCACGTTCTCCAAGAAAGTGAGTCCGATGAAAATGCGCATACGTGCCGCGGCGTCAAAGCACAGCAAACTATGTTTGTCTAACAAGCTTACCATCTATAAACAAATCTGATATGGTTTATAGGTGCCAAATATGGAGTCTGGTATGTGACGGCCAAATTCGGCAATTCCAGACCATTTAAAATAAGATTACGAGGATGAACACTGGCTGTGAGTGGTTTGTTAGAAACACCACCTTTCACAGAGACCTCAATCTGCTTACGGTCCAGCACTCCATACAATGAAAGACTGCAGCGTCATCGAAACCGACTCGCCAAGAATCTTACTGGATGCCGATCATCAAGGACCCTCAAGACCGGTTGCCGGTGGATTGCGTCTCTGGGTGATCGCCTGTTGAGCCTTAGATGTTATTTTATTGTTAATTTTTTGTTTTTAGTTTTTCTTTTTATTTTGTTAAATTCTTACTGCTAAGCACATATAGCCGACGAGTCCATTGGGTAGAATGGTTTTAACGGAAATTTCACTCATATGTTTCTGTTGATATAACGGATTCGGATATTAGGATTCAATACTAAACTTATTGTTTTAACACAACGCCATCGGTAATACATGAGTATTGTCCATACGAACTTGTATTTGGAAGATTAACAAGACAGTTCATAGATTTTTATAAATTAGAACATATAGAATATATAAACTATTTAATTGTCTGTTATTCTTTATTTATTCAAATTTAATAGATTACAATTTTGCATCGATGTTAATCGATGGAGTTATTCTCTAAAACTGAACCTAAATGTTTCGCTGTTCTTCGGCGAAGTTTCGGACTCTCGACTGCGCGGTCGATTAAGTGTCGTATCAGCACCTTTGTGTCCGCTTGACGACGGCCACTTGTTGGCAGCGTGATCCGGCAGAGTATCTAGCACTGCACCACGGACTGCGTATTCAGCAGTTTCTGTCTTACGCGTGCGGGCCTTTCTGTCCAGTCTGCAACTTGGCGGTTTCGCAATATCTTCGTTGCGCGTGATAACTCTTCCCTCCTTTAAATGGTCGCCGTCCCGGCATGTGTTGCTTTGGAGTTCCTTGCAGAAAGTTGCTCCGACTGTTGTCTTGTACCAGCGACTAGATTTCCGTCATCGAAATCTAGGATCCAGTTGTGGTGTTGAACCAGGTAAACAGCGATTTTTTTACATACTAACTTAGCGTCTGGTATTTTAATGAGGAAATGAATTAGTTCATAATTTTGAAAAACGCTTACACTAGATACTTCTAATATTTGTACCAAACTAATATTTTTGTGCTGTTTGTCTTTGAGTTCGCTTATATCAGTGCTATTCAGGATAGCTGGGTTTACAATATTTAGTTTTGCCAGGGTTAGGCCCATTACTATATTTTCCAAATCTGTGATGATTATTCTATTTTTCGCTAAGATGATCTCTAAGAGGTGAGCTACTTTACCTCCATCTGATTTCTGGATACTATTTAACAAGTTGGTTAGCTCGTTTAGTCTTTCTTGAAATTTTATATTTAACTCGTTTTGACATTCTTCCGTTCTACATAATTGCTCCTGATTAAATTTTATTTGCTCCCAGTCATCAAAGTCGCGAGTTCCTGCAATAACCTTTAACGTTGTTCCCAGTATATTAATGCTCCTCGTTCCCATATGGTGTATTTTAAGCGTAGCAACTAAATTGCGAATATGCTGAAGGTCCGCCTTTACCACTGTTGTCCTGTGGTCATCTGTAAAGCCCACCGTAAGCTTCTCCGTCTGGTCTGCGTAGTCTTCGTATGACGTCATGTTCGTTGAGTGTTGAAAGTATCCGTAGCTGTCCCATATTACTACGTCTCCGACCGTTATAGGGATGTAGTCCGAGTTCGTGTAGTTGCCGATTTTTGTCACCGCGTCCGTCGTCATAGCCGCTATTACTAGAGGTAGAAAATATGCTCCTAACCTAAACGGAATATAAAAATAAGTAAGGGGTGATTAACGAAGATTGTCTTTATGGACTATCCTCCCCTTTATGAGAACCGTGGTCCCCAGGTCTGCTTCAATGGTTTGTTCAGAGCAGAGCGGCGAGAGTTTGTTTCCTAAGCGTTTTTATGACTTTAAGTAAACTTTATCGCCTACTTGGTAATCTTTATTCGTCCTAACTTTATTGAATTTTTCCAAGCTCCTATTCTGTGCTTGTTGAATTTTGTCGCTAATTTCTTTCTCGAATTCTACTGGTGTTGAATGTATTATTTCAATTGGTTTTTTGTCTGTCACCGAATGTTTGGTCGACTATATTTGGCCATGAAACAGATCTTGCAGTTAGATGCCGTTTCCGTTGTTAGGCGAAGCATTTTTGGGAAGAAGTAGTCTCGCAAGATTTGTTTCACATGTTTTTGGGCTGCGCGATGGGCCCTATTGTGTTCGGCTGTGGCGATTTCCCTTTGTTCCGTTTTGTCTGTAATATCTTGCACCACATGTTTTGAATATCTGAATGTGGTTTTTGGGAATGCTTCTATTAGTGTGTGTTGAATAAATGCTAGGATTGAAAGTGTGCAATGTATAGCGTTGACGACTCCCGCATTCACTACATCTTTAATGGTGTTTATAAGGTTTTTCCGGTCGGAAAATCTTATTATGTGCCTCATTTTGTTTTTAAAGAGAATTCACTGAAATTCACTGAAGAATTTTTACCCTCTTCTATAATGATCTGGTTCCTGAAACAATTAATTGGCTTGTCCGTTGTGTCGATGGTATAGGTCAGTGATTCTTCGCTATGTATTGTGGCGGCGTCCGACTCGTATGTGTCTTCACAAACCCTTTTGTTTTGGCGTTTTAGCTTCGCATTAGGATTTTTGTCCGAGATGGCGAAAGTGAGTGGTTGGTGGTCGGTATATATGCGCAATTCTTTTACACCGTATATTTAATTACGAAGGTTGTTAAGCGCCCAAACTATGGCGAGAAGCTCTCGCTCGTTGGTTGCAAAAATTGTTTTCGTTATCACGCAGTGTGCGCGATATCATTGTAATTGGGCGCTTACCTTGAGATAATACGGCTCCAAGTCCGTACCCAGATGCATCCGTCGTTAAGTCGAACGGTTTTTTAAAGTCTGGGTATGAACGCGAAGTTTTTGATAAAACACCTGTAGTAACTTGCTAAACCCAGAAAGGATCTGAGGTCAAAAAGAGTTTTTGGCATGGAGAACTCCTTTATGGCTTTCACCTTCTCAGGTGAGGTTGGGAGACCCCCTTGCGACACGATGAATCCCAGGTACTCGACGCTTTTTTTGAAAAACTTCGACTTTTCTTGAGATACCCTCATGCCTGCTTCAAGCAGCTTTCCGAGGACCCACTATATGTCTTTGACATGGTCCTGTTTTGTTTTTGAGAAAATAATAACATCGTCGACATACACGTAGCATATCTTCGAGATTCCTTCTCTTAAAACGTCATCTATAGCTCTCTGAAAAATACTTGGGGCATTCTTGAGCCCAAATGGTAGTCTGCAAAACTCGTATTTGCCATTGTTTATCGAGAAAGCTGTTTTTTCTCGGTCTTTCTCTGTTAACTCGATTTGGTGAAAGCCCGCTTTAAGGTCGAGTGTTGAGAAATATTTTGACTCGCCCATATTTGACAATATAGTCGAAATTGAAGGAATAGGGTATTTATCATCCACGGTTTTTTGGTTCAACTTTCTAAAGTCGATAACCAACCGTTTCTTTTTTACCCCGTTTTGATCAAATCCCTTTTTGCCTACAACCCAAGTCGGGTTGTTGTAGGGTGATCGGGATGGCCTTATTACGCCATTCGCAAGAAGTTGTTTAACTTCCGCGTTTACAAATTCCGTTACGCCCATGGGGTGCGGGTATGATTTAGAGTATACCGGCTCTCCGTCTGTTTTTATGGTTGCAATTGTATTTATGTTGTATAGTAGGGCTCCATCTGTGTCGGCGAAGGCCCTATAATTTTTTGCTATCATATTGCCAAAAGCGGGTTTTATTGCCGGTGGGACGTCTTTGTCGTCGATTTGGATGAAGTTAACGTTTTCGATTTTGGAGAATTGGATTTTTTCTACACCATTACTAGTCTCTAGTATATTTTTGGTAAGGTCGAGTCTTGCGTTCACTTGTTTAAGTAAGTCAAGGCCGACGATTCCATCAAAGTCCTTAAGGACTTTAAGTATAAAACAAGTGAGAAAAGTTATCTTCGGCTTGCCGAAGATGGTATACCCTTGAAAACAAAAAAGTTTTCCATACAAAGATTTGTTTTCATATCGATCGTTTGTATGGCAGCTATATGATATAGAAGTCCGATCCGGACCAAACTTTCACAAATCATGTATGGCTATATCAAATGAATAAATGTTAAATTCGGTTGCAATAGCTTGGAAAACAAAAAAGTTTTCCATACAAAGACTTGTTTTCATATCGGTCGTTTGTATGGCAGCTATATGATATAGAGGTCCGATCCGGACCAAACTTTCACAAATCATGTGTGGCTATGTCAAATGAATAAATATTGAATGCAGTTGTAATAGCTTGGAAAACAAAAAAGTTTCCCATACAAAGACTTGTTTTCATATCGGTCGTTTGTATGGCAGCTATATGATATAGTGGTCCGATCCGACCGATTCTTAAACATGATCTGCGTGCAACAAAAATAATGATCTGGTAGAAATTTTAAAACGCTAGCTTTAAAACTACTGTCTATTTTTTGCATAGAAACAGACGGACAGACGGACATGGCTATATCGACTCGACTGTTGATGCTGATCAAGAATATATATACTTTGTGGGGTCGGAGATGCTTCCTTTAATGCGTTACACATTTCTGGACAAAATTATAATACCCTTTTTCAATGGTATAAAAATGTGACTTTACATTAAACAGAGAAATTAGGCACTTATGTTCTATTTTTGTATGGCCATCAATTGACCTAACGCTAAATGGTTTTTATACTGCCGCGATGCCTTTAAGCCCTGGGCGTGGCGCTATGTAATTTTTTGAAGTGCCAGTATCGATAAGTAATTTGATTTCCTTCCCTGCTAACGTACGAGTGATATACGGGAGCAGGGATTTTACCATAAAAAATTGCAGACGTCGTCTGTGTCGAAGCCGTCTTCTATTTGTTCAACACTCTCATGTGCCACCTGATTATATTCTTCCTCTTCTAACCTCTGTTCTGGCATATAGTTAATTTTTTGGTGAGTCCGTGTGGACTGGCCCCTTTGCCAATTAGTAGGCTGCCTGTACCGAGATGAGCTATCAACATCCATTGGTTCGGGTGGGGGCGGCTGGCTCTGAGTATTTCCCGCATACGGACAAGACTGCTGCCTAAGCGAGCCGGTTTGATGGTTTCCTCCCCTTTGGATTTTTCTGAAATGGGAATTTTTTTGTATTGCCCCTAGGTTCTGACCTTGCTCATAGTTATATGAATTTTGCTGTGATGGATTTCTCCACCCGAATGGTCCTTGAGTGTTTGGTTTGTTAAGTTTTTCTTCATTATGCCTGGCAAAACTAGCCGCGAACACACTCCTATCATTGCTAGATTCGGCCTCTTGGGCTAGGGCTAAGGCTGTTGGCAGATCCCGAGGTTGTGCCGGGAAAACAGCTATTTTCAGTGATTTTTTTAGACCTGACACGAACGCATGAAGCGCGTCGTTTCGGAACTGTTCATTTAAAACAACCGCTGCGGCCGCGTCGTGAGTCATTACGATTTTGTTTGTTAGAAGTGTTAATTTCTTTTCTACTTCATCGTAATACTTGGGTAACGGCAAATCCCCTTGCATTGAAAGGCTCAGTTCCTGTTGAATTACATGTGTCGGGGTTTTGTCCGCATATGTAAAGTCGAGGCTCGCCAGTATGGCATCAAAGTTTAATACTGTATTAAATGAGGCTAATGCAGCTGCCGCTGGCCCTCTAACTTTATTTTTGAGAATTGCGACGGCCTGATAATGTCGGCTGCTGCCATTATAAGGCAGCCTACCTTATAGGCTGCCTTTGCAGCCTGCCTCCAAGAAATGTAAGTTTCCTGTTTCCCTTCGAATTCCGGGACAGATTTTATTGTATCTAGTGGTTCACAACAGTCCACTCCTGGTATGATGGTAATTTCTTTGAATGCTTCTACTTGTGGCGTGGTTTTTTTAATAATTTCAACTCCTCCCTGATTGTTTCAAACTTTTCGTCAAACTGCATTTTTGGTCGATCTAAGGCGGCGCTGATGGCTGCCTCCATACTAGCGTATGTGTTCCATTTTTCGTTTTTGTTGAGTACTTCATGCGATTGCAAAATCTAACACACTTTTCTTTAATGGCTTACTGTGTATGGCCCTGCTTGTTGTTGCTCTCTCTTCTAAGTCCGCTTCGATTTTCTTTACCCTTGTTGCTAGCAGATTTTTATACTCCTGAATTATGTCTTCCCCTGACGAGTCGGTATTGTCGTCCGTGAGCATGAGTTAATGTGCAGAAGAAAGAAATTTCTTCGCCTGTGAAAAACTTTTATAAAATTATTTGTATATTTTTGTGAAAAAATAATTTAGAATATTGTCATTCTCTTTCCTGTGTAGCAAGGTAGAAATGGTCTGTTGTGGGTAATTGTAAGAAAATTCGACTGGTTACTAGAAAAACAAGTAGGGAAAGAGAAAAAAAATTTCCTGTGTATTACTAACAGAACGGTGTATGAAAATAATTCCGAATTATTATTGTTTTTTTTTTTCAACTTGGAAATGTTTTATTGTTTTTCACTAATTTTTGCCAGTGTAACGCACGAACCAGAAATTAGATGGAATATTTTTCATTAATTATTTTCGCATCCCTCTATACTCTATTTTAACCTGTCACAGATTTTGGAAAAGTCGGCACTTTACACTTACTGTTAACAGTTTTTATTTTAACAATTTCATAAGTAATTTTTTACATACTTACATATTTTCTTTTTTCCTTCGAATTATTTATTATTGAAGTTTTCTGTTGCCGGCTGTATTCTCCCTCGGAGGGGGCGAGGGTATTCCCTCAGCTCCCAGCAATCAACTTTCCTTTCCCTCGGTGGAGGGCGAGGGTACTCCCTACAGCTCTCTTGCGCTTGCTCAGTTTCCTTCGGAGGGGGGCGAGGGCATTCCCTGCAGATTCCTTGTTTTTTGTCGTTTTGCTGTGCTATTTTGCACTGTTGTTTCTGCACTGCTATTTTTTTTCTGCTGTGCACTGCCGTGGGTGTTCGGCCGTTGGGCGTCAATTATTTAATTGCCTTTTATTCTTTATTTATTCAAATTTAATAGATTACAATTTTGCATCGATGTTCGATGGAGTTATTCTCTAAAACTGAACCTAAATATTTCGCTGTTCTTCGGCGGAGTTTCGGACTCTCGACTGCGCGGTCGATTAAGTGTCGTGTCAGCGACTTTGAGTCCGCTTGACGATGGCCACTTGTTGGCAGCGTGATCCAGCAGAGTATCTAGCACTGCACCACGGACTGCGTATTCAGCAGTTTCTGTCTTACGCGTGCGGGCCTTTCCGTCCAGTCTGCAACTTGGCCGTTTCGCAATATCTTCGTTGCGCGTGATAACTTACTATATACATATATAATATAGATGACTACGCTAAATATTAGATTTAGATTAGAAGCAGCATAAAAAAGAACTATGATTATGATAGAAAAAGCTAAAGCTTCAAGAAAGATAGCCTACGATAAGAAAATCAATGACTTTAAATTAAAGGTAGGAGATACTTGTTGGCAGCGTGATCCAGCAGAGTATCTAGCACTGCACCACGGACTGCGTATTCAGCAGTTTCTGTCTTACGCGTGCGGGCCTTTCCGTCCAGTCTGCAACTTGGCCGTTTCGCAATATCTTCGTTGCGCGTGATAACTTATTATACCTGTATACATATATAATATAGATGACTACGCTAAATATTAGATTTAGATTAGAAGCAGCATAAAAAAGAACTATGATTATGATAGAAAAAGCTAAAGCTTCAAGAAAGATAGCCTACGATAAGAAAATCAATGACTTTAAATTAAAGGTAGGAGATACAGGTACATAAGGATAAGTTAAAATATAGCCTTAGTCGCCTTGTAATCAAAATTCCTTTTAAGAAAACCCCATTTAACATATGAAATGGCCTGACCAGCAGCTATATAATAAATAAATACAACAGAGAGATACCTATTAACTATTATCTATTAACTATTATCTAAAATGTCTTTTTAGTTTACAAATACAAAGTTTAAAGTCGTCGGCGTTCAGAGTCTCATGCTTTGCTAAAATTATTATACATGACATCTGTTGTAAAAGTAGCGTGACCAATTTCTTAAAAAACTTTGAGCTTTCTGACAATTAATAATTGGAAGCATCGTATTTTTCCCCTTTTTATACCCTGTACCCATTAAAAATGGGTGAAAAGGGTATCATAATATGGTGCAAATGTATGTAACAGGCAGAAGGAAGCATCTCCGACCCCATAAAGTATATATATTCTTGATCAGCATCAACAGCCGAGTCGATATAGCCATGTCCGTGTGTCCGTCCGTCCATCCGTCCGTCCGTCTGTCCGTATCAACGCCTAGATCTCAGAAACTACGAGAGCTACAGACATGTGCCATATATCGTTAGATAGGTAATTACCATACGCAGTACAAGTTTTTGATATCACCCCCCGTTCCCCCGCAAACAGCAAAAAACTTCCACGATCACGCTCCCCGCAAACCGCAAAAAACTGCCACGCCCACAATTATTGTCCTAATGCTATGCAATTCGGCATATACGTTGGTGCTTATAAAAGCTATCTAATTTTTAAATTTGAACCAAATCGGATAAGAAATACGGAAGTTATTCCACATGCAAAATCTATGGCAAGGGAAGCAAAAGCGCAGCAAAACACGCATTGCGCGACGCCGACTGCGACATTGACAGCGAAATGTGTATGGCTTTATGACACACGAAACTTATTTTCATAACCAAAATCATACCAAATTTATATTGTTATGGTACTCTTTTCTAATAGAATATTGCTCCATTTATTTATTGATATTAAATAAATAAATTGTAAGCATGTCTAAGGGTACAGGGTATTTTGCAATCGGGAAACTCGACTGCTGCTACCTTACTTGTTTATACAGAGGAATTATGAAAGTTTTTTTCCATATATGCGGATTGATGTTTCCAGAAATAAACAAGAAAAGTTTTAGAAGCGGTTGAACAATGGCATGTCGCAATTTTTCAGCACGCAGTCACCTCGGGACCTGGCGACTAAACTGCTTTTACCGCCGATAACAAACTGCACTGAGAAAGATGGTCTGAAAATAAGTTAAGATACCTTTTCAAAGGAACTTAAGAGAAAAGAAGATACCAATTTACGCTTAGTATGTTATTCACAGAACAATAAAATGCATCGTGGCTTATGTTAATGAAAAATTATACTTTTGATACTAATGAAAATTAGCAGTGTTTCCAGTTTGATACCCATTCATAAGTTTGGGTAAAATAAGTACACATGGTGCGTTCATCTTTAGTCTAATGTGTAAGAAAAAATTTGAATGTGACTATAAAATATAATATCCTTAATATCTACAAGTACAATAGTTCACTATAAAATATATATTAGTCTTATATTAAAGTGAATGGTTGCTATTCAGTGGTTCCAGCTTTTGAAAGATTTACTTCCACGGGCTTGGTAATTTTTCCTTAACCGTAATCAGCTAATGTTCTTGATGTTAGGACACGCAGCACGGGACGAAAAATTTTTGTATGTTTCTACAGTTACGCGGTGCCCATTGCCGCATATCTGCAACATCTGTGAAGGGACCCACCACTTACTGCTTCACAGAGGATCAGGAGCAGCACCAACGGGCTTAAGAGTAGCTTCCGCGATGTTAGTATACACTATTAGAAACCGCAAAGGTGACAATGAGTTCACCAATGGGCTGGAGAAACGAATGAAGGGCAATACTCGATTCTGAATGCCAACTAAAATTAAACTCACTAGGGTTAGCTTTAAGACTAGTCTTGCAATTGACGCCAACGAGGCTCGAGATTCGTGGAATCGGTTTTACTGTGAGTTCTTAAAGTTATCGTACCCACATTCAGGTCTTTTTACTCCCGAAAAAGGTCACAGATAAACCGTTCGAACCAATTAAGATACGAATATTGTCTCGTATTGACTCCCAATTTAGTACTTGCGGATCCAGACTTCACTATAGAAACCCGGTTGTCTAATATGTCAAGCAGGAATGGATCATTAAATTTAAATACGTATTGATGACCGGAAGAAAAAATAAAAATAAATTCATAAACAGACCTTGGACCGGTTGGAGCTATGCGTCGCAGTTCTCGCGAGTTCTTCATCTTACGAGGCTGTGCGGTGCAAAAACTTAAAAGCAATACGCTCTGGTTTTTAAAACCCACTTTTCTTGAGAGGCCGCAAGTTGTGGCCGATAACCAACAAAAGAAACCGACCCTGATCCGAAAAGCGGATGCGGGGCCATCAAAAAAGAACCCCTGATTGAGTAACTTAGATCAACTTAGATCATCAAGGATCGTTCGATGAATTTGTTATCATCAAACTGGTGCTGCAGCACTACTTTTATTTTCAGTCTGGTTCGACATAAAAAAATAATAATAATTATAATAATAATAATAATATTCATAATAATAATAATAAGAATTTTTGAAAATACAAAAGTCACACATATACAAATTTTGTGTAAGTGAGAGTGATGATCAAGAAGATCTTGGAAAGTGAGAACGCACTCTCTTACTGTCCTATCTTACTTAGTTGTTGATGCCTCTCACTTTTATTTTCTAGAGTAATCTTTCATTCGTCGGCAGACAGCGAGAGCGTGCGGTTGTATCGGTTGTGTTGAATGAAAAGGAATATTGAAAAAAAAACAACAAAGGTGTTTTACTGCTTTGGCTGATGGGCTGGCTGACGATATACTTGAGCGTATCTCGTTGTTTTAAAATCAATAAGAATACTAATACTAATAATAATTCAGGAGCTACAATATTTATTACCAGAGCAGCTGAGGCCTTTAGCCAGTTTGTTTTGTGTTGTGTTGTGTTGCTGTGCCGTTTTAGTCCTAGTCTGTTTGTGTAACCGGTATTCGAATGCTGACCTGGAGGCACAGCTCATGCTCTCAACAAACGAGTAGGTCCCACTTACCCACTCGTCTAAGTGCATTTACCGTTTATAACTCGTACAATAGAAGGGCTTTATATAAGGCCCTAAATAGATAGTGGCGCTTGTAAGAGCTACATTCAGCCCCTAATGGGGCTAAAACATATGCTGGTGCAAAAAGCCTTCAAGGTAAATTCCATACTCGAGGTCTATTATTTGTTTCTCTTTGTTGTTCTGGTTTTACGCGGTTTTAGTTCTAGTCTGTTTGTGTAACTGGGATTTGAACACGGACCTGGCGGCACCGCAATAATATTAATAAATGGATTAAATGGAATTATGGATATTGAACCAAACAAAAATTTGTAGTTCATTTTCCTTTCAGTACATATACAAATTAACTATTCCGTTTTTGTATTTTTTTACAGGCGCTTAACTATTAATATTCTAAGTTGAACCTTATGCACGTCGGCCTATTATCGCTCCGTAATTTTGAACGTTTCCCGAACGAACTACCAACCTATTATCAGCTCCGAACTGATTTAATCAACCAGCTGTATCGCGAAGTGATTCACAAACTGAAGAACACCTCGAAAGTTTAATTTTAAACGCATATTCTTCGTTTTATTTTAAACACGATAAGACTGTGTTTTGCAAACAATAACAACAAAGATGCCATTAGCCGTTGCTTTGTTTCGTTATTACAAGCTGCTTACCGCTCTCTATCGCACTCCCCCTTTTGTGGAGCTTCTTCATCTCCGTCTGGATTGACGCTGCTCCTGCTGTTCGCCGAAATTGCTCCCACGCTATCGTAGCTGGATCACTCTCTTCATCATACATTCGCTGGACCATTCTGTTTTTGAGCGCATTCTCTCTTTCATCTTTTGGTTTGTACCTCAAAGAGATGCGAATTTGGAGGAGCTATTACTGGTGACTCCTATCTAACTTGCTGGCTATGCGACAATTGCTCGCACATGAAATGCGCTGGCGTTGGTCATTATGGCCGACTTGGCGATCTCCTGGGCAAAGGCATCGGTTTGACATGGTCCTGTTTGGCCTGTCGAGAGATTGAAGGCGAGATGCGCACGTTTATGCGGCAAACTCGAAACGGTTTCCGGGAGGTTCGGAAACAATTTGCCACATTAAATGAGCAGTTTCTAAACCTCGAATCTCTATTTCTGGGCCTTAAACTATTAAGCGAATCACCACGCCGGAAAATTGCTAACACTAACCAGAATATGAATATATGTACCAATCCAGCCACACATTTCCCAGTAAGCAATGTTATGGTTGATGCTCCTGGCGAACAGCCACCCATCCCAGCTATTCAGTAACCCGGTCTTCCCCCTGCTAAAGTTGATACGCCGGAACCTGCCAGAAGGAATCTCCCACCTGGCCCCATCCTTGACAAATCTTCAACCGTCATATCACCAAGCCAGGCTGCTGCTCCATCACTACGCCTGCCTGCCGCCGCACCTACCCGACTACCCGTTGTAAAATCACCAAAGCCATTGACGGGTGTTCCAACGGAAACGCGATCTTCTGGACTTACGCTGAGAGCTCTGGCTCCCCGCAAATCCATCTTTGTATCGCGGCTTATGCCTGATGCCTCTGCAGATGACGTTAGGTTTCACCTTGCAAACAATCTAAATATAGCTCCATCAGAAGTTTTTGTGACCAAATTTAATTTTAAGCATAAACGTAGCATATCCTCATTCAAAATAGCTCTACCAGAAGCTTCCCATGTTAAATCTTTAGATCCTGCTACCTGGCCCAAGCACAGTATTGTACATGAGTTCTTGACCAGAGATTCTCAAGGTTCCAGTTAATACTTCAAAAAACTAAGCAACAAGATTTTTTCTTGTTGGTACCAAAACGTTCGCAGTATTCTTGGAAAACTGAACTTACTTTATACTAACAGTGCTTCCTTTGACTTCGATGCTATTGTGCTAACAGAAACCTGGCTAAACTCCACTGTCATAGACAATGAAATTTTGATATCGAAGTACACAGTATTTCGGGAAGATCGCCCAACCTTTGGAGGTGGCGTTCTAATTGCCGTAAACAACATCTACACAGTTGAACGTATTACTATTACTAATTCTTTCGGAATTGAATTTTTAGCCGTTAAAATTCATTCTGAGTCCCTGAACATTTTTATCACCTGTTCCTACATTCCTCCTCTGAGTGATGCAATCATTTATATGCACCACTTAACAGCCAATAAATCAGTTTTGTCTCTGCTAAATGATGCTGATCTTATTCTAGTTATGGGGGATTTCAATCTGCCCCTCATTTCATAGATCAACTCGGACGAGGATAAGTCGCTTTTACCCACTAACCAAAATGACTTCCTTGATGGCTTAGCCGACTCTGCCGTTTTCCAACTGAACCCTATATGGAACTCCCGTGGCAGGTCGCTTGACCTAATTTTCTCTAATACTACCTCCTCTGCCACAATAGCAAGGTTTCCTCCCTTATCTACTCCTGAGGACTCTCACCACCCAACACTCTTAGTCTCGCTAATTATTGACTCTCCTGAAGTCTCCCCCAGTAATAGCGAGCAGCCTCGCCAAAAATGCTTTAAAATTTATTAATCTTTCTAGTTTCTGCAATATCGAGGAAGCTACAGACTCTTTTTATGAAGTAATTCATATCGCTATAAATGAATCTGTTCCTGAAACATTGACTCCATCAACGTCTAAGCCTCCATGGTTTAATAAGCACCTCTCTCTCCTTAAAAATATGAAATCTAGAGCTTACAAAAACTCTTTAAGTTCTGCAACCTTGGTACATCTTTCTAATTACCTTCTAATCCGCAACCAGTTTGTTGCCCTTAACATTCAACTATATAAAAATTATATTTCAAAATGCAAACTCAATTTTCACAATATTCCAAGCTCTTTTTACTCTTTTGTAAACTCTAAACGCAAATCCCATCTTTTTCCCCCTTCCCTCTCATATTACTTCCGACTCTTCGCATCTCGGCATTGCTAATCTATTTGCGCCATTTTTTCAGTCAACCTACTCATCTAACTCATTTGATCCCTCCTCTAACTATCCATGTCATTTACCATACATAAATAACATTTCCCTTTCTAAATTCCACTGTCATGATGTGTTTAAGGCTCTTTCATCAATTAAAATCTCATTTTCACCAGGCCCAGAAAACGTACCTAGCTGCATCCTCAGAAGTTGCTCCCATCTTCCTACCTTACCTTTCACTATACTATTTAACCTATCCTTGGAGCAAACTTCCCTATCTAAATTATGGAATGAATCATACCTTATACCAATTCATAAAAAAGGCTCTATGGCTTCCATTGAGAACTACCGCGGCATTGCTAAGCTTTCTACGATTCCCAAACTTCTTGAGAAACTCATCACATCGCAGCTGCAACATGCATGCAAGAGCATAATCTCACCTGCACAGCATGGCTTTGTCAAGCTTCGCTCGACAACAACTAATCTACTTGAATTTTCGTCAATAATCAACCGAAGTTTTCAACATCGCTTGCAAACTGATGTAATTTATACTGACTTCAGCAAAGCATTTGATTCAGTTAATCATCAGCTCTTGCTACGGAAACTCTCGCTTATTGGGTTTCCACCAAATATCCTGATGTGGGTTGCTTCCTACCTTTCAGATCGAACCCAGCGTGTTCTATTTAAATCTACCAAGTCGAAGGTCATCCATGTCTCATCGGGTGGCCCGCAGGGTAGTCATCTAGGACCACTGTTGTTTATACTCTTTGTGAACGATCTTCCCAATGTGATTAGTTATGCCTCTACGCTTATGTATGCTGATGATTCCAAGTTATGCTATTCCTTCTCGGAACATTTCCTGCATAGGCATCTGCAACTAGACCTTGACGAACTCTATTTGTGGTGCTCAATTAATCTTCTGTTCCTAAACTGCTCTAAATGCAAACTTATGACATTCCATCGCAGTGTGCCGCTTATTGTATCTTACTCTCTCGGAAATCACGTCTTTGATCGTGTTTCCACAATCAATGATCTTGGAGTTATTTTTGATTATAAACTTAAGTTTAATGATCACATTTTTGGGACAGTGAATAAAGCCAGAGGAATGTTAACCTTTATTAAGCGATGGTCTGCAAAAGCAGTTTCTGTTATTTGCACTAAAAAACTTAAACTGGGATCCTGATAATCGTCTCCCGCCGTACCGTTGCAGGCTTAAATTGTTCAAGTTACCTCCATTAAAGGAGCGCCGAACCTGTGCTGGGTTCATGTTTCTACACATGCTAATCCATGGCATGGATGATTCTAAACACCTGCTAAGCCAACTATATTTTTCCATCCCTAATAGGAAAACAAGGTCCTTCCGACCATTATGGTTACCTATCTGCAAATGTAACTTCGCTGAACACGACCCCTTTCGCACTATTTGTAAGAACTATAACCTTTTATCACATACTCTATCCCCTGAACTCTCTCTTAATGTAAATAAACTTAAAATCATAGAATACCTCCTAGAATAGTTATAGTGTAGCTATATTTATAATTTTTATCCATATTTAGCAGATCTTTTTTATACCCTTGAAAAAGGGTATTATAATTTTGTCCAGAAATGTGTAACGCATTAAAGGAAGCATCTCCGACCCCACAAAGTATATATATTCTTGATCAGCATCAACAGCCGAGTCGATATAGCCATGTCCGTCTGTTTCTATGCAAAAAATAGACAGCAGTTTTAAAGCTAGCATTTTGAAATTTTTACCAGATCATTATTTTTGTTGCACGCAGATCAAGTTTAAGAATCGGTCGGATCGGACCACTATATCATATAGCTGCCATACAAACGACCGATATGAAAACAAGTCTTTGTATGGGAAACTTTTTTGTTTTCCAAGCTATTGCAACTGAATTCAACATTTATTCATTTTATATAGCCGTACACGATTTGTGAAAGTTAGGTCCCGATCGGACTTCTATATCATATAGCTGCCATACAAACGACCGATATGAAAACAAGTCTTTGTATGGAAAACTTTTTTGTTTTCAAGGGTATACCATCTTCGGCAAGCCGAAGATAACTTTTCTCACTTGTTAAAAATAAAATGCGACGAACAATCTTAAAAGCAGAGTTCAATGCATAGCCAAAACATAAAAACTCTTCTAAAACCCAACAAAATCTGTGCAGTACATACTAAAGAATATTCAACAAAATCTTTAATTTAGTTCAGAAAGCGTAATGAAAATATTTTGCTCACAATAACATATATAAACTAGTTAGATGCGGGATATTTTTAACCGGTCTGATAGGCATAGACAACCAAGAAGAACCAATCCGTACGCAACATGGAAACTCGAACCATAGATGGGCGGATAAAGTGACACTAAAACTTAAAAGATAGTTATATTTCCCAAACCTTAATGCAAAAGTATAATAAACAATTTAAAAGTGTAACGTATGTAAAACATTAAAATATGACCGAAATTCGCCTAAACAAGCCTATCAAAAAGCAGAAACCCCGGATGAACCATTAAATATATGTATTACACATGGATACAATTAACGAAAAATATGTTGTCACAATAATAGATAAGTTCTCGAAATTTGCGGCAGCCTATACGATTCCAACCAGGGATAGTATAAATACCACAAGGGCTGTTTTGCAATCTATTAAAAATTTTGGCATACCTAAAAACTCAATTGCGGCCAAAGTGCAGAATATCCATCTAATCTTTTGGGAAGTTTTTCGAGCAATGCTCCAGTCGAACGAAGCCAACCAAAGGTCAGGAGATTTGAACATCGTCGGAATCATGGCAAATAGATTTTGAGTAGTAGATAATGAGTATGCTAAAAGGATACTAAAGGAATGAGCAAGGAACACAGGAAAGAGATATGGAAGACCCAGTTACTGCAGAATCAGACTTCAATTGTAGATACTACAATGAATGTCACGAAGGATTAAACACTAGTGGTGCAAAAACACCGACGAACACAACGTGTACCACCTACCCCCCATTCCTCATGTGGAATCAACAGGGTTTCATTTCAGACCCCCAAGCGTCACGTTGAACTTTATGCACGTCGGCCTATTATCGCTCCGTAATTTTGAACGTTTCCCGAACGAAATTGATTTAATCAACCAGCTGTATCGCGAAGTGGTTCACAAACTGAAGAACATCTCGAAAGTTTAATTTAAAACGCATATTCTTCGTTTTATTTTAAACACGATAAGACTGTGTTTTGCAAACAACAACAACAAAGTAACCATTAGCCGTTGCTTTGTTTCGTTATTACAAGCTGCTTACCGCTCTCTATCGCACTCCCCCTTTTGTGGAGCTTCTTCATCTCCGTCTGGATTGACGCTGCTCCTGCTGTTCGCCGAAATTGCTCCCACGCTATCGTAGCTGGATCACTCTCTTCATCATACATTCGCTGGACCATTCTGTTTTTGAGCGCATTCTCTCTTTCATCTTTTGGTTTGTACCTCAAAGAGATGCGAATTTGGAGGAGCTATTACCGGTGACTCCTATCTAACTTGCTGGCTATGCGACAATTGCTCGCACATGAAATGCGCTGGCGTTGGTCATTATGGCCGACTTGGCGATCTCCTGGGCAAAGCCATCGGTTTGACATGGTCCTGTTTGGCCTGTCGAGAGATTGAAGGCGAGATGCGCACGTTTATGCGGCAAACTCGAAACGGTTTCCGGGAGGTTCGGAAACAATTTGCCACATTAAATGAGCAGTTTCTAAACCTCGAATCTCTATTTCTGGGCCTTAAACTATTAAGCGAATCACCACGCCGGAAAATTGCTAACACTAACCAGAATAAGCCAGTAAGAAATGTTATGATTGATGCTCCTGGCGAACAGCCACCCATCCTAGCTATTCAGAAACCCGGTCTTCCCCCTGCTGAAGTTGATACGCCGGAACCTGCCAGTAGGAATCTCCCACCTGGTCCCATGCTTGAAAAATCTTCAATAATAATGCTCCATCACAACGCCTGCCTGCCGCCGCACCTACCCGCCTACCCGTTGTAAAATCACCAAAGCCATTGACGGGTGTTCCAACGGAAACGCGATCTTCTGGACTTACGCTGAGAGCTCTGGCTCTCCGCAAATCCATCTTTGTATCGCGGCTTATGCCTGATGCCTCTGCAGATGACGTTAGGTTTCACCTTGCAAACAATCTAAATATAGCTCCATCAGAAGTTTTTGTGACCAAATTTAATTTTAAGCATAAACGTAGCATATCCTCATTCAAAATAACTCTACCAGAAGCTTCCCATGCTAAGTCTTTAGATCCTGCTACCTGGCCCAAGCACAGTATTGTCCATGAGTTCTTGACCAGAGATTCTCAAGGTTCCAATCCAGTTAATACTTCAAAAAACTAAGCAACAAGATTTTTTCTTGTTGCTACCAAAACGTTCGCAGTATTCTTGGAAAACTGAACTTATTTTATACTAACAGTGCTTCCTTTGACTTCGATGCTATTGTGCTAACAGAAACCTGGCTAAACTCGAAGTACACTGTCTTTCGGGAAGATCGCCCAACCTTTGGAGGTGGCGTTCTAATTGCCGTAAACAACATCTACACAGTTGAACGTATTACTATTAATAATCCTTTCGGAATTGAATTTTTAGCCGTTAAAATTCATTCTCATTCCCTTAACCTTTTCATCACCTGTTCCCATTGCCTCCGAAACTTAAACCACTTGTGTAGTATCTTCTGATAGTCGATTATTATCCAATACAAAAATTTATGTACGGACCATTAGCAAAATTTTATGTGTTATTTTTAAGAATCCGTCAACTTGTTCTCCAAATCGTTTAGCTCCGAAGAATCTTTGGCTCCGATGGCTCTTGACCAAAATCTGTCGAAGGGAGACAATCTTAGACAAAAGTACCTATCGAGGGGTGAAATGGTAGGGTCCAGCCACCTGTACTAACACGGTCTACATCGAAAGGGAATACGTTAATTTAGTACCTGCCCTCGGTATTAATTAGGTTAACGCAAAGGGTATAAGGCAACCAAAATAAATTAACAAAGATGGCAATTTCAATCAGCGAACTTCCGCAACAGCGACAAGAAAACCCCCAGACCTAACAAACTCTCAAGATGAATTAACACGTTCTTTTATTGTTAAATCATTGCTTTGTTCTAGGCGTATCCAAAACAAAAGTTCATCCAGTGGACAGGATCGCTTGTCTGACACAGGTAACAAGTTACAGTTACCTCCGCTGGCACGTTGATGCAAGAAATATATTGAAGATTGTGCCCTCATCGTTGCCGGGGGAGTTCAGGGCAGTAACAGATTGTATTCACTTATATACAAGTAACAGGGTGGATGAAGTAAAGCGATGGATGTGTCATCCATCCAGCGGTGATTTCCTAATTATAACTCAGATACAATGGGGCACACTCGGAACTTAGCATGTTTAAGCTGAGCTTCTAATTGTACAAGGAGTATTCTGGGTCCGTAACAGCTTTGTTTGTGGTAAACACATGTTTTATTACTATTAAAGAACAAAAAGTGAGCTTAGTGTGATAGTAACTGTGATAAGTAAGTAACTAGGTCGCTAGATAAAGATTATAAACTTGGGGAATCTTAGTCCGCACCTGAGCCTTTTCCGGCTCTTTTCAGTCAGAAACTGCTACAAACTAATGCTAGCACGGCAATGACAACAATTTGATGCGCGTTGTTAAACGACTAGTTCTTTGTTCTACTAGTCCTTCATATTTTATTGTATTTTTTTTTTCGGCTTTTACGCTGACTAGTTGGTTAGTAACAATTTGGCAGTTTGAGTGTGACTCATTTGATGAGTCGCAGATGTTCGCGTCAGCTGTTTTCGGATGGTAGATGGAACTTTTTGGGTGTTGTTGGTTCATACACTGTTGCACACGCTTGAACTCTGTGCAAGGCTACAAGCCATATAACATGTGCCTTTGTAAATTTTTTTTAATTCCTAGCATACATTTTTTTGATCTGGTGACTACTTGGCAATGAGGGCGCCATGTGAGCCTGCGGTCCAGGATCAGCCCTAGATATTTGGGAGTGTTATTCATAGGGATGGTTTCTCCGTTGAGTGTGGTGGGGGGAGGCATATGTGGCTACTGTGAGGTTCCGAGAGGGGATGATGGGAAGGTCCACTGTGTAGAGTGTGTACAAGATGGGTCCAAGAACACTGCCTTAAGGTACTCCTGCTCTTATAGGTCTAGGCGTGCTGATTGATTAACAGCATCTCACTCGGAATTCTCTTTCCTCTGTGTACGACTTGAGGAACACGAAGTGGGAACTTAGAAGGTGGGAATTAATTTTAAAAAGGAGTCCAGGTTGCCAGACTCTGTCAAACGCCTGTTTGACATCCAGCATAACGGCGCAGCAGTACACCTTCTTTTCGAAGGCCTCAAGTATGCTCTCAACAAGCAGATGATGATAAATCTATTTCAAAACTATGGACCCTCAATATTGAATTGAAGTCTGGTTTGTAGTCAGTAATTTTGAGATTCCTATCTAAAGTAATATTATAAATTTCCCACTTTTAGATTAGTTTAACGTTAGTCGGTCTCTAACGCTTTCAGAACTTCGTGGAAAAATTGTCATTTTAGACTTCTTTACTTACTGTTGCATTAACTGTACGCACGTCTTGCATGAACTGCATAGTCAACAGTTCTATTGCTACTTCCAAGTTTGTGGTGAGGGTGTCGTTTTTTTATCTCCAAGGAAAATAAACCACTGCAGCTTGCTCTTGCAACTATTATCCAACCTAAATCTTACATCTATACCTTTTTTAATTATGGTATTTATTTTTTTGCTCGGAGTACTAGTTTGCAACCAGATCCTGAACAAAGTTTTTTTGGCTAATTTACCTTGCGCTTTTTCTCATAGCTGAAAAACACTTTTCATCAAAATTATACATTGTTTCCTTGTTCCATATTCAGTGTTTCACGTCGTCGCAATCTAGGCGACGCTGTATTGGCGGTTTTACGAAAAAGGGTATTTTTTAACTAGTCACACATTGAAACTAGTTTATGAGATATTTTACATGTGTAAATTGTTATTCAATGGATTCCCACAATGACTTACCAGTTATCGATGTCCTCACATTTATTACTGATGAATTGCTACATGCATTTCAATCTTGTGTTCGAAACAAAGATAAAGATAATGTTATTAAAGAATTTCTTGAACGGTTGGATGATGATAGATCTATTTCAAAACTAAGGACCCTCAATATTGAATTCAAGCCTGGTATGGTGTCAGTGATTTTGCGATTCCTATCTAAAGTAATATAAATTTCCCAGATTTAGATTGGTTCAACGTTAGTCGGTCTCTAACGATTTCAGAACTTCGTGGAAAAATTGTCATTTTAGACTTCTTTACTTACTGTTGCATTAACTGTATGCACGTCTTGCCTGAACTGCATAGTTTGCAGGGGCATTTTCCCATAGAAAGCGGATTGGTAATCATCGGGGTGCATAGCCCAAAATTTGAGAACGAACGTAATAATTCAAACATACTGTCTGCTGTAAAACGATATGGTGTTACGCATCCCATAGTAAACGACTTTGGATCTAATTTATGGCAAGCTCTTAGCATACGCTGTTGGCCATCGCTAATGGTTTTAAGTCCTGCCGGATTACCTCTATTGCTTCTTATGGGTGAAGGGCACGGACAATTTCTCCAGAAATTCATTAGTGTTGCATTGTCATTCTTTGGTCGTCAAGGAAAAATAAACAACGGCAGCTTGCCCGTGCAACTACTATCTGATCCGAATCCTGCATCTAAATTACGTTTTCCTTCTAAGCTTGCATGCAGTCCAGCAGGTCATTTTGCAATTGCTGACGCTGGTAATAATCGAGTTCTCATTGTGTCACGTCAAGGTTTAGTGGAACACATAATTGGAGGTCACACTGCTGGACTAGCCGATGGAAGCTTTTCGGCAGCACGATTTAAGAGTCCGCAAGGCTTAACGTTTTTGGATGAAAATACTTTAATTGTAGCTGACACAGAAAATCACGCTTTAAGAAAGATTTTAATAGGCGATGGAATTGTCGAGACTATTGCTGGTACTGGTTTTCAAGGAAGTGATCGAATTGGTGGACACGCCGGTCCGGTTCAACCTATATCGTCGCCTTGGGATGTGGCTATATTTCGCACACGCGATATGGATATGTCTTTTCATCTTGACGAACGGAACGTTCCGGAAAAAAAAATTGTTCTTATTTCAATGGCCGGAACCCACCAGATATGGGGTTATTTTCCCGAAGGAATTATTTGGTGGAAGTTCCGAAAGTTTGAACCTCTCTGTTGTATCTCATTGATAGGAAATGGTATGGAAGAGAATCGTAATAATTCCTACCCTCAGAATGCGGCATTTGCACAACCATCAGGTTTAGCAATGTCCAAAGACTTTTTGTTTATAGCTGATAGTGAAAGTTCTAGCATACGTAAAGCTTCTTTAGTGGATGGAAAAGTGATGCCAGTTGTCGGTGGAGACCGCAATCCACTTGTAAGTTTTTAAATAAAATTTGAACAATAATTTTTAAACTCAATTTTAAAATTGTCTTTAGAACCTATTCGCATTTGGTGATATTGACGGTACTCTTTTCAACGCGAAACTTCAACATCCGTTGGGAGTCGCATGCCATTCTGCCGAAAACAAGGTATATGTGGCCGACACATATAATCATAAAATTAAAGTTATTGACACTGAGGAGAATTATGTTTCAACGATGGCCATTATGAATCAAGAAGGTTACCCGATAATTTTTAACGAACCAACGGGATTGTGTTTGGATGCAGACGGGTGTAATTTGTTAGTGGCTGATACCAACAACCATAAAATATATATAATTGACTTGTTAACACTAAAGGCGCAGCCATTTTGCTTAGATTTTAGTCAAGCCCCAGAAAGTGAATTGGATGGACCGGAAAATTTACTTATAGATAGAGAGCTTGTCAGTAAGACGCTAAATTTACATTTTGGGGAAATGAATACTATTACATTTATTATTCTACTATCGCCACAGCTTAAGTTTACCGAAGAAGCTCCTCAAAAGTGGATTATAAAAGAAATAAGTCAGACCGTTGACGTAACTAAATCTTCAGGAACCTTAGATAATGGAATCTGTTATATTGAAGTGCAGAGTAAACCCCACAATCGTGTAGGTATTGACAGCAAAATATTTATCGAATTTATATTAAATTTATGTGAAGCCAAATTTTGCCTTGTAAAAAGATTTTTGGTATCTATTAATGTAAACTTTTATAAGGAGTATAAGAACAGACATGATGTAAATATTGAAATCGACCGAGGTCACATAAATATAAACTAAAGAATTTGTTTATACACAAAAACTATTTTAATAAAAATCTGTAAACTATATACAAAATTTTGATATATTTCCGTGCTTTTATAACCATAATTTTTCAATGAATTTACTCAATAAAATGAAATGATTTCAACTAATAATTTTATATATTTATATGTATATGTTATGTGTCAAACGCGGATATTAAAATTGTATTGCTTTTTTTAGTTTTTTGTAATATGGAGTTTTATAGCGTCTGCGCTATAAATCGACCGATTTCCGCGTCACAGCCTAGCAGCCCCTGCTGGCTGTGAAAACGTTGTGCATGCAAAATAAGCTGGGTTTACCGCCTCCGTTTCGGATGCAATTTGTCGTGCGGTTCAAAAAAGATGCGAGCTCTACTGCAAGACCAACCAAGCCGATATTCTCCTCATCTCCGAAACACACTTTACCACCAGGTCTCACCTCACACTGAGACAGTACAACCTTCGAATCTTCCCAACGAATCTTCTTCAACCGTAGCAGCAGGACTGGGTGCAATGCGCCAAAATTCTAGTTAACATCACTCATGGAAACAACGCAGTACCTGCTGCCTACGGCCCCCCAGACACAAAGTCAGTGACTAAGAGTTCATGTTGCTCCTGAACAGCGTCGATTCTAAGTTTGTCATAGGCGGCGACTTTAATGCCAAACAGCTATGGGGGGCTCAAGCACTAAAAACCCAAAAGGCCACACTACACAGGCAGATTCTGTCCAGCAACCTTAACTTCCATGCGACTGGCGCAATCACGTACTGGCCCACTGATCCACTAAAGATCGCAGTCGTACTGGATATTGCCATCTCCGGCGGCCTGGATCCTGCAAGGATACAAGTGGGAGAAGTCGAGGATCTCATCCCTGACCACAGCGCCTTTGCCAAATGGGTCTACGCCTTAGCCATTCTGAAACCCGGTCATAATAAACTGGTCCACAAAACCTCCAACATCGGCAAATACCAATCCTGGGTGAACAACATCACCAAGCGCAAACCAACTCGAAAGTCTCCTGACGACATCGAGAAACTCACCACACAAATCCGGAACGGAGCGGCATATGAAGCACCCAGACTCTCCAATCGTTAGAGAGACTCTAGTCGTGATGTCCATTTCTGGAACCCCCAAGAAAAGGCACCTTGGACGTGTTTGGTTGCTAACCAGGAACCCAAAAGACAAAACCGCTCTCAACTAGGCTAGCAAAGCGCTAAAAGTGACTCTGGCGAGCCCTTGACAACTTCGTCGAACACCTGGCGCCGGGAGACCCTCATTCACAGCCTGTGGCATGTAACCAAACACATCAAGCACCCACTTAAACGACTACCATCACCGAGGCGCATAAAGTCAATGTGTTTGACGACTATCAGGAAAGCGGCTTTACACCTATCAGCCGCTGCTCTCCTGCTGATACAATCGAGATATTTAGACTCCTAGGGGACTGGGGAACCCCTCGAAGACGCTGAAAAATGTATTGCTGCGATGAGCAACAAGGCACCAGACGAATATGGTATTGATGCAATTGCATTAAAACTACTTCCACCATAGAGCACAAAGTTCATCACCCTTATATTCAGCACATGCCTCGAAGTTGGATACTTCCCGGCATCTTCGAGCTTGCCCAGGTAATGATACCTAAGCATGGAAAACATGAAGCCAATCTCGCTTCTATATAAATATAAATAAATATAAATAATTGAGATACAAAAAAAAATTATAAAGCTTAAATATACTTATTCAAGGCTTACGGCATCCTGCAAGATACGTGTACCTTTGCCGATGTTCGACACGATTTGTTCGCCCAGCTTTTGGCCGGAGAACATATTCGTAGAAGAACATCAGCCGAGTAAAGTCAAGACGAAAATGACCAAGCCTGGGGAGTTAAATCTAAACTAAACTCCAAAAAACTAAAAACACTGAACAGTCATCTTCTTAAAAAAATAACCACCATTACTCTTATTTATCAGAACACAGTTCTACATTTGGATCCCAGATAATAGTCTTTACATAAACCTGGTTAAAGCCGGGAACTTCGAAATTTTTCCAGATAGGTACACCACTAACAGACGATACCGACCTCTGCAAAGAGGAGGAGCAGTCCTAATATCTTTGGACTCCTACTTCGTTTCTGAAGAGGTGAAGTTACCAAAGTCCGGTGATTTTAAATTCCTAAGTGTAAAAATCACTATGTCTGCTCAATCACGGTTTATGACTTGCGCAGACTTACCATTCAGTTGGTTTTTAATCGTATTTCCGTGGCGACCTGCTAGTGACTCTGGGAGACTTCAATTTACAATTCGATTGGTCCGATCTCTGACAACGCACCGTTGTTAATATCGCTTTAGAAACATTCTACAAAACGTTTAACGGTTTCTTCGACTCTTGCGTGCCATGAAAGTTTCCATCCGCCTCGACTGATCCGCCTTGGTTTACAAGGAGTCTAAAAAGCTTCAAATATATTAAGAACAGACTCCTAAAGTGATATAAAAAAACTGGCTACGATGCAACTTTTTCAAGATATTTAGTAGCTCGATCAAACTTCACCGTGCTTAATGCTGAGTTTTATAAGAATTATATTTACCGCTGCGGGATCCGGGTTATACAGGATCTGAAGCAGTTTTAAATTTTGATGATCACTTAGCGTAAACATGTATATTCTCCCCCTAATTTCGTTTGAAAATTTATCTGCGACTGCCGATCAGGGTATTTCCGATCTATTCGCATCATTCTTTCAAACAACGCACTCACTTCGTACAATTATGGATCAGCCTTATTTATGCAACATTCAATCAGCCAATCTTTTTTTCAGTCTATCTTTCTCCGAAAGCAGTGTGTAATCAGATCTTCTGAAGGTAAAACCAGTCTATTCGACACGTCCTGATGGTGTTGCAGGCTGTGTACTGAAAAACTGCGCTAAGCCATTTTGCAAACCTCTTCTCTACATAAATAGGAAAAAATCCTATCAATGCTATCAATTAATGAGCCAATTGACCACGCCACATTTATACAAGTGCTGTAGTTCAATTATTTTCCAACATGGTTTTATAAAGCGTCATTCCACCACCACAAGCCTCTTAAAAGTGACGTCCTTTATTACAAACGGCTCTCGTAACGACCTTCAAACAGATGTCATCTACACGGACTTTGGCAAATCATTTGACTCTGTTAACCACTTACTCCATTTGAGTAAACTCAATCTCTTGGGATTGCCGTCAGACCTTCACATGTGCATTTCCAGCAACTTAGCTTGTAAGAGCAACATTGGGAGTCCCCTAAGGAAGCCATCTTGCGCCGTTACTTTTTACTATTTTTATTAATGACTTACCACCTAGTCTAACGAACTCTCTGGTTCTTATGTATGCAGACGACGGCAAGCCCAACATAAACTTCAGTCTGATTTTGACAGTTTTCAAAAATTATGTTTTACCAATCTCTGGCAAACGACTCCGTTGCCCTCCTCTCAGGCAAAGAAGACGACGACGAACACAATAACACAGATGGCGAACTCGAACCTGCTGCAGAGGCAGTGGCATCCAAAACCGCAGAGAAACCGAACCTGACCCCGATCTGCATCCCGGACGTGACCAACATTACCACACTAGTTAAGATGATAACGATTTCTCGTAAAAAACGGAGAGAAACCACAACCTACGCGTAATGATGCCAGATAAGGAGTCCTACACAGCCCTACGCCAAAAAACCACAGGGGTTTTTTTTGTAAATCTCGAACCAGCGGATTCCCTGACTACCAAAAGGCAAAGGCACAGCAAGCTCCCAAAGCCAGACACATTGCGAGTCGCAATAAGGCACCTCCCATCAAGATACCAACTATCTATAATGATACAGGGACGCACTCAAATGGGCACAGTGCGCCGTGACCAGGATTACCAGCCCACAGGGATATCACCATTGGTGCGGTTTACTTCTCACCCAGACACTCGATAACCGAGACCCACTTTCAGGACTTCTTTGAGTCCCTTGGACCTCGCTGGTTGAGGTCCCGCACAAACAAACCCAAAGGCAAAACGCTCTATCAGTACCCGCAGTGCAAAAGTCTGGACTGCCATTCCACTGGAGAGCCCACACACCGGCCTTCGGACCCTTCAAAGCAGCCGGGCCAAGGGATAGGACACTCAAAGATAACATGCTTCAACTACAACAAACTCCTATCCGATCACAGCGCAGTAAACTTGCTCCTAAACATCCCGTCCCCAGAAGAACGCGGCCTAGAAGACTCATCGGGAAACACACAGATGCCCCCAAGTTTACGTTCTGGATGCTGTCCTCCCAAAAGCCAGATCTTTTTCTATCTATACCCAGCTATATAGATGCGGCTAACGAAGAACTAACCAAAGAGATGCACAATGCTGCTACATTCGCAAATCCTTCTCCGACTACCCTGACAAAACCTGAAAGAGACGTGCACTTGTGGTCTCCTGAAATCCCGGTCCTCGTGACTAAAAAAGGTGCCTCAAAAAAGTCTGGTTTTCCTCTCTGTTCCCAAAGGCTGGCTAATATCTTTAACAACTGCCTCCGTCTAAGGTACTTCCCGAAGAAGTGGAAGTGCGTTGAAATAATTATCCCACTCAAGCCTGGGAAACCTGAAGCCAATTAGTTTGCTGGCAATCCTCTCGAAAATACTTGAAAGAAAATACTTTCGCAATGTATTGCCAGTACTGGACGTGGCCCTGATCACCAGTTTGGCTTCAGACGGTTCCATGGAATACCTGAGCAATGCCACCGGTTTGTTGAGAGCTTAATTGAGGCCTTCGAAAAGCAGTACTGCTGCGCCGTTATGCTGGATGTCAAACAAGCGTTTGACAGAGTCTGGCACCCTGGACTCCTTTTTAAAATCAAGTCCATCCTTCCCAGTTCCCACTTTGCAACCTTCGCATTATTCAGATTTTGAAGTAAAAAGAACGTTAAGAACGTAACAATAAAAAAAAACAAACTCTTAAAACTTAATGGGTTAAAATGTAAGCTAATGTCTTTTTATGGTTCGTTACCTAATATTCTATGAGATATCTCAGGATTAACTCAGGTTAATGATCTGGATGTCCTATTATATTTTAAACTTAATTTATATTAAGTTATATTATATATATTAACTTATATATTAAACTTATATTTAAACCTGGGCCCATCCGACCCATGGACGCTGCCGTTTATGGTACGGATCGCGGGGAAAGACCCGAGAGAATAAAGCATAGAAAAGATTAAGAGGAAGAAGTGTGTTTGATGCTCTGAAAGGTAGGTGAGAATTGAGGATTTCATAAAAGTGTACGTGCAGAGTGAAGTAATAGAACATTGTAGTCAAAACATAAAACCCTGAAAGCCTCATGCTGGGCATAAATGCTGGGACTAAAATTTCTAGTCCGTCTATTTGGAATGTTAAATGTAAGTCGTGTTAGTAGATGCTGGCTGTCTACATTACCATTAATAGGGTTATGGAGGAAAACGAGCCATCTTTCTATGATTGGTTAGGGAAGGTAAATTGATAAGACGGAATCTGTTAAAATAAGATGGGAGGTGAAAATTTGCATCCCAGTTGAGTCTCCTAAGAGCAAACATCAAGAATTTTTGAACGGATTCAATGCGATCTTGATGAACCCCATACTGAGGGCTCCAGACGCATGACCCGTACTCCAGAATTGGATGTATTAAAGATGCGTATAAGGTTTTGCTAATATAAGGGTCATTGAATTCCTTAGACCATATTTTAATGAACCCAAGCACGCCCTTGGCTTTATTAACCATCGTAGAAATATGGTCAGAAAATTTAAGTTTGAGGTAAGGTAAGTTTAAGCTTTTTGATTGGTTATGTCTTTTACGGTATGGCGGAAGACGGTTATTGATAAAGTGTTTAAAAAGTAAAGACAATTTCCAAAGTTGACTTTACATTTAAATATAAAAAGAATAAAGATTTCTAGTTAAGTCCCTGAGAGCGAATATAAAAAAATTATTTTGTTCAGATCTATTGCGGTCTTGTTGTACCTTGTATTGGGGGCTTTTGACGCATGATCCCTGCTCCAGTAACGAACGAAGTAAAGATATACAAATATACGTTTAATGAATTCTATATGTTAATGAATAAAGCCAAGGGTATGGCTTCATTAACAATTGTGGAAATATGTTCGGAAAATGTAGGTTTCAAATTTAATGGAGTACCAAGATCGTAAGCCTGAGTTAATGTATATAAAGCAATACCATAGAGAATGCACGTACCTTGATCTGCAGAAGTGGTGTAAATGTGGGGTGATCCTTAAGGTTTTCTTAAAACTCTGTGATATTATTTAACTTCGTTTGAACTGGTAATAAACCAAGGCGGATTATTTGAAGCCGACGGATTCTTCTTTGCCACACATGTGTCAAAGTTTAATAGAAGGCTGTGTTTACATTGGTGAATTCGAAAAGGTTGGACCAGTCGAATGTAAGAGTAAAGTTAGTTAGTCTTTGAAAGTCAGTTTTAAAAACTACATGGGGAGACTTAAGGTTGATACAAGTAAGGGTTTCGAATGAAACCACAAGCGTTGAATGGAATGGATTTTTTTTTTTTAATTTAACAATGATCTGCTTAATATAAATACAAATATAAATGAGAGGTTATAGTTTTTACAAATAGTGCGAAAGGGATCGGGTTTAGCGTAATTGGATATACAAATAGTTAACCATTGGGGTCGGCAGGACCTAGTTATTCTATTAGAGATGGAAAAAATAGTTGGTCTCAAAGGGTTTGGAACCAACCATACCATGGTTAGGCATATGTAAAAAAAAATGATCCCAGCACAAGCTAGGCGCTTCTTCAAGGATCTGCAACAGTACGGCGGAAGACGATTGTCAGGATCCCAGTTAAAGTTTTTTAATGTAAATAACAGGAACTGCTTTTGCATATACTCAATGCTATTTTGATAAGAGGAGTATTGTGGACTTCTAACGCACAAGCAATATTCAAGGATAGGACGAACTAGGGTGATATATAAGGATTTGGTGGTGAAAGGATCGTTAAATTATTTACACCATTGCTTAATAAAACCTAACATTCCTCTGGCATCACGTTTAAAGTTCATCTAGGTCTAGTTGGAGATGCCTGTGCAGGAAATGTTCCGAGAAGGAATAGCATAACTTGACATCATCAGCATACATAAGCGTAGAGGTATAACTAATCACATTGGGAAGATCGTTTACAAAGACAACAGTGGCCCTAGATGACTACCCTGCGGGACACCCGATAAAACATGGATGACCTTCGACTTCGTAGCTTTAAATAGAACACGCTGAGTTCGATCTGAAAGGTAGGAAGCAACCCACATCAGGATATTTGGTGGGAAACCAATAAGCCAGAGTTTCCGTAGCAAGAGCTGATGATTAACTGAATCAAATGCTTTGCTGAAGTCAGTATAAATTACATCAGTTTGCAAGCGATATTGAAAACCTCGGTTTATTATTGACGAAAATTCAAGTAGATTAGTTGTCGAGCCAAGCTTGACAAATCCATGCTATGCAGATGAGATTATGCTCTTGCATGCATGTTGCAGCTGCGATGTGACGAGTTTCTCAAGAGGCTTGGGAATCGCAGATATCTTAGCAATGCCGCGGTAGTTCTCAATGGAAGCCTTAGAGCCTTTTTTTTAATATGTATATTGGAAATTGTGGAGTAAAACGCGAGGCGATTTAGTTAAAGTTTAATAATTGTTTTATTTGACATAAGCGTGACATCGTTGAGAGTCGTTCGGAAGTTAACTACAGAAGAAGTAAGTTTCCAGAAAAAAAAAAGAACTGATTCAGATCAGTGTGACCAAATTTTAGTATATGGTTGTTGCCAAATTAACATACATAATATTTTAATATTTCAATACTCCTTCTCAACAACATATTCAGAAACAATTTATTTCAGTTTACATTTTAAATGCTTGTTTTTCTGTAGGTTTTTTTGTTAATATATCTGATAACATGTCATTTGTACATATATATTTTACATCAATTTCATTTTTGGAATAAAGTTCTCTAACATAGTGGTACTTTATGTCGATATGCTTACTTCTATTATGTAATACTGGATTCTTAGCTAAACATAAAGCACTCTGATTATCGCAAAAAATTAAAATTGAGTGATCTATCAAAAAACCCATTTCCTTCAGAAACTTTTTTAGAAATACTGCTTCTCTTGCTGCAATGGACAATGCAACCTATTCGGCCTCCGTGCTGGATAATGCCACCAGACTTTGCTTCTTGGACTCCCAGGATATTGGACCAGCTGCGTTTATGAAGACATATCCACTGTAGGATTTAAGATCCGATGTGTCATTTGCCCAATCTGCGTCGACGTAGCCATGAATCGGTTTACCTGTTGCGTGATAATAAAGCTTTAAGTTTGAGGTGCCCTACAAATATTTTAGTATACGCTTGGCAGCGACTTCATGCTCCTTATGTGGGTTCACATTTCTTTGAGCCAGTTTTGCAACTGAATGCATTATATCTGGCCTGGTTGTAATTGCCAAATACATTAGTGATCCTATAAGTGATTGGTAGTCCTTTTCGTTAACAGGCTTGCAGTTAGGATCAGTACATTTAACTTGGAAATTTGCCTCCAAAGGCGTTACTACCGATTTGCAATCTAACATGCCCCAGGTGTGTAGCATACTCTCGATATATGTCTTGTGACCTATGGATATGGCTCCAGTTTCACCTTTTCGCTCAACTTCGATGCCCAAGAAATGATTAAGCTGTCCGCTATCTACTACTTTAAACTCTTTGGCAATTGACTCTTTTATACCAATCAAATTATTTTTACATGAGCTTGCAATAAGAAGATCGTCGACATATACTGCAATTATATTAATATTGTCCTTCTCATTGCGTGTGTACACACACGGCTCGCTGGCACAGGGAACAAAATGCAGTTTTTGCAAGACTTCATTGAGCTTGTCGTTCCACTCTCTACCGCTCTGTTTTAGTCCGTAAAGTGACTTCTTTAGTCTCAAAACTTTTCCATGATGTTTATTATCAAATCCATCGGGTTGCTTCATATAGACTTCTTCGCTCAATTCGCTATTTAAGTAAGCTGTCGATACATCCATCTGATGTAGAAATAAGTAATGCTCAACAGCCAGAGATATAATAAGTCTCACCAACGAATATCTGACAACTGGTGAAAACGTTTCAAAAAAGTCGATACCATATTGTTGTGCACATCCTTTAGCCACCAACCTCGATTTAAATCGCATCACATTGCCATCCTTATCTCCTTTGATGCCAAAAATCCACTTACTACCGATGGCTTTCTTACCTTCTGGTAAGTTCTGTAGCTCCCATGTCTGATTAGCTTCGAGGGCGTCAATCTCCTTCTGAATTGATGCTACCCACTCTTGACTCATTTCAGACTGTGTCGCTTAAGCAAACGTAACAGGTACCTTGACATCTTGAACCTTCATCATATTCAACAAGTTGTATTGTTTTCGTGGACGCCCGGGCTTTCCAGTTTTTATCTTCTTAGGACGACCAGGACCACGAATTTCCCGTTCTTCGGTATCATCGCTCTTCGCACTCTCGTAAACATCAGAACTATCAGCTTCATTAATCTCGCTGTCAATTTGCTCTTCCTTGAGCACCTCAGCATCTTCTTTGTTGTTGTCCACTGCCAAAATCTGCGAACAATCAACTCCAATTTCGTCAATAAGTGCCGTCTTGTTCTCGCTGTTTCCATTCTTCGGATACCCTATAGTTTCCTCTAGAAAAACGACGTCTCTACTTTCGATTACCTGTTTCGATCCAATGCGCATTAATCTGTAGGCCTTCGCTGTTGTTGAATACCCTATCATCATGCATTCAATACCTTTGGCTTGAACTTTCCTGCATGTTTCTTATTTAATGCAACCTCTTTGCATCCAAAGATTTTTAAATGCGATATCGAAGGCTTTTTACCTGTCCATAGTTCAAATGGTGTTTGACTCTTCAACGACCTTGTCTCTGATCTGTTGCGTAGATATGCTGCAGTCCTAACTGCCTCTCCCCACAGGAACTCATTCACTCCTGAATATATAAGCATGCTCCTTGCCATTTCCACAAGTGTCCGGTTAGCGCGCTCAGCAACCCCGTTTTGCTGCGGAGTATACGGTACTGTCAATTGCCGCTTAATACCGTTTTCAGATAGGAACTTCTGAAACTCGTGGCTTATATATTCGCGACCGTTATCGCTACGAATTGCTTTAAGTTATACGAACATATAACGCGAATAGTCATCAATAAATGTTACGAAATATCTTGCTACACCGGCAGATACTTTGTTCATTGGCCCGCAAATGTCCGAATGCCCTAGCACTTTGTCCGCACGATTTTCTGCCATTTTTGGGAATGGTTTCACACAGATTTTACCTTTAGCACCGGTTTCACATGCAATTCGGTCTATGTCCACAACATTTTTGATTGACTTTAAGCCATTGACCATATTGTTACTTGCCATCTTTTTTAAGCTCACCATGTTCAAATGACCATAACGATAATGCCACTTCCACAATTCATCATTTGCACACAAGTACATGCACCGATTGTTCGAAGTATCAACAACAAAAAGATTTCCAGCTTTTCTTGCCTGTAACACTTCTTCATTTTGACCGTTCTTTATATATGCACTTTGCTTGTGAAAAATTACTTTATACCCTTTTTCAACGGCTTTCACTACCGATATGAAATTACTTTGCAAGTTTTTTACGTAAAGCACATTTTTCAAATTAACGGAACCATTCTTTGTTTTAACGACCACCGTACCGACGCCATCGGAAAATATATAATTTTCTCCTGCAAATAATATTTTCTCTTTATGCTCTTTAATGTCCGCGAACCACGACCTTTCACAACACATGTGAGCAGTTGCTCCACTGTCCAAGCACCACATTGATTTCGTTAAAACGTCATTTTTATTTACACTTGCAAGCATAGTAAACGACCTTTCTTTTTCAAATGTTTCTATTTTATTATTTTTGTCTTTCACTTTGCACTGCGCAACAAAATGACCCTCGCGACCACATCGAAAGCATTTTTTATTCTTCTTTGCATCACTGTTCAATTGCGCCGATCTATTTTTCTTGTCTCCCTTTCCACGGGAACGCGACACAAATGCTTGCTGCACACAAAATTCCGTTTCGTCCGAACTCACTCTTTGTCTCTCTCCCTCTTCTATAATTTTCACTTTTAAATCAGAGAGAGTCGGTAACTGTTCGCGCGTTTCGATCGCTACCACGAAATTTTCGAATTTCTTACCGAGTCCCGACAGCATCAAAATAGTAAGAATATCTTCAGAAATGTCCATATCAATTTCTTTCAGTTTTTCGACGATATCCACAAAATCATTTATGTAATTTTGTACGCACGCACTTTCCGACAAACTCAACCGGAGTAATTTCCTGAACAAGGTAGTTTTCCTGGCGGGTCCACGAGGCTTGTACACAGCTGCAAGCTTGTCCCAAGCTTCTTTAGAACTAGCGCAGTTTTTAATCAAATTAATTTCTGAAGCCTTCACGCACAGCAATATTGTTGCTAGTGCTTTTTTGTCTAGTTCGTCGAATTGGGCTCCTTGTTCAACTGTGTCACTTTCTTGTTTCACGCGTCTTCCGCACACTAACGACCACATACCTGAGTGCACCAATACACTCTTCATTTGCACCGACCATACTGCGTAATTTTCGCCGTCCAATTTGTCGATCGCACACAACCCTTGTCCGTTCATGTTTATAAAAAATGTACAAGCTAATTACAGAGAATAATTATTTTCCACTTGATCACACACAATTATTAAAGTCTTTACTACTCCTGGGCCCATAACCTATTGGAAATTGTGGAGTAAAACGCGAGGCGATTTAGTTAAAGTTTAATAATTGTTTTATTTGACATAAGCGTGACATCGTTGAGAGTCGTTCGGAAGTTAACTACAGAAGAAGTAAGTTTCCAGAAAAAAAAAGAACTGATTCAGATCAGTGTGACCAAATTTTAGTACGAGGGCGGGTCTATAAGTCCGTGACTATTTGAATGAATCACAGGTTTTTAGATAAAAAGTTATTTTATTTTTCAACGTAGTCTCCTTTGAGCTCTATACACTTAGCCCAACGTTTCTCCAATTTTTTTATCCCTTCCAAAAAATATGATTTGTCGAGGTCTTCAAAATAGGCATTTGTTTGTGAGATGACTTCGAGATGACTTAGTCACACGGGGCTAGATCGGGTGAATAGGCCGGATGAGGGAGCAATTCGTAGCCCATATTATGGAATTTTGCCATGGAAACTGCACATGTGTGCACCCGTGCATTGTCCTGGTGGAAAAGAACTTTTTTCTTGGCCAAGTGCCGTCGCTTTTTTTTCAATGCCTCATTGAATCGACCCAATAAGTTGCTGTAATATTCACCATTGATTGTTTTTCCTTTTTAAAGGTAGTCAATGTGGATAATACCGCGTGCATCCCAAAAAACAGTCGCCCTGACTTTATTGGATGACAAACCCACCTTTGCCTTCTTTGGCGCCGATTCACCCCGAGAAACCCACTGTTTTGACTGCTGTTTGGTCTCCGGTGTGTTGTGGTGGATCCACGTTTCGTCCACGGTTAGGAAACGCTAAACATTCCTGCGAAATTGTCACACGGTTGCATTTGTGGTCGATTGTGAGCAAACGCGGCACCCATCTTGCGGAAAGCTTTCTCATACCCAAATGATCATTCAAAATTGAAACCACTGAGCCATGTGAAATGCCTACGGCTTCCACAATCTCTCTCACTTTTAATCGCCGATCGGCTAAAACCATATCGTGGATTTTTTCAATTGTTTCGGATGTGGAAACCTCAACTGGGCGTCCAGAACGTTCGGCATCTTCCGTGCTTGTACGGCCACATCGGAATTCAGTAAACCACTTTTTTACCATGGAAATGGATGGTGCAGAGTCTCCATAATATTTATCAAGCTTGGCCTTGGTTTGCGTAATGGATTTTTTCCTCAAAAAATAATGCTAAATGAGCACACGAAATTCTGATATAGTCTGATATTAACGGCTGTCAAAAACAAACTAAATGTCGCAGCTTGTTCAATTTTTGACAAGAGTCAACTGACAGATGACTCTTGACGGGAGCAGTGTTACCATTTCAATTAAAAGGCGGGAAATTCAAAAAGTCACGGACTTATTGACCCGCCCTCGTATATGGTTGTTGCCAAATTAACATACATAATATTTTAATATTTCAATAATGTATAAGGTAGAATTCAAAAGGTAGAAAAGATTGGATATATGTTAAGCGTTTACAAAAAAATGAAAAGAGCTTGGATCCTTTCGAAAATTAAGTTTACATTTTGTAATATAGCTTTTATATAGTTGATAGTTGAGGTCAACAAACCTTAACAGACCATAACGATTTTTTGTTAGCTCCACTATACCATGGCGAGTTTGACGTTGATGGAATCAATATTTCAAGGACAGATTTTTTAAGGCGTTATAAATTACTTCATAAAAAGTCCATAACACCATCGATATTGCTGTGTATAGCCCATTGATTTCTAAGATCGCAATAGTTGGATTTTCTAAAACACTTTTGACGAGACTGCTCGCTATTACCGGGGGGAGTTCAGGAGAGTCAATACTCAGCGAAACCAAGAGTGTTGGACTGAGTCCTCAGGAGAAGATAATGAAGGAGATCTTATTATTATGGCAGAGGAGGTTGTATTTGAGAAAATGAGGTAAAGCGACGGGAGTTCCATATAGGGTTAAGCTGGAAAACGGCTAAGCCACCAAGGAAGTAATTTTGGCTAGTGTGTAACAGCGTTATTATCGTCTTAGTTGATCCATGAAATGAGGGGCAGATATGCTTTGTTTATGTTCAAAAGTAAATTAAATTTCACCTGTACCGAAACAACAGGCTTGCTGGTTGACTTGACGGTTAAAGATTTGTCCTGCATGGGGCCAGGTGCGAGATTCCTACTGCCAGATTTCGGCGGTTAAACTTTTGAAGTGGTAAGACCCGGTTTTTGAAGAGCTAGGCTGGCTGGCTGTTCGCCAGGGGCAACATCCATATCATAATTTACTGGCAAATGTGAGGTTGGAGTAGTTGTTTTTGGTGTTTTTAACGCCTTACGGTAGGAAAATTAAAATCTAAAGATACAACCTACTGTCCGTAGGTGACACGCACGATTCATAACCCTCCAAGTAGAGTTATGCCTACGTACTAAAACAAAAAGTTTCGCGCTCACCGGGACTGCCAGTCAAGGTATGACCTTGATGAGCAGGATGTAAAGGCAGACCGCACTCCCTTCCTTAGTAATTGGCCAAAAGGCGCACGTCCTTCAACCCGTTTGTCTCCTTTTACGACAAGTCGATTACGCTGAGGTAGTATTTTTCTCCCGCCACTATACAAGAACACGTTGTCTGCATTAGCCTCCAGCTCTGTTGGCCTTCACGCCGGCTCCGAAACGATGAAACGTTTCATCATATTAGTTATGATGCTATGTCCCAGCTCCCAAGAATCGCCATCATAGCTGCGATCTTTCATGGTGGCGTTGCTCCAAATTGGTACAGCATAGAGCAGAGTTGCCTTTGCTACCGCCACCAGTAGTTTCCTAACCGGATTTTTGTGTCCTCCTATGTTAGGCATGCGCCTAGACAAGGCAGCCTTCCTGTTGCTGCCTTCCTGCTCGCATATCTAGCATGGTCCTTGAATAATAGTCAGTGACCTATCAAAACACCCAAGTACTTTAAGGACTCTTGTGAGGCTACCTGTGTCCCGTTGACAGTGATCAGCATTCTCTCCACCTTTTTCCTGACGCTTAGTAGTACAGCCTCGGTCTCGTGCGCCGCAATTGTTAAGCCGAATTTTTCGAGCCAGTCGATTGCCCCATTAATTGCCGCATTGCCATGGACTTCGAGATCTGCTATTGTTTTGGCCACTACAGTTATTGCCACATCATTCGCAAAGCAATGTAGTTCAGCTCCTATGGGCCAGTTGATGCCCAGGATGCTATCGTACATGATGTTCCACAGGATGGGTCCAAGCACAGATCCTTCTCGGGCCATCGTCCGTATTGAACCAAAGGACACGATCAGTGAAGTAATTGCCAATGACGATCCTGAGGTACTCCGGGATACACATTCTATGCATGACGCCGAGGATTACTGGCCATCTAGCGGAGTTGAAGGCGCTCTTTACGTCCAGCGTGACGATTGCACAGTCCTTCCTTCCTCCCAACCATCTATCACCATCGAGGGAGTTCTTGGCAATGTTTCTCACCGCCATGAGTGCGTCCAGGGTGCTCTTTCCCTTCCGAAACCCGTACAGCTGACTACTTAGTCCGTTGTGGCTCTTTGTGATAGCCTCTATTCGAGAATACAGGATTCATTCGAGTAGCTTACCCACGATATCCAGTAGGCATAACGGGCGGTAGCTGATTGCGGCGTGTGCTGGTCCCTTGCCTTTCGGCAGCAGAACGAGAGACACTCTGAATGGTTTCCCCAAAGATGTCAGGTCTAGCTAACGCCATTGCCTTGACAGCTGCTGCAGAAATTCCATTTAGGCAAGGAGCTTTGTTGGGCTTGATTCGCTTGGCTGTCTCGACAACTTCGAGATATGTGATGCACGCGAAATCAGGGAGAGGGGCTACTGCTGTTGGCTGTCATGAAGTGGTCTGCATTGGGAATAATTCCGCTACGATGCTAGCCAGGACATCAGGGTCAGATGGGGTTGCCTCTCTATTCCTTAGCTTATTAGTCCGAGCTTGTAGGCAAGTCCCCAGGTATCTTTATCTACGGTATCCAGCAGTTTATCATATGCCGTGCTTAAACTCAGAGCGTTTGTTTCTAAAAGCATCCATGAGTTCCGCGTGATGGGTCCTGCCTCTGGCTTGTTGCGCCCTTCTCCTTGCCCTGAGGCATTCAGACCGTAACTGATTTTAGGTGGCGCTCAATCAGTATACTGGAGGGTTGCGTTGCACTTTTTTCTCCTTGGCATGGTTGCATCGCACTGTGCTTCGAGCATCTTCATGAGGTCAGCCGCCATTGTATCTGCGTGAACATTTGAGATTCGAAAGGAGACGATTTGATATGCCATCTTCATCGATCTTCCTAGAGTCCCAGGCTTGCCCGTTTGTTCTCTGCCGCCTCCAAGTCGTGCCCATCGGTAAGATGCAGAAGGAAATCAGAGCGTGGTCCCTGAGCGTTACAACGTCATGCACCATCCAGCTGGAGTCAGCCACTAGCCCTTTGCTGATAAAGGTAATGTCGATGTAGGACGAGCCCCTATCGTTGTTGAAAGTTGGTTTACAGCCGTCGTTCAGCAGTACCAGGTCCAACATAAGCATTGTGTCTATCACTACTCGGTCTCTGGGATTCGATACCCTGCTGCCACATTCTACTACCCAGGCAATAAAGTCGCCAGCAATGATCTTCGGACCGCGCCCTTTCACATGACCAACCAGCACCTCCTGCATCTCCTCGAACTGGTCAGGGCTGTCGCTAGGCTGACCATAGCAGCTATAAATATATAAAGGCATCACACTGATGTCTTGCCATCCCCAAAAAGGAGAAGTTGTTGAATACTCAATGAGAGGGATGGCAACGCTGAGAAGAAGAAAAGTCAATTGTTCATCGACAGTAGCGAGGGAAAGTTGTAAAAGCACCCCTTTTTTTCTCGCATATGCAATGCCGCGCATCGACGAGGCAGCCAATTCCTGATCGTGGGGAGGGCTGAAACACTTGATAGGTGCTCTACCAGTCTCGTCCAGAATCATTAAAGAGTTGCCTTGAACAGGGGAATTGGGTTCGCTCAAGATCATGATATCTGCCTTGCGCTCCGCTGTAGTCTAAGTCAGGAGACTCTGAGCAGCTGAGCAGTTAGCATTGAGCTGGATAATTTTAATTTGGTCCTGAATTATGATGGGACTTTGCTTCTTTAAGGCTGGCTCTGTAGGTCGGGCTCGCAAAGCAACCCGTCGGGTGGTTTTTGTCCACTTCGTCGCTGCATATTAGGCATTTTGGTGGTGAAACACACCATTTTTCCTTGTGCCCTCGATCCGATCGATCGCCTTGCAGGTCGTTGCTCGATGACCGTAGCCCAGGCACCTGTAGCATCTCATGGGTCGGACGTCCTGGATGATGCGGCACCTTGACCATGAAACGGTTGCCATGCCCTTTTGTAGGACCACATTCGCATTGTTCGCGTTCATTAGGACAGAGGCTATCTAAGTCCCATTCCGCATCCTGCGAATTTCCTCGCCAACCGTACTAGCATCCTTGACAATGCATAGCTGCTCGGCTTGGATACCTTATCAATGGGTTTAGCCTTTCCTTTTATGATACTGCCAGCCGGACCATAGCAGCTTGCCCAGCTTGGGTGCCTGTACTTTGGGCATCTGAACTTTGGGCACCTACACCTTTGGCACTTGCTTTTTGGATGTAGCCTTTTTGCTAGGCATTTGGGGCTCTGTTTGGGTAGCAACGGTCGTAGAACGGTTCTCCTTAGCGATGCTTTCATGGAGTTCGATCGCCCTGTTGTTGAGAGCCGAGAGTTCAAGTATTGCGCTCTTATGCTCTTTGGTGACATGGCGCTGAGTTTCAAAAGCGGAAAGCAGCACGTTAATTTTGCCACTCATCCTTGTACTGTGTAGTCTCGACATCGGTTGCTCATCCGTCACAAACGCCGGCACTGGAACTCCGACATCCTACACCGCAGTTCGTGCTTCTCTTGTTGGGCTCCTCCTGAAGTATCCATTTATTGTCTAGTGACAGCGGTTTAGCCTTTACAGCAGTGGAGCACCAAAAAAGAGAGGATGCCTCAAAGGTCACGGATTTCCCCTAGGCGTAGCCTGATGGAGGTTATTCCGCTTCTTCTTGGCCACCAGAGCCTCTACTGAAGCACCGAGATGGTGAGAGGTTAATTTTCGGTCTGTCCGCGACCTTTGTGCCTTTTCCCTATCTAAATATCGGTCCACTTCAAAAATTTAAAACATAAATTTAAATTTAAAAAAATTGTTTATATTCGCTTGAAAAAACCAAAATTTAATATGAATTTAACGATTTCGCGGCATAACAAATCTACAGAGCAGAATGCTTCAAATGGAGCAGATCGCCTCTGCGATAAGTCGGCAGCACTAACAGCTGATTTTACAGCTGGGCACCTACAACAAATATTGCTAAATTTGATATATTTGCAACTTTTGGCTCTCGTGGTCTTTAACGCGGTTTTGATCGCGTAGCCGAATAACGCCACATTACAATAATGTGGTTCTGTTCAAATAAACGAAGAATAGTCCGTTAATATATAACTTTCAGAATGTTGTTGTGTGTGAACATCTCCGCGGTGCGGCAAATTTATTAAATCAGTTCAGCACAGAATTTAAATAACTTATTCGCACGGGAAACGTTAAAATTACGGAGCGATCGATGTAATGAATGTTCAATCAGTTGCGAGTAAAAAATGATCTTCTGGGATCAAAAGTGGCATGGTTCCAATAAAGATGGTAAATTTTTAATACTTAACCAAGAGTCACTGGAAGGTCGCTATCGGACAAAAAAGGGAAAAGTGCTTAAGCATAACAAGTGACTAAGCAGAAACTGTGATTTAAGCACAGAGGAATTCAAAATTACCATAATTTTTTAACTTCGCCTCTTCAGAAGCGAAATTAAAATCCTTAGAGATTATGACTCTTCCTGATTCTCTTTGCTGAGATCGGTCTCGTATAAAAGTGGTGTACCTCTCTCTTCGGCGCTAAATATCCGGATATAATCATATAGTTACTTAAAAAAGAAAAAAAAATATGGGATGCAAATGAAGAACTGTCAAAATAAAGTTTAGGGAGCTCTTAAACTAGCCCCCTAGTATTCTGAAATTGGAAGGCAGCTAGTGCGTGGTTCTAGCTTAAGGGAGTTTGACTCCCACAGGCTTGGAATTTTTTTTTTCTTAGTCGCTTATGTGTGTGTTTTCTGGCAAGATGCTTCAGCAAAGCATCTATCTTCAGAGATGATGTAAACCTTGCCTAAGAATATTTAGACTTTGTAATGTCATTCACTTTTATTAAGACATTTGGTATTTGGTATGATGTAAGTAGAAATATTAATCTGAAAGGTGTCAGAGGTAGCCGTGAAATAAACATTTGCAGATGGACTTACCTGTACGCTCATCAATATATCGATGATGGTTGGTAAGCCTGCGGCATCAAAATGTACTGGTAACTGGACGATAAGTTTTTCTCTTGAGTGGGTTTAAAAGGCTTCATTCTAATTGTGTTCGAGGTATCACTTGAAGTGTTGCCATTGAGAACAAATAGGACAGATTTTCCTCATTTGTTATGTTACATTCGAAATATAGACATTGAAGCTACACCCTGTTTGACGTCTGGTCTTTGCAAAAAAAGCAGCAAAAATATAATATTGCATACAATGCACATTTTAAGAAAAGAGTAAACATAATAGTTTCGTAAACCACCGACAGTAAAAGAGATGAAAAAAGAGCACAAACAAAAGATCAGATCAGACACTGAGGTAAATAAGAAAGGAATACTGCACTACGAAACGAGGGGAAGAAAACAAAACTATATTTTTAAATACAGATATATATCGAAATTTTAAATCATTAAAATCCAAATGGGCGCATATTAAATCATTACGATAATTGTAGTACGTAACACTGCTATAAAAAAGAAACATGCGGCAAAGGCACTAATCATAAGATCGGAATTTTTTGGGGCGTGTGTAGGCAAAGCTAGTCACTCAGTCGATCACTTAATCCACTGCGTTTTTATGGAACACATTTTGTTCAAGAATTGAACATGTATATTAAATATTAAAGTATCAAAAGAATGTAAAAGAGATCGCACCAACAACCAAATATATTATAAATGCATTTTATGACCGATCCCTTCAAAACTAACGCACATCTTAACGCATGGGTAAGGTGACACTGCCATGTACTTGATAAGGTCACAACTAGATAATGGATTTTTATGCCTGAACCCTTAAAGGTACATGTTGGTATGTGCGCATACTAGCATGCGTAAGATAACGCCACGCTGCTAGGGTAAAGTTCGTAAAATACTAAGGCCGCCAGCGCACATACCAACGCATTGAAGTTGTTGGCATAAGTATATAAATAGTTTAAAAGAACTCTTGTTAGTACATATGGACCTAATTGTAAGATTTTTGTGGCCGCCTCATATTTTTGCTTTCTATTGCGTCCAATTCTGCAAATCGAGAGCTTTTGATCCGCCCTTGGACATAAGAGGCGATAATTTTGAAGTGTAAAATATAAAACAGATATGGCATTAATCTTCGCTTGGTTGAATATGTTAGTCTAGTAAAGTATAAGTTACTACAAACAGTAACAGTGGACTGCAATGAAAAAAAAAAAAAAAAAAAAAAAAAACTAGTAAATTTAGCTGAACTTTTAAACATGTGCGTCGCAAGTTTCATGCAATTTTAAATTTGGTATTATGGGTGGATATGCGACAGTAGTTGCTAAAAACTTATTTACTTTCGAGTTTTATATTTTTTTCGCAACATGAAAGATCATAGGTTGCTTGGGCAAAGACAGTCAGAGTTAATTAACTTATAAGACTCCGTAATCGAATATTTCGTTTTTTCCATCTTACCCTCTTTTCTTGTGCTGGTCACATACCCGCTATTTTACAGGATCTTCAAGCAACCAGAAATAGAATCCCCCACTACCTACTACTAAAGAATCTACAGTTTGTAAGAAATTCACAACGCCATATCATTTTTTCCCGGAGTCCTAAAAAACCTGAACCATGAAAGGTGATGAAAGTCGCGCTATATTTGTATATACATACAGGGTGCGTTATGAAAGTAATGCGCATTTTCTAAGAAAAATATATTTGTTGATCCAATCAGTACAATTAAAATTCTTCAAAATAGTCCCCTCCTGCTTCAATACACTTGCGGAGACGTGTATGCCACGCCTGGAAAGCACCCTGAAACTCCTCGACAGAAATGCCTTTCAGGAACCTTGTTACGCGAGCTTGGATGTTCTCCACCGACTCCCAGTGTTTTCCCTTTAGCTCTCTCTTTAGTAGGGGGAACAAAAAAAAGTCGCACGGAGCTAAGTCAGGGCTGTAAGGAGGCTGGGGCACAACTGAGATCTTCTTCTGGGTCAAGAAGTTGGTGACGACGAAGGCCGTGTGGCTGGAGGCGTTATCGTGGTGGAGCATGAAAACGTCTTTGGTGTCTGGCCTGACGCGTACGACTCGGCGTTTCAGTCTCTTGAGTACCTCTTGGTAAAAGGCTCCGTTGACAGTTTGTCCTTGCGGTACAAACTAAAAATGGACGATTCCTCGGACGTCAAAGAAGACAATCAGCATTGTTTTGATACGAGATTTGCTCATGAGCGCCTTCTTGGGTCTGGGAGAAAATTGTGTGTGCCACTCGGAGGTCTGTCGTTTGGATTCTGGATCGTACTCGAACATCCAGGATTCATCCACAGTTACAGTTAAATTTAAAAAACCTGGATCATTTCTAATCGATTCCAACAATTCTTCACAGCGCAAAACTTGAACGTTTTTCTGCTCCTCCGTCAACACCTTCGGCACAAGCTTCGCACAGACCTTTCGCATTTGCAAATCCTCCGTCACTATTCCATGTACCGCAAATGTTGACAAGTTTAGGATGTCAGCGATTGCCCGGATGCTTAACCGACGGTCTGAACTCAAAGTTTCTCGCACACGGCGAAAGTTTTCATCAATTCGTGCTGTTGTTGGACGTCCGGAACGTGGATCGTCGGTGACCTCCTCTCGACCCTCCTTGAAGGCCTTGTGCCACCTTCCACACTGAGATCTCGAAATGCACTCCTCCTTAAAGGCCTCTCGAAGCATTTGATAAGTTTCCGATGCATTTTTGCCAAGTCGCACACAAAACTTTATGGCGTACCGCTGTTCCAGCGAACGCTCCATCGCACCGTGACACAACAGAAAAAATGACCGCTCTACGACACGTCCTACCACTTCTATTGCTCAGAGCGAACTGAGACCGAGCGCGTTGGAAAGGAGAGACTCCGCCCCAAATTTTCAGACAGGTCCGAGCGTGCTACGACAGGTAGTTACGTGACAATGAAACCATGCGCATTACTTTCATAACACACCCTGTATTATTCTAAATAACAAGAATTTATTACACAAATATGGCACTGCACAACGTAATGCGAAACGGAAATGTTACAATCTAAAAATAAATAAATAAAACTAAATTACCAACTCCGGTTTGTTCATAACTGAAAAAAACCACAACGGGGAGTCCACAGAAACAATACGGTTCGCTATGACGAGACAAAACAAATTTTTAAATAATTAAAATAAAAATGGCGCGCGAATTGGTTACTTAAGATAATTATAGCATGTACCACCGCTATTAAAAGTAGACAAGCCGAGGGTTCTTTCGAAGGCATTGATGTGTCTTTTTGGTGTCGGCGGTCGCATAAGGACAAGAGAAGTAGGCCTGATCGGAATGTGGCAGATGTAAAAAAAACGCTCTTTCGTCGGTTTTTTCTGAGTTCCTCTCCCTCCAATTCGCGCTTGTTCTCGCGCGTTTTAGAAGAATGGTATGTTGTTTATATTAGGTGGGGCTTACATTCGTAGTTGAGGTTTTTTATTGGGTCTTGAGTTGCTATTTGTAATATTACTTTCTGTTATTTTTTCTTGTAGAGTTTCTTGCAGACAATAGTAATGGCGCCGACACAGTGTTTTGTTATGCAATTATTATCTAGACGCTCCGTGTTTATGTGCAGAGCCTGTTGAGCCCGTACTGACAATATCTCAAGTCGCTCGCTATTTTAGTGGGTGATTTGGCTTATTGGAGTGCCTGTTTCTACAAGTGTAGCTTCTATTTTGCTTCCAATTGATATGGCGTCGTTCCAAAAGTTGATGCGGTATGTTTCCAATAGGTGCTTTGTATTTTGGTGGATAGTCGGGGTCCCGTTGAAATTATTCACATGCTAAACTGCTCGCATGCCCTCTTGGCATCATCCGCTATCTCGTAACGGATGGTCAGTAGAATACCGAAATACTTAGGTGTACCCTGGTATGCGCTATAAGTCTTCAAGATGCGATTTACGCCTTTTCTCCAAGAGTTGAACTGGGATGGATCGCCAGAATATTCACGAACACTCTTTACATTGTCCGGCATCCTGTCCAGGTCATCTAAATTCCTTACAAGTTCTTGGCAGTAACCAAGACCCGCAGCTGTTGCCCCAAAATTTGACTGACAACAACTGCGAGCCGCTCCTGTTTAAATTCCTCCATTATGTTCCTACTCTGTTGATGTTCCATTTGTCTTCGTATCTGTCTTTGCTGTGCTATTTGACCTAGGTCGACGTTCTGAATTGGATATCTGATAAGATTGTGCGGGTTTGCCATCAATTTATGATGTTTTGAAATTTGTTAATATGTTCAAGTAATTTACAAAACTTAAATAGGAGAAGTAAAAATATGTAGCTAATATTGTCACTAACAGGCGGGCGTGTTTCTGTTCTGTGCTCCAAAAATATACATAATTTTGCAAGTTTTTTTTTTTTTTATACCCTTGAAAAAGGGTATTATAATTTTGTCCGGAAATGTGTAACGCATTAAAGGAAGCATCTCCGACCCCACAAAGTATATATATTCTGGATCAGCATCAACAGCCGAGTCGATATAGCCATGTCCGTCTATCCGTCTGACCGTCAGTTTCTATGCAAAAAATAGACAGCACTTTTAAAGCTAGCGTTTTGAAATTATTACCAAATCATCATTTTCGCAGATCAAGTTTAAAAATCGATCGGATCGGACCACTATATCATATAGCTGCCATACAAACGAGCGACGATGGAAAACTTTTTTGTTTTCCAAGCTATTGCAACCGAATTCAACATTTATTCATTTGACATAGCCATACACGATTTGTGAATGTTTGGTCCGGATCGGACCACTATATAGCTGCCATACAAACGACCGATATGAAAACAAGGTTTTGTATGGAAAACTTTTTCGTTATCAAGAGTATACCATCTTCGGCAAGCCGAAGATAACTTTTCTCACTTGTTTTATATTAACTCTGCTTTTATTTATTGGATCCTCTTAAATAAGAGCTAACAATAAGTTTAAAAATCTTAACTAATACAATATTTTCATAAACAGTCGTTTTAATTAATTTTTTTCCAAATGTTCCGTGATTAAGCGTCCCTAAAAATTTCTTCGCTGGGTTGGTAGGTCTCTTCGTCGGAGACGGGAACGACTGCTGAGCTGGGTTAGATTTCTCGCTATGTGGTTGGGGTGCGAGGAAAGCTTGCCATGATATTTTTTCGTAAGCTCTGTGATTTCATTGGTGACTGTTGGAATATTTAAATCTCGATGGATGTTTTCGTTTCGAACATACCACGGTTCCCCAGTGATAGTTCTCAGGATCTTTCACTGTGCTCGCTGTATGATGTCAATATTGCTGTTGCTGGCTTTGCCCCATAGCTGTGCACCATAGGTCCAGATTGGTTTCAGTACTGCATTGTAGAGTAACACCTTTTGATCCAGGCTGAGCAGAGAGCCAGCGTTGATGAGCCAGTGTAAGTTGTTCGCTTTGAGCTTAAGATGAATTTTTTTCGCTTCAATGTGTCTGCGCCATGTAAGTCTTCTATCGAGGTTTACTCCTAGGTACGTTACCTCATCTGCTTTCGGGAGTGGTATGTTGTTAATCAAAAGTGGTGGGCAATCATGTCTGTTCAGCGTAAATGTTTTTTCGCTTCAATGTGTCTGCGCCATGTAAGTCTTCTATCGAGGTTTACTCCTAGGTACGTTACCTCATCTGCTTTCGGGAGTGGTATGTTGTTAATCAAAAGTGGTGGGCAATCATGTCTGTTCAGCGTAAATGTCACGTGCTTGCATTTTTCCTCGTTGACTTTTATTCGCCAGTCAGAGAGCCACTTCTCAGTGGCTATGAGGTGCAATGCCAGCTGTGCTGTAGCTTGGATTGGGGACCTTAAACGGCTAAGGATAGCTGTATCGTCGGCAAAAGCGGACACTGTTAGGCGACTGTTTGTAGGAATGTCAGCAGTATAGATGAGGTATAAAGTTGGCCCAAGAACGCTGCCTTGGGGGACTCCAGCCTTAATTTCGTGGTCAGTGGAAGTAACAGTGTTGCACCGCACTGCAATCTTTCTATCATATAGGTATGACTTTAGAAGTTTGTGTGTGCTTTCGGGTAGAGCTGTTTTAACTTTAAACATCAGGCCGTCTAGCCAGACTCTGTCGAATGCTTGGGATACGTCTAGAAATACGGCTGTACAGTATTCTCGATTTTCAAATGCAGTTCTTATCTCCGCTGTTATTCGACTCACCTGTTCAATGGTTCCGTAGCTTTCGCCTAAGCCAAATTGATGGGCTGGGATTATATTGTGGGCTCTCAGGTGTGGATTCAGTCGGATTAGCAGGCATTTTTCGAATAGTTTCGATATACATGAGAGTAGACTTTTTGGTCTGTAGGATGAGGGAACTGTGTGGTCCTTACCAGGCTTGGGAATCATTATAATAATTGATCTCTTCCATCGTTGTGGAAAGTAGCCAAGTTTTGTGATGGCATTAAAGAGCTGCGTTAGGTAGCGAACTGCAGAATGTGGCAGCTCGATGATCATTTCCGGGGTAATAAGGTCGTAGCCGGGGGATTTTTTCGGGCTGAGATTTTGTTTAAATATATTAGATATTTCTTTTGGACGAAACACAATTGGGGTGTGTTGCTGGTGTGGGGTGTGGCGTTGGTCAGCTTCCGTGTGGCTATTTTTAGCTTTTGTTTTGCAGATGGTGATCTGGAGGATTGCCATTCTCTACGTAAGCGTCGTTTTGCGTGGACGAGTTGCTCGATTTGTGCGTTAGTCTTATTCGGATTAATTGTAACGTTTGTCTGATGGCCAGTATGTGGGACTCCTAGGGGAAACATGATCAAGTTTATTAGTGGCTTTAATTAAAGCTCTATAAAGCTGTTTTCCTTTTGGATTCATAAGGCGCGAATCCCAGTGTTTATGTTTAGCATTATAGTCGCCTGCTGCAATGAAGTGTGGTCCTAGTGCATGGAAGAAATCCAGGAATTGGTCTTCCAATATTGTGAAACGGGGGCGGCAGTATACGGCCGCTAGTGTGAGGTGAGTGTTGTACTCCAGCTGTATATTGATAGATGTGGCCTGTAGATGAATTTCAGCAAACTCTTTGTAAAAGTGGTGCTTCATACGGTTCCTAATTAGAATGCCGGTCCCACCGTGTGCTCTACCATCGGGGTGATTTGTACCATAGAAGTTGTAATCTCTTATTTGAAAATTGTATTTGCTTGTAAGATGAGTTTCCGAAAGAAGCATTACGTCGATATTATGTCACTACTTCTCATGTAGGAATTGAGCTAGCTCAAGTTTGCGCTGTGAGACGCCATTGGCGTTCCACGTAGCTATGCGTAAGGTAGCCATTATTTATTTTGATTGTTGGGAGACAAGCATTTGTATCAATAGGTTTTGATTACGCATCATGTCTTGAATGGTGGTTCGCATAAATGTCATGAATTCCATCATGCTCTGTTGTAAGGCTTGGATCATAGATTCAGTTTTCGTTTCTTGCTGCTCAGATGGCCTATAGTTTTGTTGTGTGTCCAATTTTGTGTGTTCTTCATGTGAGGTTTGGGAGTTTTGGGTTGGAGCTGTCATACCTGATTTTAAAACGTTTGCTAAAGTTATCTTGTTAGTGCTTGGTATAGTCCAGGGAGCAATACTTGTTGGTTTCGAAAAAAGTACTTCTGGATTTGTTTCCGATGGTATCAGCGTAGCTGTTCCTTCAAATTCCCCATAACTAGAATAAGATCAGCATCATTTAGCAGGGACAATATTTATTTTATGGCAGTTAAGTGGTGCATATAAATGATTGCATCACTCAGAGGAGGAATGTAGGAACAGGTGATGAAAAGGTTAAAGGATAATTATTTCGGTAATTATTTTTCACTGCACTGTTCGAGTGTCGAACGAATAATTCTTTTAATCCTTTTAACATTTTATTCTCCTAGATTTATCCCCGCGATTCGTGCCGCATGATATAATCATATCAAACTACGTGCAAAAAAAATGTCCAGGCGAGATCAAAATATCGTTCTCCAAAATTACAAGTTCCTCGTCAAACAATTGGACATACGTTTTCGAGTTAATTTTGTGAAACGAAATATATTTCATTCAAATATATAGTATAGAAGACGTATAGTAATATCGGAGAACCTCCTTGGAAATTTTCATCACTGCATATGATAGTTTGCCACTCCAGATCCAAAAACATGCGACTCTGCAAATTGCATTTGAGCAACATTATGTCGTGGCGGAAGTCATTTCACTAGTATTTTTTGTACAAAATGTTTTCATAAAATGTCCAAAAAAAACCCTACACTTTTTTAACCAGTTCAACAATAACAAGTAAGGAAGCAGCAGTCGAGTTTCCCGCCTGCAAAATACCCTGTACCCTTAGACATGCTTACAATTTATTTATTTAGTATCACTAAATAAATGAAACAATATTCTATTATAATAGAGTACCACAACAATATTAAATTAATATTAATATTTAAATATTATTTGTGAATAAAATTTGTATTTGTATTATTTGTAAATAATATATTTCCTAATACGTACCTGTAGCAGGGAACCGCTAAAAATACACCTGATATTTAGCCCACAAATAATGCATACGTGATCAATGCAGGCTTAGTGACTGCTAAATTTGCTACCTGTGTATATATTTTGTTTTGACATTTAATATACCAATCACATGTATGCAAATTCACTTCCTTCTCTGAATAGGCATTAAATTTTTGCAGTTGCACCTGCATCAGTCAAAATTTTACAAAGTAAACTCATTCTTTAAATAGTAGGTCACAGGTACTTAGTAGATATGTATATATAAGGCACGGAAACGCATATATACAATTTTGACATATTTCAATGAGCATTGCCTTCTGCCGTTGCGCTACGTTATGAAAATAAGTTTCGTGTGTCATAAAGCCATACACATTTCGCTGTCAACGTCGCAGTCGGCGTCGCGCAATGCGTGTTTTGCTGCGCTTCTCCTTCCCTTGCATTAGATTTTGCATGTGGCATAACTTCCGTGTTTCTTATCCGATTTGGTTCAAATTTAAAAATTAGATAGCTTTTATAAGCATCAACGCATTTGCCGAATTGCATAGCATTAGGTTAATAATTGTGGGCGTGGCAGTTTTTTGCTGTTTGCGGGGGAGCGGGGGTTGATATCAAAATATAACAACAAACTTGTACTGCGTACGGTAATTACCTATCCAACGATATATGGCACAAGTCTGTAGCTCTTGTAGTTTCTGAGATCTAGGCGTTGATACGGACAGACAGACGGACATGGCTATATCGACTCGGCTGTTGATGCTGATCAAGAATATACTTTGTGGGGTCGGAGATGCTTCCTTTAATGCGTTACACATTTCTGGACAAAATTATAATACCCTTTTTCAAGGGTATAAAAAGTAGTAAGGGTCTCCAAGTAGTTCTTAAGGGTAAAGAGCATGACGTAACACCCTCAGAGATCAAACAGACGATAAGGGCTTCAAGGCGAAAACTGTCTTTAATATCCTGAACAAAGACAGGAAACCGCAACCACTCTTTAAAGTCGAGCTAGAAGCTGACACTAAAGCTATCAGGAAAAATTAAGTGCGTCCAATTTCTTCTGCATCGTAGAATTACTGTAGGACAACCACACAAGCCCAAAGGCACTGTCTAATGAAGTAGTTGCCATATGGCCATACAAGAGCATACTGCACTTGGCGTTCAGTTTGTGTCGTTTGTGGAGCGCGTTATGACTTTGCACGACAAACAAAAGTAATCCCAGCTCCAAAAAGTGCGAAAATTGTGGGGTTAACCACACAGCGAACTATAGAGGCTGTCCAATTTACAAAGACCTTAAAAGCCGCATTCACGCCTCCAAAACGCACAACAATATACCTATACCATCAAAACCAACCCCAGAAGTCTTTTTCGCAACGGCAAAGAGGTCCTCATTTGGTCCTGCGACCACCTTCCAAAATGTGACCTTCGCAAGCGTCCTAAAATCGAAACTAACAGCACCAAGCTTTACGACAACAACTCTGCATGCTACCCAAATTGATCCGACCCCGAATCCCCCATCATCGACGCAACAATGTAGTTTTGAAACTATTATGCATACTTTTCAGCATCATATGATTGAATTCACGTCCTTCATGCAGACTACCATGCAAGACCTTCTGCGGAACCAAAAAATCCTCATGGAGATGTTTGTATCCCAAAACTCCAAATAATCAATGGCTGCTCTACGAATATCATTGTGGTACGCAAAACTGAGATAATTAATTCCTGCATGACAATCATATTGACGTCCTGCTACTGTCGGAAACACATCTCACTGCTAAGTACAACTTTCAAATTAGTGGCTTTTTGTTCTACGGAACAAATTAACCGGTATCCAGATTAGAAAATGCACCAAAAACCACTGCCATAGCCAGTTTGCGAACAACTACTTGCAGGACACATCTATAAACGGACAACTAAGAAGCACACCCACTGGTAATCACGCAGCGTCACCCATAAAGGGAAACAGTTGTATAACGCCATCATAAAGGCAAACAGAAAGCTTGACTACGTCTCTTCAGGCAGACCATCATCGGTCATGGTAATGAGACCAAAAGCAGGCAACGACCACTCAGTTACCTCATCGTACAGGCCTATAAGCCTATTGTCTTGTCTCTCAAAACTATTTGAAAAATGTCTGATGACCCGAATAACCCCCTACCTGAGGATACGTAATCTTATTCCAGTTCCAGTTCGCGCATCAGTTCGGTTTTCGAGAGAAACATGGAACCATTGAACAAGTCAATCGAATAACATCAGAAATACGATCTGCTTTTTAAAAAGGAGAATATTCCACTGCAATATTTCTGGATGTCTGTCAGGCTTTTGACAAGGTCTGGCTAGATGGAATAATGCTCAAAATTAAAACAATGCTTTCCCAAAACACCCTCAAACTCCTGAAGTCGTATCTCTGCAACACAACCTTTGCTGTGAGATGCAGCTTTGACATGTCCGACGACCACGCTATAAACGCTGGAGTTCCCCAAGGTGGCGTACTTTATAGCAGAAATTTATATAGAAGACATACCCACAAGCAGATTACTAACAACTTCTACTTTTGCCGACGACACAGCGATTTTAAGTCGATTCAAATGCGCTGTACAACGTACAACTTAACTCTCTTCTCACCTAGTGGCCATGGACAAGTGGCTATCTTACTGGCGAATCAAAATAAACGAACAAAACAAATACACTGAATCGGCAAGACTGTCCTTCGATCACCTTAAACAACACCATACTCTCGGTCATCCCTCTGTCTGGACTACAGGGTCCTACTCTACAACTCCGTACTAAAACAAATTTGGTCGTACGGCTCCAACATATGGGGAAGTGCCAGCAGTAGTAACATTGATATCATGCAAAGGGCTCAATCAAAGATACTGAGAACAATCACTGGATCACCATGGTATATCCAAAATGAAAGTATTCAAAGATACCTTAACATTAGATCCGTCAGACAAAACTCAACAAAAACAAAAGTACGTGAGCGAAATAACTTCACACCATAAAAACCTTGGGAGGAGTTTAACGAGAAGTTTAAGTCTTAAGAACACACTTCAAAAGACTGTTAAGTATTGCATATATTTAAGAATTGCTAAATTATTCTTAGTCTTATTATTCTCAATAAATAGAGCAGTCATAGAAAAAAACTAGTGAGAAAAGTTATCTTCGGCTTGCCGAAGATGGTATACCCTTGAAAACAAAAAAGTTTTCCATACAAAGACTTTTTTTCATATCGGTCGTTTGTATGGCAGCTATATGATATAGTGGTCCGATCGGGACCAAACTTTCACAAATCGTGTATGGCTATATCAAATAAATAAATGTTGAATTCGGTTGTAATAGGTTGGAAAACAAAAAAATTTTCCATACAAAGACTTGTTTTCATATCGGTCGTTTGTATGGCAGCTATATGATATAGTGATCCGATCCGGATCAACCTTTCACAAATCATGTATGGCTTTGTCATTTGAATAAATGTTGAATTCGGTTGCAATAGCTTGGAAAACAAAAAAGTTTTCCATACAAAGACTTGTTTTCATATCGGTCGTTTGTATGGCAGCTATATGATATAGTGGTCCGATCCGGACGAAACTTTTACAAATCATGTATGGCTATGTCATATGAATAAATGTTGAATTCATTTGCAATAGCTTGGAAAACAAAAAAATTTCACATACAAAGACTTGTTTTCATATCGATCGTTTGTATGGCAGCTATATGATATAGTGGTCCGATCCGACAGATTTTTAAAGTTGATCCGCCTGCAACAAATATAATGATCTGGTAAAAATTTAAAAACGCTAGCTTTAAAACTACTGTCTATTTTTTGCATAGAAACAGACGGACAGACGGACAGAGGGACAGACGGACAAACGGACATAGCTATATCGACTCGGCTGTTGATGCTGATCAAGAATATATATACTTTGTGGGGTCGGAGATGCTTCCTTTAATGCGTTACACATTTCTGGACAAAAATTATAATACCCTTTTCAAGGGTATAAAAATATTGTCAAATTTTATAACAGTTATATCAATATTAGTTACGAAAATAATTTCCTCATTTATGTTTGTCGAATTGATATTAACAGTTTCCGATTAAAATGTGTCAAATTCTTTCAGCCGAATGCCGAATCGCAATGACAAAAATACTTTCACTAACCTAAGTGACAATGTTGCCCACTATGATTGGTTTTTTTTTTACGATCCTTTTTTATTGGGATGTTTTGTGTTTTTATACGTATGTTTTTATTTATGTTGGGAAACAATTATTCACTTTTGAGGTAATTTATTTTATTTATTAAAAAGTATATTTTGTTTGATTTAAGTTCGTTGTTTTTTCTGGCTTGAGTGTTTGATGCATTTTTTCCTCCATTTTGTTTCAAACTTTTTCGCTTACAGTACCAAAGGGTGTGTGGTTGGCATCCTATATGGGGCGGAATTTTTCCACTTTGGTGATTTCTTTTCTTTTTTTTGGACCTCTACATAGGAGGTCCATTCATACGCCAAAGATGTACTCTGGAAACTGGTACTAGAGAGCCTGCTCCCTTGAAGCGTAATTTGGATTGGGTTTCTATTTGTTTTGTTTTTTGTAGCTGTGTGTTTTGTAGCGACCGTAGAAGGCTGGGATCTCCACACTAAAGTATTTCACTTCAAAGATCGTTTTATCGCGAGTTGTTTTTATTATTATTAAATTGTAGACCACTTAGAAGCAGCTTTGATCTATCGTGGCCAAAATTAAACGATACGCGAACGTAGAACGGTTTTACTTTTTTGTAACGCGATCGGTCCCTGCTCGGTCGCCAATTACTAAACTGAAGGTTTACTAAAAAATAAATACACGAAATATAATTATATTTCAATTATATGTGTTTATTTGCAGTCAAATATTACTTGCGCTTAGTTGGGATTATTTTAGACCCCTTTTAAAAAATTGTGTTCTTCCCTAAATAAGCTGTGTTCTGAGAGTTTATCGTTGGCGGCGCAGTAGCGACGTCGCCATTGGTGGGACGTGGCATCAGGCGTTTTCAGCGGAATAGCGTTCTCTGCACCGCTTCTTGGTAAGCAAAGCACAGCGAGTGTGGTGAAGTGGAAAGGAGACTCTCGATCAGCAGGTACATATTTCGGTGGTCGCTGTTACAATCGTTGCGGGTGACAGCGCGTTGAGGTGTGCGCTTTTTTTTAGAATGTGGCAGATGACAAAAAAAAGCTCATTCGTCTGTTCTAGAATTTGTTATTTACTTATATGAAGTTGTGTGACCTTCTCAAGTGCACTTTCTTTAAAGGGATCGGTCATATACTAGTTTTATTATTGGATTGGTTGTAAGTTTGAACACCTTTTCATTCTTCCAATATTTTTATACCTCCACATGTTCATGGCTTGAAAAGCAGTAGGGCCATAGAGCCTCGGGTCGGGTGAATAAATCGGTTCAAAAACGTGTGAGAAAGGGAATTGTCAGTTAGACCCCTAAAACTTAATAGACGTTCCAACTGTATGTTTTAAAAAGTTTAAGAATCAGAATCTTTTTGGGTTGAAATGGAAATAAGAAGTAGTTGGCGATTTAAAGTCGAAGGTAACACTAAAATAAATAATCGATCTGCCGGAACTAGGAATATTGTAAATCAGTTCAGAATGCGCAACCGGAACGGATGACAAAATTTTAATTGCTTAGCATATTGTAGCAACTAGAAATCGAGAAACATTAGCCTCTGCGTATAAGATAGCACCAAAAGAATTCGCAACAACAAACTGCGAAGGCTAACACGCGCATCCGGCCGTTCACCTGCAGTAGCAATTAAATGCAAGATCAGCGTCTGGAGCGCTTTTGTGGGAGCGACGATGGCAGAGGCAGCAACGGGGGGGTATAAATACCACCAAATTTTTACTTTAAATTTAGAACCGATTTTTGTCAAAAAAAAGACGGCCCTCCGGTCTGAACTACCTACTTGTGAAAATAAATAACAAACGTTTGATTTAACTGGCGCCCAACGTTAAAAGGGTCCTGCCGCGGAAAAAATTCCTTCATCGTAACAAAAATCCTGTAAGTCCACCCCATAGGCTGCACTGATTACTATACGCGAAAACGCAAACCTGTAGGCTGCCATGGTTCGCGAACGGAAAAAAAACAACATATCTGTAAGAGCACCCCATTGGCTGCCAAGATCACCGTGGGACGGATCCTGCAAAGAAAGGACTCCCTTAAATCGGCTTACAGGCTATCGCCGTCCAGACGACTGGACGGGAGTGTTACGAAGATACACCAGTAGCCCCCAGGAGCAAAAAAGGGAGAATACCAAATAACCGGTCCAGGATGTATTTTAAACTGTAAGTTAATAAAGTTAAGAAATAAGAAAAAAATATTTGAAAAACATACAAAATCTATACGAGAAAAACCGTGAAAATATAAATTTTGTTTAACATACAAAAATATATATGAGAAATACTTTGAAAATATATTATATAAAATTTTCTAACAAAAACAAGTAATGTAGCAGCAGTCGAGTTTCCCGATTGCAAAATACCCTGTACCCTTAGACATGCTTACAATTTATTTATTTACTTTTACAAATCGTGTATGGCTGTGTAAAATGAATTAATGTTTAATTCGGTTGCGATAGCTTGGAGAACAAAAAAGTTTTCCATACAAAGACTTGAAATCTGATTGATCGTTTGTATGGCAGCTATATGATATAGTGGTCCGATCCGACCGATAAACGATTTTAAACTAATCTGCGTGCAACAAAAATAATGATCTAATTAATTCCTGCATGACAATCATATTGACGTCCTGCTACTGTCGGAAACACATCTCACTGCTAAGTACAACTTTCAAATTAGTGGCTTTTTGTTCTACGGAACAAATTAACCGGTATCCTGATTAGAAATTGCACCAAAAACCACTGCCATAGCCAGTTTGCGAACAACTACTTGCAGGCCACATCTATAAACGGACAACTAAGAAGCACACCCACTGGTAATCACGCCGCGTCACCCATAAAGGGAAACAGTTGTATAACGCCATCATAAAGGCAAACAGAAAGCTTGACTACGTCTCTTCAGGCAGACCATCATCGGTCATAGTAATGAGACCAAAAGCAGGCAACGACCACTCAGTTACCTCATCGTACAGGCCTATAAGCCTATTGTCTTGTCTCTCAAAACTATTTGAAAAATGTCTGATGACCCGAATAACCCCCTACCTGAGGATACGTAATCTTATTCCAGTTCCAGTTCGCGCATCAGTTCGGTTTTCGAGAGAAACATGGAACCATTGAACAAGTCAATCGAATAACATCAGAAATACGATCTGCTTTTTAAAAAGGAGAATATTCCACTGCAATATTTCTGGATGTCTGTCAGGCTTTTGACAAGGTCTGGCTAGATGGAATAATGCTCAAAATTAAAACAATGCTTTCCCAAAACACCCTCAAACTCCTGAAGTCGTATCTCTGCAACACAACCTTTGCTGTGAGATGCAGCTTTGACATGTCCGACGACCACGCTATAAACGCTGGAGTTCCCCAAGGTGGCGTACTTTATAGCAGAAATTTATATAGAAGACATACCCACAAGCAGATTACTAACAACTTCTACTTTTGCCGACGACACAGCGATTTTAAGTCGATTCAAATGCGCTGTACAACGTACAACTTAACTCTCTTCTCACCTAGTGGCCATGGACAAGTGGCTATCTTACTGGCGAATCAAAATAAACGAACAAAACAAATACACTGAATCGGCAAGACTGTCCTTCGATCACCTTAAACAACACCATACTCTCGGTCATCCCTCTGTCTGGACTACAGGGTCCTACTCTACAACTCCGTACTAAAACAAATTTGGTCGTACGGCTCCAACATATGGGGAAGTGCCAGCAGTAGTAACATTGATATCATGCAAAGGGCTCAATCAAAGATACTGAGAACAATCACTGGATCACCATGGTATATCCAAAATGAAAGTATTCAAAGATACCTTAACATTAGATCCGTCAGACAAAACTCAACAAAAACAAAAGTACGTGAGCGAAATAACTTCACACCATAAAAACCTTGGGAGGAGTTTAACGAGAAGTTTAAGTCTTAAGAACACACTTCAAAAGACTGTTAAGTATTGCATATATTTAAGAATTGCTAAATTATTCTTAGTCTTATTATTCTCAATAAATAGAGCAGTCATAGAAAAAAACAAGTGAGAAAAGTTATCTTCGGCTTGCCGAAGATGGTATACCCTTGAAAACAAAAAGTTTTCCATACAAAGACTTTTTTCATATCGGTCGTTTGTATGGCAGCTATATGATATAGTGGTCCGATCGGGACCAAACTTTCACAAATCGTGTATGGCTATATCAAATAAATAAATGTTGAATTCGGTTGTAATAGGTTGGAAAACAAAAAAATTTTCCATACAAAGACTTGTTTTCATATCGGTCGTTTGTATGGCAGCTATATGATATAGTGATCCGATCCGGATCAACCTTTCACAAATCATGTATGGCTTTGTCATTTGAATAAGTGTTGAATTCGGTTGCAATAGCTTGGAAAACAAAAAAGTTTTCCATACAAAGACTTGTTTTCATATCGGTCGTTTGTATGGCAGCTATATGATATAGTGGTCCGATCCGGACGAAACTTTTACAAATCATGTATGGCTATGTCATATGAATAAATGTTGAATTCATTTGCAATAGCTTGGAAAACAAAAAAATTTCACATACAAAGACTTGTTTTCATATCGATCGTTTGTATGGCAGCTATATGATATAGTGGTCCGATCCGACAGATTTTTAAAGTTGATCCGCCTGCAACAAAAATAATGATCTGGTAAAAATTTAAAAACGCTAGCTTTAAAACTACTGTCTATTTTTTGCATAGAAACAGACGGACAGACGGACAGAGGGACAGACGGACAAACGGACATAGCTATATCGACTCGGCTGTTGATGCTGATCAAGAATATATATACTTTGTGGGGTCGGAGATGCTTCCTTTAATGCGTTACACATTTCTGGACAAAAATTATAATACCCTTTTCAAGGGTATAAAAATATTGTCAAATTTTATAACAGTTATATCAATATTAGTTACGAAAATAATTTCCTCATTTATGTTTGTCGAATTGATATTAACAGTTTCCGATTAAAATGTGTCAAATTCTTTCAGCCGAATGCCGAATCGCAATGACAAAAATACTTTCACTAACCTAAGTGACAATGTTGCCCACTATGATTGGTTTTTTTTTTACGATCCTTTTTTATTGGGATGTTTTGTGTTTTTATACGTATGTTTTTATTTATGTTGGGAAACAATTGTTCACTTTTGAGGTAATTTATTTTATTTATTAAAAAGTATATTTTGTTTGATTTAAATTCGTTGTTTTTTCTGGCTTGAGTGTTTGATGCATTTTTTCCTCCATTTTGTTTCAAACTTTTTCGCTTACAGTACCAAAGGGTGTGTGGTTGGCATCCTATATGGGGCGGAATTTTTCCACTTTGGTGATTTCTTTTCTTTTTTTTGGACCTCTACATAGGAGGTCCATTCATACGCCAAAGATGTACTCTGGAAACTGGTACTAGAGAGCCTGCTCCCTTGAAGCGTAATTTGGATTGGGTTTCTATTTGTTTTGTTTTTTGTAGCTGTGTGTTTTGTAGCGACCGTAGAAGGCTGGGATCTCCACACTAAAGTATTTCACTTCAAAGATCGTTTTATCGCGAGTTGTTTTTATTATTATTAAATTGTAGACCACTTAGAAGCAGCTTTGATCTATCGTGGCCAAAATTAAACGATACGCGAACGTAGAACGGTTTTACTTTTTTGTAACGCGATCGGTCCCTGCTCGGTCGCCAATTACTAAACTGAAGGTTTACTAAAAAATAAATACACGAAATATAATTATATTTCAATTATATGTGTTTATTTGCAGTCAAATATTACTTGCGCTTAGTTGGGATTATTTTAGACCCCTTTTAAAAAATTGTGTTGTTCCCTAAATAAGCTGTGTTCTGAGAGTTTATCGTTGGCGGCGCAGTAGCGACGTCGCCATTGGTGGGACGTGGCATCAGGCGTTTTCAGCGGAATAGCGTTCTCTGCACCGCTTCTTGGTAAGCAAAGCACAGCGAGTGTGGTGAAGTGGAAAGGAGACTCTCGATCAGCAGGTACATATTTCGGTGGTCGCTGTTACAATCGTTGCGGGTGACAGCGCGTTGAGGTGTGCGCTTTTTTTTTAGAATGTGGCAGATGACAAAAAAAGCTCATTCGTCTGTTCTAGAATTTGTTATTTACTTATATGAAGTTGTGTGACCTTCTCAAGTGCACTTTCTTTAAAGGGATCGGTCATATACTAGTTTTATTATTGGATTGGTTGTAAGTTTGAACACCTTTTCATTCTTCCAATATTTTTATACCTCCACATGTTCATGGCTTGAAAAGCAGTAGGGCCATAGAGCCTCGGGTCGGGTGAATAAATCGGTTCAAAAACGTGTGAGAAAGGGAATTGTCAGTTAGACCCCTAAAACTTAATAGACGTTCCAACTGTATGTTTTAAAAAGTTTAAGAATCAGAATCTTTTTGGGTTGAAATGGAAATAAGAAGTAGTTGGCGATTTAAAGTCGAAGGTAACACTAAAATAAATAATCGATCTGCCGGAACTAGGAATATTGTAAATCAGTTCAGAATGCGCAACCGGAACGGATGACAAAATTTTAATTGCTTAGCATATTGTAGCAACTAGAAATCGAGAAACATTAGCCTCTGCGTATAAGATAGCACCAAAAGAATTCGCAACAACAAACTGCGAAGGCTAACACGCGCATCCGGCCGTTCACCTGCAGTAGCAATTAAATGCAAGATCAGCGTCTGGAGCGCTTTTGTGGGAGCGACGATGGCAGAGGCAGCAACGGGGGGTATAAATACCACCAAATTTTTACTTTAAATTTAGAACCGATTTTTGTCAAAAAAAAGACGGCCCTCCGGTCTGAACTACCTACTTGTGAAAATAAATAACAAACGTTTGATTTAACTGGCGCCCAACGTTAAAAGGGTCCTGCCGCGGAAAAAATTCCTTCATCGTAACAAAAATCCTGTAAGTCCACCCCATAGGCTGCACTGATTACGATACGCGAAAACGCAAACCTGTAGGCTGCCATGGTTCGCGAACGGAAAAAAAACAACATATCTGTAAGAGCACCCCATTGGCTGCCAAGATCACCGTGGGACGGATCCTGCAAAGAAAGGACTCCCTTAAATCGGCTTACAGGCTATCGCCGTCCAGACGACTGGACGGGAGTGTTACGAAGATACACCAGTAGCCCCCAGGAGCAAAAAAGGGAGAATACCAAATAACCGGTCCAGGATGTATTTTAAACTGTAAGTTAATAAAGTTAAGAAATAAGAAAAAAATATTTGAAAAACATACAAAATCTATACGAGAAAAACCGTGAAAATATAAATTTTGTTTAACATACAAAAATATATATGAGAAATACTTTGAAAATATATTATATAAAATTTTCTAACAAAAACAAGTAATGTAGCAGCAGTCGAGTTTCCCGATTGCAAAATACCCTGTACCCTTAGACATGCTTACAATTTATTTATTTACTTTTACAAATCGTGTATGGCTGTTTAAAATGAATTAATGTTTAATTCGGTTGCGATAGCTTGGAGAACAAAAAAGTTTTCCATACAAAGACTTGAAATCTGATTGATCGTTTGTATGGCAGCTATATGATATAGTGGTCCGATCCGACCGATAAACGATTTTAAACTAATCTGCGTGCAACAAAAATAATGATCTAATTAATTCCTGCATGACAATCATATTGACGTCCTGCTACTGTCGGAAACACATCTCACTGCTAAGTACAACTTTCAAATTAGTGGCTTTTTGTTCTACGGAACAAATTAACCGGTATCCTGATTAGAAATTGCACCAAAAACCACTGCCATAGCCAGTTTGCGAACAACTACTTGCAGGCCACATCTATAAACGGACAACTAAGAAGCACACCCACTGGTAATCACGCCGCGTCACCCATAAAGGGAAACAGTTGTATAACGCCATCATAAAGGCAAACAGAAAGCTTGACTACGTCTCTTCAGGCAGACCATCATCGGTCATAGTAATGAGACCAAAAGCAGGCAACGACCACTCAGTTACCTCATCGTCTATAAGCCTATTGTCTTGTCTCTCAAAACTATTTGAAAAATGTCTGATGACCCGAATAACCCCCTACCTGAGGATACGTAATCTTATTCCAGTTCCAGTTCGCGCATCAGTTCGGTTTTCGAGAGAAACATGGAACCATTGAACAAGTCAATCGAATAACATCAGAAATACGATCTGCTTTTTAAAAGGAGAATATTGCACTGCAATATTTCTGGATGTCTGTCAGGCTTTTGACAAGGTCTGGCTAGATGGAATAATGCTCAAAATTAAAACAATGCTTTCCCAAAACACCCTCAAACTCCTGAAGTCGTATCTCTGCAACACAACCTTTGCTGTGAGATGCAGCTTTGACATGTCCGACGACCACGCTATAAACGCTGGAGTTCCCCAAGGTGGCGTACTTTATAGCAGAAATTTATATAGAAGACATACCCACAAGCAGATTACTAACAACTTCTACTTTTGCCGACGACACAGCGATTTTAAGTCGATTCAAATGCGCTGTACAACGTACAACTTTACTCTCTTCTCACCTAGTGGCCATGGACAAGTGGCTATCTTACTGACGAATCAAAATAAACGAACAAAACAAATACACTGAATCGGCAAGACTGTCCTTCGATCACCTTAAACAACACCATACTCTCGGTCATCCCTCTGTCTGGACTACAGGGTCCTACTCTACAACTCCGTACTAAAACAAATTTGGTCGTACGGCTCCAACATATGGGGAAGTGCCAGCAGTAGTAACATTGATATCATGCAAAGGGCTCAATCAAAGATACTGAGAACAATCACTGGATCACCATGGTATATCCAAAATGAAAGTATTCAAAGATACCTTAACATTAGATCCGTCAGACAAAACTCAACAAAAACAAAAGTACGTGAGCGAAATAACTTCACACCATAAAAACCTTGGGAGGAGTTTAACGAGAAGTTTAAGTCTTAAGAACACACTTCAAAAGACTGTTAAGTATTGCATATATTTAAGAATTGCTAAATTATTCTTAGTCTTATTATTCTCAATAAATAGAGCAGTCATAGAAAAAAACAAGTGAGAAAAGTTATCTTCGGCTTGCCGAAGATGGTATACCCTTGAAAACAAAAAGTTTTCCATACAAAGACTTTTTTCATATCGGTCGTTTGTATGGCAGCTATATGATATAGTGGTCCGATCGGGACCAAACTTTCACAAATCGTGTATGGCTATATCAAATAAATAAATGTTGAATTCGGTTGTAATAGGTTGGAAAACAAAAAAATTTTCCATACAAAGACTTGTTTTCATATCGGTCGTTTGTATGGCAGCTATATGATATAGTGATCCGATCCGGATCAACCTTTCACAAATCATGTATGGCTTTGTCATTTGAATAAGTGTTGAATTCGGTTGCAATAGCTTGGAAAACAAAAAAGTTTTCCATACAAAGACTTGTTTTCATATCGGTCGTTTGTGTGGCAGCACGACGAAACTTTTACAAATCATGTATGGCTATGTCATATGAATAAATGTTGAATTCATTTGCAATAGCTTGGAAAACAAAAAAATTTCACATACAAAGACTTGTTTTCATATCGATCGTTTGTATGGCAGCTATATGATATAGTGGTCCGATCCGACAGATTTTTAAAGTTGATCCGCCTGCAACAAAAATAATGATCTGGTAAAAATTTAAAAACGCTAGCTTTAAAACTACTGTCTATTTTTTGCATAGAAACAGACGGACAGACGGACAGAGGGACAGACGGACAAACGGACATAGCTATATCGACTCGGCTGTTGATGCTGATCAAGAACATATATACTTTGTGGGGTCGGAGATGCTTCCTTTAATGCGTTACACATTTCTGGACAAAAATTATAATACCCTTTTCAAGGGTATAAAAATATTGTCAAATTTTATAACAGTTATATCAATATTAGTTACGAAAATAATTTCCTCATTTATGTTTGTCGAATTGATATTAACAGTTTCCGATTAAAATGTGTCAAATTCTTTCAGCCGAATGCCGAATCGCAATGACAAAAATACTTTCACTAACCTAAGTGACAATGTTGCCCACTATGATTGGTTTTTTTTTTACGATCCTTTTTTATTGGGATGTTTTGTGTTTTTATACGTATGTTTTTATTTATGTTGGGAAACAATTGTTCACTTTTGAGGTAATTTATTTTATTTATTAAAAAGTATATTTTGTTTGATTTAAATTCGTTGTTTTTTCTGGCTTGAGTGTTTGATGCATTTTTTCCTCCATTTTGTTTCAAACTTTTTCGCTTACAGTACCAAAGGGTGTGTGGTTGGCATCCTATATGGGGCGGAATTTTTCCACTTTGGTGATTTCTTTTCTTTTTTTTGGACCTCTACATAGGAGGTCCATTCATACGCCAAAAATGTACTCTGGAAACTGGTACTAGAGAGCCTGCTCCCTTGAAGCGTAATTTGGATTGGGTTTCTATTTGTTTTGTTTTTTGTAGCTGTGTGTTTTGTAGCGACCGTAGAAGGCTGGGATCTCCACACTAAAGTATTTCACTTCAAAGATCGTTTTATCGCGAGTTGTTTTTATTATTATTAAATTGTAGACCACTTAGAAGCAGCTTTGATCTATCGTGGCCAAAATTAAACGATACGCGAACGTAGAACGGTTTTACTTTTTTGTAACGCGATCGGTCCCTGCTCGGTCGCCAATTACTAAACTGAAGGTTTACTAAAAAATAAATACACGAAATATAATTATATTTCAATTATATGTGTTTATTTGCAGTCAAATATTACTTGCGCTTAGTTGGGATTATTTTAGACCCCTTTTAAAAAATTGTGTTGTTCCCTAAATAAGCTGTGTTCTGAGAGTTTATCGTTGGCGGCGCAGTAGCGACGTCGCCATTGGTGGGACGTGGCATCAGGCGTTTTCAGCGGAATAGCGTTCTCTGCACCGCTTCTTGGTAAGCAAAGCACAGCGAGTGTGGTGAAGTGGAAAGGAGACTCTCGATCAGCAGGTACATATTTCGGTGGTCGCTGTTACAATCGTTGCGGGTGACAGCGCGTTGAGGTGTGCGCTTTTTTTTTAGAATGTGGCAGATGACAAAAAAAAAGCTCATTCGTCTGTTCTAGAATTTGTTATTTACTTATATGAAGTTGTGTGACCTTCTCAAGTGCACTTTCTTTAAAGGGATCGGTCATATACTAGTTTTATTATTGGATTGGTTGTAAGTTTGAACACCTTTTCATTCTTCCAATATTTTTATACCTCCACATGTTCATGGCTTGAAAAGCAGTAGGGCCATAGAGCCTCGGGTCGGGTGAATAAATCGGTTCAAAAACGTGTGAGAAAGGGAATTGTCAGTTAGACCCCTAAAACTTAATAGACGTTCCAACTGTATGTTTAAAAAAGTTTAAGAATCAGAATCTTTTTGGGTTGAAATGGAAATAAGAAGTAGTTGGCGATTTAAAGTCGAAGGTAACACTAAAATAAATAATCGATCTGCCGGAACTAGGAATATTGTAAATCAGTTCAGAATGCGCAACCGGAACGGATGACAAAATTTTAATTGCTTAGCATATTGTAGCAACTAGAAATCGAGAAACATTAGCCTCTGCGTATAAGATAGCACCAAAAGAATTCGCAACAACAAACTGCGAAGGCTAACACGCGCATCCGGCCGTTCACCTGCAGTAGCAATTAAATGCAAGATCAGCGTCTGGAGCGCTTTTGTGGGAGCGACGATGGCAGAGGCAGCAACGGGGGGGTATAAATACCACCAAATTTTTACTTTAAATTTAGAACCGATTTTTGTCAAAAAAAAAGACGGCCCTCCGGTCTGAACTACCTACTTGTGAAAATAAATAACAAACGTTTGATTTAACTGGCGCCCAACGTTAAAAGGGTCCTGCCGCGGAAAAAAATTCCTTCATCGTAACAAAAATCCTGTAAGTCCACCCCATAGGCTGCACTGATTACGATACGCGAAAACGCAAACCTGTAGGCTGCCATGGTTCGCGAACGGAAAAAAAACAACATATCTGTAAGAGCACCCCATTGGCTGCCAAGATCACCGTGGGACGGATCCTGCAAAGAAAGGACTCCCTTAAATCGGCTTACAGGCTATCGCCGTCCAGACGACTGGACGGGAGTGTTACGAAGATACACCAGTAGCCCCCAGGAGCAAAAAGGGAGAATACCAAATAACCGGTCCAGGATGTATTTTAAACTGTAAGTTAATAAAGTTAAGAAATAAGAAAAAAATATTTGAAAACATACAAAATCTATACGAGAAAAACCGTGAAAATATAAATTTTGTTTAACATACAAAAATATATATGAGAAATACTTTGAAAATATATTATATAAAATTTTCTAACAAAAACAAGTAATGTAGCAGCAGTCGAGTTTCCCGATTGCAAAATACCCTGTACCCTTAGACATGCTTACAATTTATTTATTTACTTTTACAAATCGTGTATGGCTGTGTAAAATGAATTAATGTTTAATTCGGTTGCGATAGCTTGGAGAACAAAAAAGTTTTCCATACAAAGACTTGAAATCTGATTGATCGTTTGTATGGCAGCTATATGATATAGTGGTCCGATCCGACCGATAAACGATTTTAAACTAATCTGCGTGCAACAAAAATAATGATCTAATTAATTCCTGCATGACAATCATATTGACGTCCTGCTACTGTCGGAAACACATCTCACTGCTAAGTACAACTTTCAAATTAGTGGCTTTTTGTTCTACGGAACAAATTAACCGGTATCCTGATTAGAAATTGCACCAAAAACCACTGCCATAGCCAGTTTGCGAACAACTACTTGCAGGCCACATCTATAAACGGACAACTAAGAAGCACACCCACTGGTAATCACGCCGCGTCACCCATAAAGGGAAACAGTTGTATAACGCCATCATAAAGGCAAACAGAAAGCTTGACTACGTCTCTTCAGGCAGACCATCATCGGTCATAGTAATGAGACCAAAAGCAGGCAACGACCACTCAGTTACCTCATCGTCTATAAGCCTATTGTCTTGTCTCTCAAAACTATTTGAAAAATGTCTGATGACCCGAATAACCCCCTACCTGAGGATACGTAATCTTATTCCAGTTCCAGTTCGCGCATCAGTTCGGTTTTCGAGAGAAACATGGAACCATTGAACAAGTCAATCGAATAACATCAGAAATACGATCTGCTTTTTAAAAGGAGAATATTGCACTGCAATATTTCTGGATATCTGTCAGGCTTTTGACAAGGTCTGGCTAGATGGAATAATGCTCAAAATTAAAACAATGCTTTCCCAAAACACCCTCAAACTCCTGAAGTCGTATCTCTGCAACACAACCTTTGCTGTGAGATGCAGCTTTGACATGTCCGACGACCACGCTATAAACGCTGGAGTTCCCCAAGGTGGCGTACTTTATAGCAGAAATTTATATAGAAGACATACCCACAAGCAGATTACTAACAACTTCTACTTTTGCCGACGACACAGCGATTTTAAGTCGATTCAAATGCGCTGTACAACGTACAACTTAACTCTCTTCTCACCTAGTGGCCATGGACAAGTGGCTATCTTACTGACGAATCAAAATAAACGAACAAAACAAATACACTGAATCGGCAAGACTGTCCTTCGATCACCTTAAACAACACCATACTCTCGGTCATCCCTCTGTCTGGACTACAGGGTCCTATTCTACAACTCCGTACTAAAACAAATTTGGTCGTACGGCTCCAACATATGGGGAAGTGCCAGCAGTAGTAACATTGATATCATGCAAAGGGCTCAATCAAAGATACTGAGAACAATCACTGGACCACCATGGTATATCCAAAATGAAAGTATTCAAAGATACCTTAACATTAGATCCGTCAGACAAAACTCAACAAAAACAAAAGTACGTGAGCGAAATAACTTCACACCATAAAAACCTTGGGAGGAGTTTAACGAGAAGTTTAAGTCTTAAGAACACACTTCAAAAGACTGTTAAGTATTGCATATATTTAAGAATTGCTAAATTATTCTTAGTCTTATTATTCTCAATAAATAGAGCAGTCATAGAAAAAAACAAGTGAGAAAAGTTATCTTCGGCTTGCCGAAGATGGTATACCCTTGAAAACAAAAAAGTTTTCCATACAAAGACTTTTTTTCATATCGGTCGTTTGTATGGCAGCTATATGATATAGTGGTCCGATCGGGACCAAACTTTCACAAATCGTGTATGGCTATATCAAATAAATAAATGTTTAATTCGGTTGTAATAGGTTGGAAAACAAAAAAATTTTCCATACAAAGACTTGTTTTCATATCGGTCGTTTGTATGGCAGCTATATGATATAGTGATCCGATCCGGATCAACCTTTCACAAATCATGTATGGCTTTGTCATTTGAATAAGTGTTGAATTCGGTTGCAATAGCTTGGAAAACAAAAAAGTTTTCCATACAAAGACTTGTTTTCATATCGGTCGTTTGTATGGCAGCACGACGAAACTTTTACAAATCATGTATGGCTATGTCATATGAATAAATGTTGAATTCATTTGCAATAGCTTGGAAAACAAAAAAATTTCACATACAAAGACTTGTTTTCATATCGATCGTTTGTATGGCAGCTATATGATATAGTGGTCCGATCCGACAGATTTTTAAAGTTGATCCGCCTGCAACAAAAATAATGATCTGGTAAAAATTTAAAAACGCTAGCTTTAAAACTACTGTCTATTTTTTGCATAGAAACAGACGGACAGACGGACAGAGGGACAGACGGACGAACGGACATAGCTATATCGACTCGGCTGTTGATGCTGATCAAGAATATATATACTTTGTGGGGTCGGAGATGCTTCCTTTAATGCGTTACACATTTCTGGACAAAAATTTTAATACCCTTTTCAAGGGTATAAAAATATTGTCAAATTTTATAACAGTTATATCAATATTAGTTACGAAAATAATTTCCTCATTTATGTTTGTCGAATTGATATTAACAGTTTCCGATTAAAATGTGTCAAATTCTTTCAGCCGAATGCCGAATCGCAATGACAAAAATACTTTCACTAACCTAAGTGACAATGTTGCCCACTATGATTGGTTTTTTTTTTACGATCCTTTTTTATTGGGATGTTTTGTGTTTTTATACGTATGTTTTTTATTTATGTTGGGAAACAATTGTTCACTTTTGAGGTAATTTATTTTATTTATTAAAAAGTATATTTTGCTTGATTTAAATTCGTTGTTTTTTCTGGCTTGAGTGTTTGATGCATTTTTTCCTCCATTTTGTTTCAAACTTTTTCGCTTACAGTACCAAAGGGTGTGTGGTTGGCATCCTATATGGGGCGGAATTTTTCCACTTTGGTGATTTCTTTTCTTTTTTTTGGACCTCTACATAGGAGGTCCATTCATACGCCAAAGATGTACTCTGGAAACTGGTACTAGAGAGCCTGCTCCCTTGAAGCGTAATTTGGATTGGGTTTCTATTTGTTTTGTTTTTTGTAGCTGTGTGTTTTGTAGCGACCGTAGAAGGCTGGGATCTCCACACTAAAGTATTTCACTTCAAAGATCGTTTTATCGCGAGTTGTTTTTATCATTATTAAATTGTAGACCACTTAGAAGCAGCTTTGATCTATCGTGGCCAAAATTAAACGATACGCGAACGTAGAACGGTTTTACTTTTTTGTAACGCGATCGGTCCCTGCTCGGTCGCCAATTACTAAACTGAAGGTTTACTAAAAAATAAATACACGAAATATAATTATATTTCAATTATATGTGTTTATTTGCAGTCAAATATTACTTGCGCTTAGTTGGGATTATTTTAGACCCCTTTTAAAAAATTGTGTTCTTCCCTAAATAAGCTGTGTTCTGAGAGTTTATCGTTGGCGGCGCAGTAGCGACGTCGCCATTGGTGGGACGTGGCATCAGGCGTTTTCAGCGGAATAGCGTTCTCTGCACCGCTTCTTGGTAAGCAAAGCACAGCGAGTGTGGTGAAGTGGAAAGGAGACTCTCGATCAGCAGGTACATATTTCGGTGGTCGCTGTTACAATCGTTGCGGGTGACAGCGCGTTGAGGTGTGCGCTTTTTTTTTAGAATGTGGCAGATGACAAAAAAAAAGCTCATTCGTCTGTTCTAGAATTTGTTATTTACTTATATGAAGTTGTGTGACCTTCTCAAGTGCACTTTCTTTAAAGGGATCGGTCATATACTAGTTTTATTATTGGATTGGTTGTAAGTTTGAACACCTTTTCATTCTTCCAATATTTTTATACCTCCACATGTTCATGGCTTGAAAAGCAGTAGGGCCATAGAGCCTCGGGTCGGGTGAATAAATCGGTTCAAAAACGTGTGAGAAAGGGAATTGTCAGTTAGACCCCTAAAACTTAATAGACGTTCCAACTGTATGTTTTAAAAAGTTTAAGAATCAGAATCTTTTTGGGTTGAAATGGAAATAAGAAGTAGTTGGCGATTTAAAGTCGAAGGTAACACTAAAATAAATAATCGATCTGCCGGAACTAGGAATATTGTAAATCAGTTCAGAATGCGCAACCGGAACGGATGACAAAATTTTAATTGCTTAGCATATTGTAGCAACTAGAAATCGAGAAACATTAGCCTCTGCGTATAAGATAGCACCAAAAGAATTCGCAACAACAAACTGCGAAGGCTAACACGCGCATCCGGCCGTTCACCTGCAGTAGCAATTAAATGCAAGATCAGCGTCTGGAGCGCTTTTGTGGGAGCGACGATGGCAGAGGCAGCAACGGGGGGGTATAAATACCACCAAATTTTTACTTTAAATTTAGAACCGATTTTTGTCAAAAAAAAGACGGCCCTCCGGTCTGAACTACCTACTTGTGAAAATAAATAACAAACGTTTGATTTAACTGGCGCCCAACGTTAAAAGGGTCCTGCCGCGGAAAAAATTCCTTCATCGTAACAAAAATCCTGTAAGTCCACCCCATAGGCTGCACTGATTACGATACGCGAAAACGCAAACCTGTAGGCTGCCATGGTTCGCGAACGGAAAAAAAACAACATATCTGTAAGAGCACCCCATTGGCTGCCAAGATCACCGTGGGACGGATCCTGCAAAGAAAGGACTCCCTTAAATCGGCTTACAGGCTATCGCCGTCCAGACGACTGGACGGGAGTGTTACGAAGATACACCAGTAGCCCCCAGGAGCAAAAAAGGGAGAATACCAAATAACCGGTCCAGGATGTATTTTAAACTGTAAGTTAATAAAGTTAAGAAATAAGAAAAAAATATTTGAAAAACATACAAAATCTATACGAGAAAAACCGTGAAAATATAAATTTTGTTTAACATACAAAAATATATATGAGAAATACTTTGAAAATATATTATATAAAATTTTCTAACAAAAACAAGTAATGTAGCAGCAGTCGAGTTTCCCGATTGCAAAATACCCTGTACCCTTAGACATGCTTACAATTTATTTATTTACTTTTACAAATCGTGTATGGCTGTGTAAAATGAATTAATGTTTAATTCGGTTGCGATAGCTTGGAGAACAAAAAAGTTTTCCATACAAAGACTTGAAATCTGATTGATCGTTTGTATGGCAGCTATATGATATAGTGGTCCGATCCGACCGATAAACGATTTTAAACTAATCTGCGTGCAACAAAAATAATGATCTAATTAATTCCTGCATGACAATCATATTGACGTCCTGCTACTGTCGGAAACACATCTCACTGCTAAGTACAACTTTCAAATTAGTGGCTTTTTGTTCTACGGAACAAATTAACCGGTATCCTGATTAGAAATTGCACCAAAAACCACTGCCATAGCCAGTTTGCGAACAACTACTTGCAGGCCACATCTATAAACGGACAACTAAGAAGCACACCCACTGGTAATCACGCCGCGTCACCCATAAAGGGAAACAGTTGTATAACGCCATCATAAAGGCAAACAGAAAGCTTGACAACGTCTCTTCAGGCAGACCATCATCGGTCATAGTAATGAGACCAAAAGCAGGCAACGACCACTCAGTTACCTCATCGTCTATAAGCCTATTGTCTTGTCTCTCAAAACTATTTGAAAAATGTCTGATGACCCGAATAACCCCCTACCTGAGGATACGTAATCTTATTCCAGTTCCAGTTCGCGCATCAGTTCGGTTTTCGAAAGAAACATGGAACCATTGAACAAGTCAATCGAATAACATCAGAAATACGATCTGCTTTTTAAAAAGGAGAATATTGCACTGCAATATTTCTGGATGTCTGTCAGGCTTTTGACAAGGTCTGGCTAGATGGAATAATGCTCAAAATTAAAACAATGCTTTCCCAAAACACCCTCAAACTCCTGAAGTCGTATCTCTGCAACACAACCTTTGCTGTGAGATGCAGCTTTGACATGTCCGACGACCACGCTATAAACGCTGGAGTTCCCCAAGGTGGCGTACTTTATAGCAGAAATTTATATAGAAGACATACCCACAAGCAGATTACTAACAACTTCTACTTTTGCCGACGACACAGCGATTTTAAGTCGATTCAAATGCGCTGTACAACGTACAACTTAACTCTCTTCTCACCTAGTGGCCATGGACAAGTGGCTATCTTACTGACGAATCAAAATAAACGAACAAAACAAATACACTGAATCGGCAAGACTGTCCTTCGATCACCTTAAACAACACCATACTCTCGGTCATCCCTCTGTCTGGACTACAGGGTCCTACTCTACAACTCCGTACTAAAACAAATTTGGTCGTACGGCTCCAACATATGGGGAAGTGCCAGCAGTAGTAACATTGATATCATGCAAAGGGCTCAATCAAAGATACTGAGAACAATCACTGGATCACCATGGTATATCCAAAATGAAAGTATTCAAAGATACCTTAACATTAGATCCGTCAGACAAAACTCAACAAAAACAAAAGTACGTGAGCGAAATAACTTCACACCATAAAAACCTTGGGAGGAGTTTAACGAGAAGTTTAAGTCTTAAGAACACACTTCAAAAGACTGTTAAGTATTGCATATATTTAAGAATTGCTAAATTATTCTTAGTCTTATTATTCTCAATAAATAGAGCAGTCATAGAAAAAAACAAGTGAGAAAAGTTATCTTCGGCTTGCCGAAGATGGTATACCCTTGAAAACAAAAAGTTTTCCATACAAAGACTTTTTTTCATATCGGTCGTTTGTATGGCAGCTATATGATATAGTGGTCCGATCGGGACCAAACTTTCACAAATCGTGTATGGCTATATCAAATAAATAAATGTTGAATTCGGTTGTAATAGGTTGGAAAACAAAAAAATTTTCCATACAAAGACTTGTTTTCATATCGGTCGTTTGTATGGCAGCTATATGATATAGTGATCCGATCCGGATCAACCTTTCACAAATCATGTATGGCTTTGTCATTTGAATAAGTGTTGAATTCGGTTGCAATAGCTTGGAAAACAAAAAAGTTTTCCATACAAAGACTTGTTTTCATATCGGTCGTTTGTATGGCAGCTATATGATATAGTGGTCCGATCCGGACGAAACTTTTACAAATCATGTATGGCTATGTCATATGAATAAATGTTGAATTCATTTGCAATAGCTTGGAAAACAAAAAAATTTCACATACAAAGACTTGTTTTCATATCGATCGTTTGTATGGCAGCTATATGATATAGTGGTCCGATCCGACAGATTTTTAAAGTTGATCCGCCTGCAACAAAAATAATGATCTGGTAAAAATTTAAAAACGCTAGCTTTCAAACTACTGTCTATTTTTTGCATAGAAACAGACGGACAGACGGACAGAGGGACAGACGGACAAACGGACATAGCTATATCGACTCGGCTGTTGATGCTGATCAAGAATATATATACTTTGTGGGGTCGGAGATGCTTCCTTTAATGCGTTACACATTTCTGGACAAAAATTATAATACCCTTTTCAAGGGTATAAAAATATTGTCAAATTTTATAACAGTTATATCAATATTAGTTACGAAAATAATTTCCTCATTTATGTTTGTCGAATTGATATTAACAGTTTCCGATTAAAATGTGTCAAATTCTTTCAGCCGAATGCCGAATCGCAATGACAAAAATACTTTCACTAACCTAAGTGACAATGTTGCCCACTATGATTGGTTTTTTTTTTACGATCCTTTTTTATTGGGATGTTTTGTGTTTTTATACGTATGTTTTTTATTTATGTTGGGAAACAATTGTTCACTTTTGAGGTAATTTATTTTATTTATTAAAAAGTATATTTTGCTTGATTTAAATTCGTTGTTTTTTCTGGCTTGAGTGTTTGATGCATTTTTTCCTCCATTTTGTTTCAAACTTTTTCGCTTACAGTACCAAAGGGTGTGTGGTTGGCATCCTATATGGGGCGGAATTTTTCCACTTTGGTGATTTCTTTTCTTTTTTTTGGACCTCTACATAGGAGGTCCATTCATACGCCAAAGATGTACTCTGGAAACTGGTACTAGAGAGCCTGCTCCCTTGAAGCGTAATTTGGATTGGGTTTCTATTTGTTTTGTTTTTTGTAGCTGTGTGTTTTGTAGCGACCGTAGAAGGCTGGGATCTCCACACTAAAGTATTTCACTTCAAAGATCGTTTTATCGCGAGTTGTTTTTATTATTATTAAATTGTAGACCACTTAGAAGCAGCTTTGATCTATCGTGGCCAAAATTAAACGATACGCGAACGTAGAACGGTTTTACTTTTTTGTAACGCGATCGGTCCCTGCTCGGTCGCCAATTACTAAACTGAAGGTTTACTAAAAAATAAATACACGAAATATAATTATATTTCAATTATATGTGTTTATTTGCAGTCAAATATTACTTGCGCTTAGTTGGGATTATTTTAGACCCCTTTTAAAAAATTGTGTTCTTCCCTAAATAAGCTGTGTTCTGAGAGTTTATCGTTGGCGGCGCAGTAGCGACGTCGCCATTGGTGGGACGTGGCATCAGGCGTTTTCAGCGGAATAGCGTTCTCTGCACCGCTTCTTGGTAAGCAAAGCACAGCGAGTGTGGTGAAGTGGAAAGGAGACTCTCGATCAGCAGGTACATATTTCGGTGGTCGCTGTTACAATCGTTGCGGGTGACAGCGCGTTGAGGTGTGCGCTTTTTTTTTAGAATGTGGCAGATGACAAAAAAAAAGCTCATTCGTCTGTTCTAGAATTTGTTATTTACTTATATGAAGTTGTGTGACCTTCTCAAGTGCACTTTCTTTAAAGGGATCGGTCATATACTAGTTTTATTATTGGATTGGTTGTAAGTTTGAACACCTTTTCATTCTTCCAATATTTTTATACCTCCACATGTTCATGGCTTGAAAAGCAGTAGGGCCATAGAGCCTCGGGTCGGGTGAATAAATCGGTTCAAAAACGTGTGAGAAAGGGAATTGTCAGTTAGACCCCTAAAACTTAATAGACGTTCCAACTGTATGTTTAAAAAAGTTTAAGAATCAAAATCTTTTTGGGTTGAAATGGAAATAAGAAGTAGTTGGCGATTTAAAGTCGAAGGTAACACTAAAATAAATAATCGATCTGCCGGAACTAGGAATATTGTAAATCAGTTCAGAATGCGCAACCGGAACGGATGACAAAATTTTAATTGCTTAGCATATTGTAGCAACTAGAAATCGAGAAACATTAGCCTCTGCGTATAAGATAGCACCAAAAGAATTCGCAACAACAAACTGCGAAGGCTAACACGCGCATCCGGCCGTTCACCTGCAGTAGCAATTAAATGCAAGATCAGCGTCTGGAGCGCTTTTGTGGGAGCGACGATGGCAGAGGCAGCAACGGGGGGGTATAAATACCACCAAATTTTTACTTTAAATTTAGAACCGATTTTTGTCAAAAAAAAAGACGGCCCTCCGGTCTGAACTACCTACTTGTGAAAATAAATAACAAACGTTTGATTTAACTGGCGCCCAACGTTAAAAGGGTCCTGCCGCGGAAAAAATTCCTTCATCGTAACAAAAATCCTGTAAGTCCACCCCATAGGCTGCACTGATTACGATACGCGAAAACGCAAACCTGTAGGCTGCCATGGTTCGCGAACGGAAAAAAACAACATATCTGTAAGAGCACCCCATTGGCTGCCAAGATCACCGTGGGACGGATCCTGCAAAGAAAGGACTCCCTTAAATCGGCTTACAGGCTATCGCCGTCCAGACGACTGGACGGGAGTGTTACGAAGATACACCAGTAGCCCCCAGGAGCAAAAAAGGGAGAATACCAAATAACCGGTCCAGGATGTATTTTAAACTGTAAGTTAATAAAGTTAAGAAATAAGAAAAAATATTTGAAAAACATACAAAATCTATACGAGAAAAACCGTGAAAATATAAATTTTGTTTAACATACAAAAATATATATGAGAAATACTTTGAAAATATATTATATAAAATTTTCTAACAAAAACAAGTAATGTAGCAGCAGTCGAGTTTCCCGATTGCAAAATACCCTGTACCCTTAGACATGCTTACAATTTATTTATTTACTTTTACAAATCGTGTATGGCTGTGTAAAATGAATTAATGTTTAATTCGGTTGCGATAGCTTGGAGAACAAAAAAGTTTTCCATACAAAGACTTGAAATCTGATTGATCGTTTGTATGGCAGCTATATGATATAGTGGTCCGATCCGACCGATAAACGATTTTAAACTAATCTGCGTGCAACAAAAATAATGATCTAATTAATTCCTGCATGACAATCATATTGACGTCCTGCTACTGTCGGAAACACATCTCACTGCTAAGTACAACTTTCAAATTAGTGGCTTTTTGTTCTACGGAACAAATTAACCGGTATCCTGATTAGAAATTGCACCAAAAACCACTGCCATAGCCAGTTTGCGAACAACTACTTGCAGGCCACATCTATAAACGGACAACTAAGAAGCACACCCACTGGTAATCACGCCGCGTCACCCATAAAGGGAAACAGTTGTATAACGCCATCATAAAGGCAAACAGAAAGCTTGACTACGTCTCTTCAGGCAGACCATCATCGGTCATAGTAATGAGACCAAAAGCAGGCAACGACCACTCAGTTACCTCATCGTCTATAAGCCTATTGTCTTGTCTCTCAAAACTATTTGAAAAATGTCTGATGACCCGAATAACCCCCTACCTGAGGATACGTAATCTTATTCCAGTTCCAGTTCGCGCATCAGTTCGGTTTTCGAGAGAAACATGGAACCATTGAACAAGTCAATCGAATAACATCAGAAATACGATCTGCTTTTTAAAAGGAGAATATTGCACTGCAATATTTCTGGATGTCTGTCAGGCTTTTGACAAGGTCTGGCTAGATGGAATAATGCTCAAAATTAAAACAATGCTTTCCCAAAACACCCTCAAACTCCTGAAGTCGTATCTCTGCAACACAACCTTTGCTGTGAGATGCAGCTTTGACATGTCCGACGACCACGCTATAATCGCTGGAGTTCCCCAAGGTGGCGTACTTTATAGCAGAAATTTATATAGAAGACATACCCACAAGCAGATTACTAACAACTTCTACTTTTGCCGACGACACAGCGATTTTAAGTCGATTCAAATGCGCTGTACAACGTACAACTTAACTCTCTTCTCACCTAGTGGCCATGGACAAGTGGCTATCTTACTGACGAATCAAAATAAACGAACAAAACAAATACACTGAATCGGCAAGACTGTCCTTCGATCACCTTAAACAACACCATACTCTCGGTCATCCCTCTGTCTGGACTACAGGGTCCTATTCTACAACTCCGTACTAAAACAAATTTGGTCGTACGGCTCCAACATATGGGGAAGTGCCAGCAGTAGTAACATTGATATCATGCAAAGGGCTCAATCAAAGATACTGAGAACAATCACTGGATCACCATGGTATATCCAAAATGAAAGTATTCAAAGATACCTTAACATTAGATCCGTCAGACAAAACTCAACAAAAACAAAAGTACGTGAGCGAAATAACTTCACACCATAAAAACCTTGGGAGGAGTTTAACGAGAAGTTTAAGTCTTAAGAACACACTTCAAAAGACTGTTAAGTATTGCATATATTTAAGAATTGCTAAATTATTCTTAGTCTTATTATTCTCAATAAATAGAGCAGTCATAGAAAAAAACAAGTGAGAAAAGTTATCTTCGGCTTGCCGAAGATGGTATACCCTTGAAAACAAAAAAGTTTTCCATACAAAGACTTTTTTCATATCGGTCGTTTGTATGGCAGCTATATGATATAGTGGTCCGATCGGGACCAAACTTTCACAAATCGTGTATGGCTATATCAAATAAATAAATGTTTAATTCGGTTGTAATAGGTTGGAAAACAAAAAAATTTTCCATACAAAGACTTGTTTTCATATCGGTCGTTTGTATGGCAGCTATATGATATAGTGATCCGATCCGGATCAACCTTTCACAAATCATGTATGGCTTTGTCATTTGAATAAGTGTTGAATTCGGTTGCAATAGCTTGGAAAACAAAAAAGTTTTCCATACAAAGACTTGTTTTCATATCGGTCGTTTGTATGGCAGCACGACGAAACTTTTACAAATCATGTATGGCTATGTCATATGAATAAATGTTGAATTCATTTGCAATAGCTTGGAAAACAAAAAAATTTCACATACAAAGACTTGTTTTCATATCGATCGTTTGTATGGCAGCTATATGATATAGTGGTCCGATCCGACAGATTTTTAAAGTTGATCCGCCTGCAACAAAAATAATGATCTGGTAAAAATTTAAAAACGCTAGCTTTAAAACTACTGTCTATTTTTTGCATAGAAACAGACGGACAGACGGACAGAGGGACAGACGGACGAACGGACATAGCTATATCGACTCGGCTGTTGATGCTGATCAAGAATATATATACTTTGTGGGGTCGGAGATGCTTCCTTTAATGCGTTACACATTTCTGGACAAAAATTATAATACCCTTTTCAAGGGTATAAAAATATTGTCAAATTTTATAACAGTTATATCAATATTAGTTACGAAAATAATTTCCTCATTTATGTTTGTCGAATTGATATTAACAGTTTCCGATTAAAATGTGTCAAATTCTTTCAGCCGAATGCCGAATCGCAATGACAAAAATACTTTCACTAACCTAAGTGACAATGTTGCCCACTATGATTGGTTTTTTTTTTACGATCCTTTTTTATTGGGATGTTTTGTGTTTTTATACGTATGTTTTTATTTATGTTGGGAAACAATTGTTCACTTTTGAGGTAATTTATTTTATTTATTAAAAAGTATATTTTGTTTGATTTAAATTCGTTGTTTTTTCTGGCTTGAGTGTTTGATGCATTTTTTCCTCCATTTTGTTTCAAACTTTTTCGCTTACAGTACCAAAGGGTGTGTGGTTGGCATCCTATATGGGGCGGAATTTTTCCACTTTGGTGATTTCTTTTCTTTTTTTTGGACCTCTACATAGGAGGTCCATTCATACGCCAAAGATGTACTCTGGAAACTGGTACTAGAGAGCCTGCTCCCTTGAAGCGTAATTTGGATTGGGTTTCTATTTGTTTTGTTTTTTGTAGCTGTGTGTTTTGTAGCGACCGTAGAAGGCTGGGATCTCCACACTAAAGTATTTCACTTCAAAGATCGTTTTATCGCGAGTTGTTTTTATTATTATTAAATTGTAGACCACTTAGAAGCAGCTTTGATCTATCGTGGCCAAAATTAAACGATACGCGAACGTAGAACGGTTTTACTTTTTTGTAACGCGATCGGTCCCTGCTCGGTCGCCAATTACTAAACTGAAGGTTTACTAAAAAATAAATACACGAAATATAATTATATTTCAATTATATGTGTTTATTTGCAGTCAAATATTACTTGCGCTTAGTTGGGATTATTTTAGACCCCTTTTAAAAAATTGTGTTCTTCCCTAAATAAGCTGTGTTCTGAGAGTTTATCGTTGGCGGCGCAGTAGCGACGTCGCCATTGGTGGGACGTGGCATCAGGCGTTTTCAGCGGAATAGCGTTCTCTGCACCGCTTCTTGGTAAGCAAAGCACAGCGAGTGTGGTGAAGTGGAAAGGAGACTCTCGATCAGCAGGTACATATTTCGGTGGTCGCTGTTACAATCGTTGCGGGTGACAGCGCGTTGAGGTGTGCGCTTTTTTTTTAGAATGTGGCAGATGACAAAAAAAAAGCTCATTCGTCTGTTCTAGAATTTGTTATTTACTTATATGAAGTTGTGTGACCTTCTCAAGTGCATTTTCTTTAAAGGGATCGGTCATATACTAGTTTTATTATTGGATTGGTTGTAAGTTTGAACACCTTTTCATTCTTCCAATATTTTTATACCTCCACATGTTCATGGCTTGAAAAGCAGTAGGGCCATAGAGCCTCGGGTCGGGTGAATAAATCGGTTCAAAAACGTGTGAGAAAGGGAATTGTCAGTTAGACCCCTAAAACTTAATAGACGTTCCAACTGTATGTTTTAAAAAGTTTAAGAATCAGAATCTTTTTGGGTTGAAATGGAAATAAGAAGTAGTTGGCGATTTAAAGTCGAAGGTAACACTAAAATAAATAATCGATCTGCCGGAACTAGGAATATTGTAAATCAGTTCAGAATGCGCAACCGGAACGGATGACAAAATTTTAATTGCTTAGCATATTGTAGCAACTAGAAATCGAGAAACATTAGCCTCTGCGTATAAGATAGCACCAAAAGAATTCGCAACAACAAACTGCGAAGGCTAACACGCGCATCCGGCCGTTCACCTGCAGTAGCAATTAAATGCAAGATCAGCGTCTGGAGCGCTTTTGTGGGAGCGACGATGGCAGAGGCAGCAACGGGGGGGTATAAATACCACCAAATTTTTACTTTAAATTTAGAACCGATTTTTGTCAAAAAAAAAGACGGCCCTCCGGTCTGAACTACCTACTTGTGAAAATAAATAACAAACGTTTGATTTAACTGGCGCCCAACGTTAAAAGGGTCCTGCCGCGGAAAAAATTCCTTCATCGTAACAAAAATCCTGTAAGTCCACCCCATAGGCTGCACTGATTACGATACGCGAAAACGCAAACCTGTAGGCTGCCATGGTTCGCGAACGGAAAAAAAACAACATATCTGTAAGAGCACCCCATTGGCTGCCAAGATCACCGTGGGACGGATCCTGCAAAGAAAGGACTCCCTTAAATCGGCTTACAGGCTATCGCCGTCCAGACGACTGGACGGGAGTGTTACGAAGATACACCAGTAGCCCCCAGGAGCAAAAAAGGGAGAATACCAAATAACCGGTCCAGGATGTATTTTAAACTGTAAGTTAATAAAGTTAAGAAATAAGAAAAAAATATTTGAAAAACATACAAAATCTATACGAGAAAAACCGTGAAAATATAAATTTTGTTTAACATACAAAAATATATATGAGAAATACTTTGAAAATATATTATATAAAATTTTCTAACAAAAACAAGTAATGTAGCAGCAGTCGAGTTTCCCGATTGCAAAATACCCTGTACCCTTAGACATGCTTACAATTTATTTATTTACTTTTACAAATCGTGTATGGCTGTGTAAAATGAATTAATGTTTAATTCGGTTGCGATAGCTTGGAGAACAAAAAAGTTTTCCATACAAAGACTTGAAATCTGATTGATCGTTTGTATGGCAGCTATATGATATAGTGGTCCGATCCGACCGATAAACGATTTTAAACTAATCTGCGTGCAACAAAAATAATGATCTAATTAATTCCTGCATGACAATCATATTGACGTCCTGCTACTGTCGGAAACACATCTCACTGCTAAGTACAACTTTCAAATTAGTGGCTTTTTGTTCTACGGAACAAATTAACCTATATCCTGATTAGAAATTGCACCAAAAACCACTGCCATAGCCAGTTTGCGAACAACTACTTGCAGGCCACATCTATAAACGGACAACTAAGAAGCACACCCACTGGTAATCACGCCGCGTCACCCATAAAGGGAAACAGTTGTATAACGCCATCATAAAGGCAAACAGAAAGCTTGACTACGTCTCTTCAGGCAGACCATCATCGGTCATAGTAATGAGACCAAAAGCAGGCAACGACCACTCAGTTACCTCATCGTCTATAAGCCTATTGTCTTGTCTCTCAAAACTATTTGAAAAATGTCTGATGACCCGAATAACCCCCTACCTGAGGATACGTAATCTTATTCCAGTTCCAGTTCGCGCATCAGTTCGGTTTTCGAAAGAAACATGGAACCATTGAACAAGTCAATCGAATAACATCAGAAATACGATCTGCTTTTTAAAAAGGAGAATATTGCACTGCAATATTTCTGGATGTCTGTCAGGCTTTTGACAAGGTCTGGCTAGATGGAATAATGCTCAAAATTAAAACAATGCTTTCCCAAAACACCCTCAAACTCCTGAAGTCGTATCTCTGCAACACAACCTTTGCTGTGAGATGCAGCTTTGACATGTCCGACGACCACGCTATAAACGCTGGAGTTCCCCAAGGTGGCGTACTTTATAGCAGAAATTTATATAGAAGACATACCCACAAGCAGATTACTAACAACTTCTACTTTTGCCGACGACACAGCGATTTTAAGTCGATTCAAATGCGCTGTACAACGTACAACTTAACTCTCTTCTCACCTAGTGGCCATGGACAAGTGGCTATCTTACTGACGAATCAAAATAAACGAACAAAACAAATACACTGAATCGGCAAGACTGTCCTTCGATCACCTTAAACAACACCATACTCTCGGTCATCCCTCTGTCTGGACTACAGGGTCCTACTCTACAACTCCGTACTAAAACAAATTTGGTCGTACGGCTCCAACATATGGGGAAGTGCCAGCAGTAGTAACATTGATATCATGCAAAGGGCTCAATCAAAGATACTGAGAACAATCACTGGATCACCATGGTATATCCAAAATGAAAGTATTCAAAGATACCTTAACATTAGATCCGTCAGACAAAACTCAACAAAAACAAAAGTACGTGAGCGAAATAACTTCACACCATAAAAACCTTGGGAGGAGTTTAACGAGAAGTTTAAGTCTTAAGAACACACTTCAAAAGACTGTTAAGTATTGCATATATTTAAGAATTGCTAAATTATTCTTAGTCTTATTATTCTCAATAAATAGAGCAGTCATAGAAAAAAACAAGTGAGAAAAGTTATCTTCGGCTTGCCGAAGATGGTATACCCTTGAAAACAAAAAAGTTTTCCATACAAAGACTTTTTTTCATATCGGTCGTTTGTATGGCAGCTATATGATATAGTGGTCCGATCGGGACCAAACTTTCACAAATCGTGTATGGCTATATCAAATAAATAAATGTTGAATTCGGTTGTAATAGGTTGGAAAACAAAAAAATTTTCCATACAAAGACTTGTTTTCATATCGGTCGTTTGTATGGCAGCTATATGATATAGTGATCCGATCCGGATCAACCTTTCACAAATCATGTATGGCTTTGTCATTTGAATAAGTGTTGAATTCGGTTGCAATAGCTTGGAAAACAAAAAAGTTTTCCATACAAAGACTTGTTTTCATATCGGTCGTTTGTATGGCAGCTATATGATATAGTGGTCCGATCCGGACGAAACTTTTACAAATCATGTATGGCTATGTCATATGAATAAATGTTGAATTCATTTGCAATAGCTTGGAAAACAAAAAAATTTCACATACAAAGACTTGTTTTCATATCGATCGTTTGTATGGCAGCTATATGATATAGTGGTCCGATCCGACAGATTTTTAAAGTTGATCCGCCTGCAACAAAAATAATGATCTGGTAAAAATTTAAAAACGCTAGCTTTCAAACTACTGTCTATTTTTTGCATAGAAACAGACGGACAGACGGACAGAGGGACAGACGGACAAACGGACATAGCTATATCGACTCGGCTGTTGATGCTGATCAAGAATATATATACTTTGTGGGGTCGGAGATGCTTCCTTTAATGCGTTACACATTTCTGGACAAAAATTATAATACCCTTTTCAAGGGTATAAAAATATTGTCAAATTTTATAACAGTTATATCAATATTAGTTACGAAAATAATTTCCTCATTTATGTTTGTCGAATTGATATTAACAGTTTCCGATTAAAATGTGTCAAATTCTTTCAGCCGAATGCCGAATCGCAATGACAAAAATACTTTCACTAACCTAAGTGACAATGTTGCCCACTATGATTGGTTTTTTTTTTACGATCCTTTTTTATTGGGATGTTTTGTGTTTTTATACGTATGTTTTTTATTTATGTTGGGAAACAATTGTTCACTTTTGAGGTAATTTATTTTATTTATTAAAAAGTATATTTTGCTTGATTTAAATTCGTTGTTTTTTCTGGCTTGAGTGTTTGATGCATTTTTTCCTCCATTTTGTTTCAAACTTTTTCGCTTACAGTACCAAAGGGTGTGTGGTTGGCATCCTATATGGGGCGGAATTTTTCCACTTTGGTGATTTCTTTTCTTTTTTTTGGACCTCTACATAGGAGGTCCATTCATACGCCAAAGATGTACTCTGGAAACTGGTACTAGAGAGCCTGCTCCCTTGAAGCGTAATTTGGATTGGGTTTCTATTTGTTTTGTTTTTTGTAGCTGTGTGTTTTGTAGCGACCGTAGAAGGCTGGGATCTCCACACTAAAGTATTTCACTTCAAAGATCGTTTTATCGCGAGTTGTTTTTATTATTATTAAATTGTAGACCACTTAGAAGCAGCTTTGATCTATCGTGGCCAAAATTAAACGATACGCGAACGTAGAACGGTTTTACTTTTTTGTAACGCGATCGGTCCCTGCTCGGTCGCCAATTACTAAACTGAAGGTTTACTAAAAAATAAATACACGAAATATAATTATATTTCAATTATATGTGTTTATTTGCAGTCAAATATTACTTGCGCTTAGTTGGGATTATTTTAGACCCCTTTTAAAAAATTGTGTTCTTCCCTAAATAAGCTGTGTTCTGAGAGTTTATCGTTGGCGGCGCAGTAGCGACGTCGCCATTGGTGGGACGTGGCATCAGGCGTTTTCAGCGGAATAGCGTTCTCTGCACCGCTTCTTGGTAAGCAAAGCACAGCGAGTGTGGTGAAGTGGAAAGGAGACTCTCGATCAGCAGGTACATATTTCGGTGGTCGCTGTTACAATCGTTGCGGGTGACAGCGCGTTGAGGTGTGCGCTTTTTTTTTAGAATGTGGCAGATGACAAAAAAAAAGCTCATTCGTCTGTTCTAGAATTTGTTATTTACTTATATGAAGTTGTGTGACCTTCTCAAGTGCACTTTCTTTAAAGGGATCGGTCATATACTAGTTTTATTATTGGATTGGTTGTAAGTTTGAACACCTTTTCATTCTTCCAATATTTTTATACCTCCACATGTTCATGGCTTGAAAAGCAGTAGGGCCATAGAGCCTCGGGTCGGGTGAATAAATCGGTTCAAAAACGTGTGAGAAAGGGAATTGTCAGTTAGACCCCTAAAACTTAATAGACGTTCCAACTGTATGTTTTAAAAAGTTTAAGAATCAGAATCTTTTTGGGTTGAAATGGAAATAAGAAGTAGTTGGCGATTTAAAGTCGAAGGTAACACTAAAATAAATAATCGATCTGCCGGAACTAGGAATATTGTAAATCAGTTCAGAATGCGCAACCGGAACGGATGACAAAATTTTAATTGCTTAGCATATTGTAGCAACTAGAAATCGAGAAACATTAGCCTCTGCGTATAAGATAGCACCAAAAGAATTCGCAACAACAAACTGCGAAGGCTAACACGCGCATCCGGCCGTTCACCTGCAGTAGCAATTAAATGCAAGATCAGCGTCTGGAGCGCTTTTGTGGGAGCGACGATGGCAGAGGCAGCAACGGGGGGGGTATAAATACCACCAAATTTTTACTTTAAATTTAGAACCGATTTTTGTCAAAAAAAAGACGGCCCTCCGGTCTGAACTACCTACTTGTGAAAATAAATAACAAACGTTTGATTTAACTGGCGCCCAACGTTAAAAGGGTCCTGCCGCGGAAAAAATTCCTTCATCGTAACAAAAATCCTGTAAGTCCACCCCATAGGCTGCACTGATTACGATACGCGAAAACGCAAACCTGTAGGCTGCCATGGTTCGCGAACGGAAAAAAAACAACATATCTGTAAGAGCACCCCATTGGCTGCCAAGATCACCGTGGGACGGATCCTGCAAAGAAAGGACTCCCTTAAATCGGCTTACAGGCTATCGCCGTCCAGACGACTGGACGGGAGTGTTACGAAGATACACCAGTAGCCCCCAGGAGCAAAAAAGGGAGAATACCAAATAACCGGTCCAGGATGTATTTTAAACTGTAAGTTAATAAAGTTAAGAAATAAGAAAAAAATATTTGAAAAACATACAAAATCTATACGAGAAAAACCGTGAAAATATAAATTTTGTTTAACATACAAAAATATATATGAGAAATACTTTGAAAATATATTATATAAAATTTTCTAACAAAAACAAGTAATGTAGCAGCAGTCGAGTTTCCCGATTGCAAAATACCCTGTACCCTTAGACATGCTTACAATTTATTTATTTACTTTTACAAATCGTGTATGGCTGTTTAAAATGAATTAATGTTTAATTCGGTTGCGATAGCTTGGAGAACAAAAAAGTTTTCCATACAAAGACTTGAAATCTGATTGATCGTTTGTATGGCAGCTATATGATATAGTGGTCCGATCCGACCGATAAACGATTTTAAACTAATCTGCGTGCAACAAAAATAATGATCTAATTAATTCCTGCATGACAATCATATTGACGTCCTGCTACTGTCGGAAACACATCTCACTGCTAAGTACAACTTTCAAATTAGTGGCTTTTTGTTCTACGGAACAAATTAACCGGTATCCTGATTAGAAATTGCACCAAAAACCACTGCCATAGCCAGTTTGCGAACAACTACTTGCAGGCCACATCTATAAACGGACAACTAAGAAGCACACCCACTGGTAATCACGCCGCGTCACCCATAAAGGGAAACAGTTGTATAACGCCATCATAAAGGCAAACAGAAAGCTTGACTACGTCTCTTCAGGCAGACCATCATCGGTCATAGTAATGAGACCAAAAGCAGGCAACGACCACTCAGTTACCTCATCGTCTATAAGCCTATTGTCTTGTCTCTCAAAACTATTTGAAAAATGTCTGATGACCCGAATAACCCCCTACCTGAGGATACGTAATCTTATTCCAGTTCCAGTTCGCGCATCAGTTCGGTTTTCGAAAGAAACATGGAACCATTGAACAAGTCAATCGAATAACATCAGAAATACGATCTGCTTTTTAAAAAGGAGAATATTGCACTGCAATATTTCTGGATGTCTGTCAGGCTTTTGACAAGGTCTGGCTAGATGGAATAATGCTCAAAATTAAAACAATGCTTTCCCAAAACACCCTCAAACTCCTGAAGTCGTATCTCTGCAACACAACCTTTGCTGTGAGATGCAGCTTTGACATGTCCGACGACCACGCTATAAACGCTGGAGTTCCCCAAGGTGGCGTACTTTATAGCAGAAATTTATATAGAAGACATACCCACAAGCAGATTACTAACAACTTCTACTTTTGCCGACGACACAGCGATTTTAAGTCGATTCAAATGCGCTGTACAACGTACAACTTAACTCTCTTCTCACCTAGTGGCCATGGACAAGTGGCTATCTTACTGACGAATCAAAATAAACGAACAAAACAAATACACTGAATCGGCAAGACTGTCCTTCGATCACCTTAAACAACACCATACTCTCGGTCATCCCTCTGTCTGGACTACAGGGTCCTATTCTACAACTCCGTACTAAAACAAATTTGGTCGTACGGCTCCAACATATGGGGAAGTGCCAGCAGTAGTAACATTGATATCATGCAAAGGGCTCAATCAAAGATACTGAGAACAATCACTGGACCACCATGGTATATCCAAAATGAAAGTATTCAAAGATACCTTAACATTAGATCCGTCAGACAAAACTCAACAAAAACAAAAGTACGTGAGCGAAATAACTTCACACCATAAAAACCTTGGGAGGAGTTTAACGAGAAGTTTAAGTCTTAAGAACACACTTCAAAAGACTGTTAAGTATTGCATATATTTAAGAATTGCTAAATTATTCTTAGTCTTATTATTCTCAATAAATAGAGCAGTCATAGAAAAAAACAAGTGAGAAAAGTTATCTTCGGCTTGCCGAAGATGGTATACCCTTGAAAACAAAAAAGTTTTCCATACAAAGACTTTTTTTCATATCGGTCGTTTGTATGGCAGCTATATGATATAGTGGTCCGATCGGGACCAAACTTTCACAAATCGTGTATGGCTATATCAAATAAATAAATGTTGAATTCGGTTGTAATAGGTTGGAAAACAAAAAAATTTTCCATACAAAGACTTGTTTTCATATCGGTCGTTTGTATGGCAGCTATATGATATAGTGATCCGATCCGGATCAACCTTTCACAAATCATGTATGGCTTTGTCATTTGAATAAGTGTTGAATTCGGTTGCAATAGCTTGGAAAACAAAAAAGTTTTCCATACAAAGACTTGTTTTCATATTGGTCGTTTGTATGGCAGCTATATGATATAGTGGTCCGATCCGGACGAAACTTTTACAAATCATGTATGGCTATGTCATATGAATAAATGTTGAATTCATTTGCAATAGCTTGGAAAACAAAAAAATTTCACATACAAAGACTTGTTTTCATATCGATCGTTTGTATGGCAGCTATATGATATAGTGGTCCGATCCGACAGATTTTTAAAGTTGATCCGCCTGCAACAAAAATAATGATCTGGTAAAAATTTAAAAACGCTAGCTTTAAAACTACTGTCTATTTTTTGCATAGAAACAGACGGACAGACGGACAGAGGGACAGACGGACGAACGGACATAGCTATATCGACTCGGCTGTTGATGCTGATCAAGAATATATATACTTTGTGGGGTCGGAGATGCTTCCTTTAATGCGTTACACATTTCTGGACAAAAATTATAATACCCTTTTCAAGGGTATAAAAATATTGTCAAATTTTATAACAGTTATATCAATATTAGTTACGAAAATAATTTCCTCATTTATGTTTGTCGAATTGATATTAACAGTTTCCGATTAAAATGTGTCAAATTCTTTCAGCCGAATGCCGAATCGCAATGACAAAAATACTTTCACTAACCTAAGTGACAATGTTGCCCACTATGATTGGTTTTTTTTTTACGATCCTTTTTTATTGGGATGTTTTGTGTTTTTATACGTATGTTTTTTATTTATGTTGGGAAACAATTGTTCACTTTTGAGGTAATTTATTTTATTTATTAAAAAGTATATTTTGTTTGATTTAAATTCGTTGTTTTTTCTGGCTTGAGTGTTTGATGCATTTTTTCCTCCATTTTGTTTCAAACTTTTTCGCTTACAGTACCAAAGGGTGTGTGGTTGGCATCCTATATGGGGCGGAATTTTTCCACTTTGGTGATTTCTTTTCTTTTTTTTGGACCTCTACATAGGAGGTCCATTCATACGCCAAAGATGTACTCTGGAAACTGGTACTAGAGAGCCTGCTCCCTTGAAGCGTAATTTGGATTGGGTTTCTATTTGTTTTGTTTTTTGTAGCTGTGTGTTTTGTAGCGACCGTAGAAGGCTGGGATCTCCACACTAAAGTATTTCACTTCAAAGATCGTTTTATCGCGAGTTGTTTTTATTATTATTAAATTGTAGACCACTTAGAAGCAGCTTTGATCTATCGTGGCCAAAATTAAACGATACGCGAACGTAGAACGGTTTTACTTTTTTGTAACGCGATCGGTCCCTGCTCGGTCGCCAATTACTAAACTGAAGGTTTACTAAAAAATAAATACACGAAATATAATTATATTTCAATTATATGTGTTTATTTGCAGTCAAATATTACTTGCGCTTAGTTGGGATTATTTTAGACCCCTTTTAAAAAATTGTGTTCTTCCCTAAATAAGCTGTGTTCTGAGAGTTTATCGTTGGCGGCGCAGTAGCGACGTCGCCATTGGTGGGACGTGGCATCAGGCGTTTTCAGCGGAATAGCGTTCTCTGCACCGCTTCTTGGTAAGCAAAGCACAGCGAGTGAGGTGAAGTGGAAAGGAGACTCTCGATCAGCAGGTACATATTTCGGTGGTCGCTGTTACAATCGTTGCGGGTGACAGCGCGTTGAGGTGTGCGCTTTTTTTTTAGAATGTGGCAGATGACAAAAAAAAAGCTCATTCGTCTGTTCTAGAATTTGTTATTTACTTATATGAAGTTGTGTGACCTTCTCAAGTGCATTTTCTTTAAAGGGATCGGTCATATACTAGTTTTATTATTGGATTGGTTGTAAGTTTGAACACCTTTTCATTCTTCCAATATTTTTATACCTCCACATGTTCATGGCTTGAAAAGCAGTAGGGCCATAGAGCCTCGGGTCGGGTGAATAAATCGGTTCAAAAACGTGTGAGAAAGGGAATTGTCAGTTAGACCCCTAAAACTTAATAGACGTTCCAACTGTATGTTTTAAAAAGTTTAAGAATCAGAATCTTTTTGGGTTGAAATGGAAATAAGAAGTAGTTGGCGATTTAAAGTCGAAGGTAACACTAAAATAAATAATCGATCTGCCGGAACTAGGAATATTGTAAATCAGTTCAGAATGCGCAACCGGAACGGATGACAAAATTTTAATTGCTTAGCATATTGTAGCAACTAGAAATCGAGAAACATTAGCCTCTGCGTATAAGATAGCACCAAAAGAATTCGCAACAACAAACTGCGAAGGCTAACACGCGCATCCGGCCGTTCACCTGCAGTAGCAATTAAATGCAAGATCAGCGTCTGGAGCGCTTTTGTGGGAGCGACGATGGCAGAGGCAGCAACGGGGGGGTATAAATACCACCAAATTTTTACTTTAAATTTAGAACCGATTTTTGTCAAAAAAAAGACGGCCCTCCGGTCTGAACTACCTACTTGTGAAAATAAATAACAAACGTTTGATTTAACTGGCGCCCAACGTTAAAAGGGTCCTGCCGCGGAAAAAATTCCTTCATCGTAACAAAAATCCTGTAAGTCCACCCCATAGGCTGCACTGATTACGATACGCGAAAACGCAAACCTGTAGGCTGCCATGGTTCGCGAACGGAAAAAAAACAACATATCTGTAAGAGCACCCCATTGGCTGCCAAGATCACCGTGGGACGGATCCTGCAAAGAAAGGACTCCCTTAAATCGGCTTACAGGCTATCGCCGTCCAGACGACTGGACGGGAGTGTTACGAAGATACACCAGTAGCCCCCAGGAGCAAAAAAGGGAGAATACCAAATAACCGGTCCAGGATGTATTTTAAACTGTAAGTTAATAAAGTTAAGAAATAAGAAAAAAATATTTGAAAAACATACAAAATCTATACGAGAAAAACCGTGAAAATATAAATTTTGTTTAACATACAAAAATATATATGAGAAATACTTTGAAAATATATTATATAAAATTTTCTAACAAAAACAAGTAATGTAGCAGCAGTCGAGTTTCCCGATTGCAAAATACCCTGTACCCTTAGACATGCTTACAATTTATTTATTTACTTTTACAAATCGTGTATGGCTGTGTAAAATGAATTAATGTTTAATTCGGTTGCGATAGCTTGGAGAACAAAAAAGTTTTCCATACAAAGACTTGAAATCTGATTGATCGTTTGTATGGCAGCTATATGATATAGTGGTCCGATCCGACCGATAAACGATTTTAAACTAATCTGCGTGCAACAAAAATAATGATCTAATTAATTCCTGCATGACAATCATATTGACGTCCTGCTACTGTCGGAAACACATCTCACTGCTAAGTACAACTTTCAAATTAGTGGCTTTTTGTTCTACGGAACAAATTAACCGGTATCCTGATTAGAAATTGCACCAAAAACCACTGCCATAGCCAGTTTGCGAACAACTACTTGCAGGCCACATCTATAAACGGACAACTAAGAAGCACACCCACTGGTAATCACGCCGCGTCACCCATAAAGGGAAACAGTTGTATAACGCCATCATAAAGGCAAACAGAAAGCTTGACTACGTCTCTTCAGGCAGACCATCATCGGTCATAGTAATGAGACCAAAAGCAGGCAACGACCACTCAGTTACCTCATCGTCTATAAGCCTATTGTCTTGTCTCTCAAAACTATTTGAAAAATGTCTGATGACCCGAATAACCCCCTACCTGAGGATACGTAATCTTATTCCAGTTCCAGTTCGCGCATCAGTTCGGTTTTCGAAAGAAACATGGAACCATTGAACAAGTCAATCGAATAACATCAGAAATACGATCTGCTTTTTAAAAAGGAGAATATTGCACTGCAATATTTCTGGATGTCTGTCAGGCTTTTGACAAGGTCTGGCTAGATGGAATAATGCTCAAAATTAAAACAATGCTTTCCCAAAACACCCTCAAACTCCTGAAGTCGTATCTCTGCAACACAACCTTTGCTGTGAGATGCAGCTTTGACATGTCCGACGACCACGCTATAAACGCTGGAGTTCCCCAAGGTGGCGTACTTTATAGCAGAAATTTATATAGAAGACATACCCACAAGCAGATTACTAACAACTTCTACTTTTGCCGACGACACAGCGATTTTAAGTCGATTCAAATGCGCTGTACAACGTACAACTTAACTCTCTTCTCACCTAGTGGCCATGGACAAGTGGCTATCTTACTGACGAATCAAAATAAACGAACAAAACAAATACACTGAATCGGCAAGACTGTCCTTCGATCACCTTAAACAACACCATACTCTCGGTCATCCCTCTGTCTGGACTACAGGGTCCTATTCTACAACTCCGTACTAAAACAAATTTGGTCGTACGGCTCCAACATATGGGGAAGTGCCAGCAGTAGTAACATTGATATCATGCAAAGGGCTCAATCAAAGATACTGAGAACAATCACTGGATCACCATGGTATATCCAAAATGAAAGTATTCAAAGATACCTTAACATTAGATCCGTCAGACAAAACTCAACAAAAACAAAAGTACGTGAGCGAAATAACTTCACACCATAAAAACCTTGGGAGGAGTTTAACGAGAAGTTTAAGTCTTAAGAACACACTTCAAAAGACTGTTAAGTATTGCATATATTTAAGAATTGCTAAATTATTCTTAGTCTTATTATTCTCAATAAATAGAGCAGTCATAGAAAAAAACAAGTGAGAAAAGTTATCTTCGGCTTGCCGAAGATGGTATACCCTTGAAAACAAAAAAGTTTTCCATACAAAGACTTTTTTCATATCGGTCGTTTGTATGGCAGCTATATGATATAGTGGTCCGATCGGGACCAAACTTTCACAAATCGTGTATGGCTATATCAAATAAATAAATGTTGAATTCGGTTGTAATAGGTTGGAAAACAAAAAAATTTTCCATACAAAGACTTGTTTTCATATCGGTCGTTTGTATGGCAGCTATATGATATAGTGATCCGATCCGGATCAACCTTTCACAAATCATGTATGGCTTTGTCATTTGAATAAGTGTTGAATTCGGTTGCAATAGCTTGGAAAACAAAAAAGTTTTCCATACAAAGACTTGTTTTCATATCGGTCGTTTGTATGGCAGCACGACGAAACTTTTACAAATCATGTATGGCTATGTCATATGAATAAATGTTGAATTCATTTGCAATAGCTTGGAAAACAAAAAAATTTCACATACAAAGACTTGTTTTCATATCGATCGTTTGTATGGCAGCTATATGATATAGTGGTCCGATCCGACAGATTTTTAAAGTTGATCCGCCTGCAACAAAAATAATGATCTGGTAAAAATTTAAAAACGCTAGCTTTAAAACTACTGTCTATTTTTTGCATAGAAACAGACGGACAGACGGACAGAGGGACAGACGGACGAACGGACATAGCTATATCGACTCGGCTGTTGATGCTGATCAAGAATATATATACTTTGTGGGGTCGGAGATGCTTCCTTTAATGCGTTACACATTTCTGGACAAAAATTATAATACCCTTTTCAAGGGTATAAAAATATTGTCAAATTTTATAACAGTTATATCAATATTAGTTACGAAAATAATTTCCTCATTTATGTTTGTCGAATTGATATTAACAGTTTCCGATTAAAATGTGTCAAATTCTTTCAGCCGAATGCCGAATCGCAATGACAAAAATACTTTCACTAACCTAAGTGACAATGTTGCCCACTATGATTGGTTTTTTTTTTACGATCCTTTTTTATTGGGATGTTTTGTGTTTTTATACGTATGTTTTTATTTATGTTGGGAAACAATTGTTCACTTTTGAGGTAATTTATTTTATTTATTAAAAAGTATATTTTGTTTGATTTAAATTCGTTGTTTTTTCTGGCTTGAGTGTTTGATGCATTTTTTCCTCCATTTTGTTTCAAACTTTTTCGCTTACAGTACCAAAGGGTGTGTGGTTGGCATCCTATATGGGGCGGAATTTTTCCACTTTGGTGATTTCTTTTCTTTTTTTTGGACCTCTACATAGGAGGTCCATTCATACGCCAAAGATGTACTCTGGAAACTGGTACTAGAGAGCCTGCTCCCTTGAAGCGTAATTTGGATTGGGTTTCTATTTGTTTTGTTTTTTGTAGCTGTGTGTTTTGTAGCGACCGTAGAAGGCTGGGATCTCCACACTAAAGTATTTCACTTCAAAGATCGTTTTATCGCGAGTTGTTTTTATTATTATTAAATTGTAGACCACTTAGAAGCAGCTTTGATCTATCGTGGCCAAAATTAAACGATACGCGAACGTAGAACGGTTTTACTTTTTTGTAACGCGATCGGTCCCTGCTCGGTCGCCAATTACTAAACTGAAGGTTTACTAAAAAATAAATACACGAAATATAATTATATTTCAATTATATGTGTTTATTTGCAGTCAAATATTACTTGCGCTTAGTTGGGATTATTTTAGACCCCTTTTAAAAAATTGTGTTCTTCCCTAAATAAGCTGTGTTCTGAGAGTTTATCGTTGGCGGCGCAGTAGCGACGTCGCCATTGGTGGGACGTGGCATCAGGCGTTTTCAGCGGAATAGCGTTCTCTGCACCGCTTCTTGGTAAGCAAAGCACAGCGAGTGTGGTGAAGTGGAAAGGAGACTCTCGATCAGCAGGTACATATTTCGGTGGTCGCTGTTACAATCGTTGCGGGTGACAGCGCGTTGAGGTGTGCGCTTTTTTTTTAGAATGTGGCAGATGACAAAAAAAAAGCTCATTCGTCTGTTCTAGAATTTGTTATTTACTTATATGAAGTTGTGTGACCTTCTCAAGTGCACTTTCTTTAAAGGGATCGGTCATATACTAGTTTTATTATTGGATTGGTTGTAAGTTTGAACACCTTTTCATTCTTCCAATATTTTTATACCTCCACATGTTCATGGCTTGAAAAGCAGTAGGGCCATAGAGCCTCGGGTCGGGTGAATAAATCGGTTCAAAAACGTGTGAGAAAGGGAATTGTCAGTTAGACCCCTAAAACTTAATAGACGTTCCAACTGTATGTTTAAAAAAGTTTAAGAATCAAAATCTTTTTGGGTTGAAATGGAAATAAGAAGTAGTTGGCGATTTAAAGTCGAAGGTAACACTAAAATAAATAATCGATCTGCCGGAACTAGGAATATTGTAAATCAGTTCAGAATGCGCAACCGGAACGGATGACAAAATTTTAATTGCTTAGCATATTGTAGCAACTAGAAATCGAGAAACATTAGCCTCTGCGTATAAGATAGCACCAAAAGAATTCGCAACAACAAACTGCGAAGGCTAACACGCGCATCCGGCCGTTCACCTGCAGTAGCAATTAAATGCAAGATCAGCGTCTGGAGCGCTTTTGTGGGAGCGACGATGGCAGAGGCAGCAACGGGGGGGTATAAATACCACCAAATTTTTACTTTAAATTTAGAACCGATTTTTGTCAAAAAAAGACGGCCCTCCGGTCTGAACTACCTACTTGTGAAAATAAATAACAAACGTTTGATTTAACTGGCGTTAAAAGGGTCCTGCCGCGGAAAAAATTCCTTCATCGTAACAAAAATCCTGTAAGTCCACCCCATAGGCTGCACTGATTACGATACGCGAAAACGCAAACCTGTAGGCTGCCATGGTTCGCGAACGGAAAAAAAAACAACATATCTGTAAGAGCACCCCATTGGCTGCCAAGATCACCGTGGGACGGATCCTGCAAAGAAAGGACTCCCTTAAATCGGCTTACAGGCTATCGCCGTCCAGACGACTGAACGGGAGTGTTACGAAGATACACCAGTAGCCCCCAGGAGCAAAAAAGGGAGAATACCAAATAACCGGTCCAGGATGTATTTTAAACTGTAAGTTAATAAAGTTAAGAAATAAGAAAAAAATATTTGAAAAACATACAAAATCTATACGAGAAAAACCGTGAAAATATAAATTTTGTTTAACATACAAAAATATATATGAGAAATACTTTGAAAATATATTATATAAAATTTTCTAACAAAAACAAGTAATGTAGCAGCAGTCGAGTTTCCCGATTGCAAAATACCCTGTACCCTTAGACATGCTTACAATTTATTTATTTACTTTTACAAATCGTGTATGGCTGTGTAAAATGAATTAATGTTTAATTCGGTTGCGATAGCTTGGAGAACAAAAAAGTTTTCCATACAAAGACTTGAAATCTGATTGATCGTTTGTATGGCAGCTATATGATATAGTGGTCCGATCCGACCGATAAACGATTTTAAACTAATCTGCGTGCAACAAAAATAATGATCTAATTAATTCCTGCATGACAATCATATTGACGTCCTGCTACTGTCGGAAACACATCTCACTGCTAAGTACAACTTTCAAATTAGTGGCTTTTTGTTCTACGGAACAAATTAACCGGTATCCTGATTAGAAATTGCACCAAAAACCACTGCCATAGCCAGTTTGCGAACAACTACTTGCAGGCCACATCTATAAACGGACAACTAAGAAGCACACCCACTGGTAATCACGCCGCGTCACCCATAAAGGGAAACAGTTGTATAACGCCATCATAAAGGCAAACAGAAAGCTTGACTACGTCTCTTCAGGCAGACCATCATCGGTCATAGTAATGAGACCAAAAGCAGGCAACGACCACTCAGTTACCTCATCGTACAGGCCTATAAGCCTATTGTCTTGTCTCTCAAAACTATTTGAAAAATGTCTGATGACCCGAATAACCCCCTACCTGAGGATACGTAATCTTATTCCAGTTCCAGTTCGCGCATCAGTTCGGTTTTCGAGAGAAACATGGAACTATTGAACAAGTCAATCGAATAACATCAGAAATACGATCTGCTTTTTAAAAAGGAGAATATTGCACTGCAATATTTTTGGATGTCTGTCAGGCTTTTGACAAGGTCTGGCTAGATGGAATAATGCTCAAAATTAAAACAATGCTTTCCCAAAACACCCTCAAACTCCTGAAGTCGTATCTCTGCAACACAACCTTTGCTGTGAGATGCAGCTGTGACATGTCCGACGACCACGCTATAAACGCTGAAGTTCCCCAAGGTGGCGTACTTTATAGCAGAAATTTATATAGCAGACATACCCACAAGCAGACTACTAACAACTTCTACTTTTGCCGACGACACAGCGATTTTAAGTCGATTCAAATGCGCTGTACAACGTACAACTTAACTCTCTTCTCACCTAGTGGCCATGGACAAGTGGCTATCTTACTGGCGAATCAAAATAAACGAACAAAACAAATACACTGAATCGGCAAGACTGTCCTTCGATCACCTTAAACAACACCATACTCTCGGTCATCCCTCTGTCTGGACTACAGGGTCCTACTCTACAACTCCGTACTAAAACAAATTTGGTCGTACGGCTCCAACATATGGGGAAGTGCCAGCAGTAGGAACATTGATATCATGCAAAGGGCTCAATCAAAGATACTGAGAACAATCACTGGATCACCATGGTATATCCAAAATGAAAGTATTCAAAGATACCTTAACATTAGATCCGTCAGACAAAACTCAACAAAAACAAAAGTACGTGAGCGAAATAACTTCACACCATAAAAACCTTGGGAGGAGTTTAACGAGAAGTTTAAGTCTTAAGAACACACTTCAAAAGACTGTTAAGTATTGCATATATTTAAGAATTGCTAAATTATTCTTAGTCTTATTATTCTCAATAAATAGAGCAGTCATAGAAAAAAACAAGTGAGAAAAGTTATCTTCGGCTTGCCGAAGATGGTATACCCTTGAAAACAAAAAAGTTTTCCATACAAAGACTTTTTTTCATATCGGTCGTTTGTATGGCAGCTATATGATATAGTGGTCCGATCGGGACCAAACTTTCACAAATCGTGTATGGCTATATCAAATAAATAAATGTTGAATTCGGTTGTAATAGGTTGGAAAACAAAAAAATTTCCCATACAAAGACTTGTTTTCATATCGGTCGTTTGTATGGCAGCTATATGATATAGTGATCCGATCCAGATCAACCTTTCACAAATCATGTATGGCTTTGTCATTTGAATAAATGTTGAATTCGGTTGCAATAGCTTGGAAAACAAAAAAGTTTTCCATACAAAGACTTGTTTTCATATCGGTCGTTTGTATGGCAGCTATATGATATAGTGGTCCGATCCGGACGAAACTTTTACAAATCATGTATGGCTATGTCATATGAATAAATGTTGAATTCATTTGCAATAGCTTGGAAAACAAAAAAATTTCACATACAAAGACTTGTTTTCATTTCGATCGTTTGTATGGCAGCTATATGATATAGTGGTCCGATCCGACAGATTTTTAAAGTTGATCCGCCTGCAACAAAAATAATGATCTGGTAAAAATTTCAAAACGCTAGCTTTAAAACTACTGTCTATTTTTTGCATAGAAACAGACGGACAGACGGACAGAGGGACAGACGGACAAACGGACATAGCTATATCGACTCGGCTGTTGATGCTGATCAAGAATATATATACTTTGTGGGGTCGGAGATGCTTCCTTTAATGCGTTACACGTTTCTGGACAAAATTATAATACCCTTTTTCAAGGGTATAAACATACAAAATCTATACGACAAATACGTCGAAAATACAATTTTTTTTCTTTCTGAAAACATACAAAACCTATACGATAAACACTTTGAGAAAATATATTTTTGTTTGCCCTTAACAACAAATATCTAGACAAATTTTTTTATAAATAATCATGGCAAACGCAAACAACCTAATTAGGTCTGCCCTACTTAATAATAACACAGGCCCCGAAGTAAACCAAGCCCTTAACGTAAATTATATGCAGGGACAAATTCAGGAAATAGTAGAGAATATTGAGCCAAAAATTAAACCCAGACACTGCACCACTTGATCACTGCACACTTGATCAGGCAGTCAATATCAACAATGTTAATGAGTGAATTAGAACGAGTCCCAGATATAGTAAAGTGCTTAAGTGAATTTTTTGGCCAATCAGGAGAATTTATCTCATGGAGAAAAAGCGTAAAGAGAATATTAAAAATATTGGATGAGTGCATAAGTTTGTGCCAGATTCCGCTGGATGCCGTTCGAATCGTTTGAGAGTGGCGCTCGTGAAAGAAATATATACATATTATATATCGTTGGAAAGGTACCAGTCCGAACTGTAAATCAAGCATAAAATAACTTTATTTTGATTTGAGTTGCTTAGTGAAAAAACGCATGGAAGATGGACAACGAAAAAGATCATATGCGTCATATTATGTTATACGAATTCCGCAAAGAAAAAACAGTGGGCGCTGCAACTAAAGATATTCGCGAAGTTTATTTGGACCGTGCTCCAGTACTCCGCACAGTAAAGAAATGGTTCGCGAAATTTCGTTTTGGAGATTTTAACCTCGAAGATCAACCTCGCAGTGGACGGCCTTCTGAGCTTGATGACGATGTTCTAAGGATTTTAGTTGCGAATAACTCACGTATTTCAACGGAAGAGGTTGCCAGTAAATTGAACGTCAACAAATCAACTGCGTTTCGTCGTTTAAAAAAGGTTGGGTACACTTTGAAGCTCGATACATGGGTGCCACATCAGTTGAGTGAAAAAATCAAAGTGGACCGTATGTCAACAGCAATTTCTTTGCTTCGACGGATCAAAAACGAACCTTTTTTGGATCGGCTCGTGACTGGTGATGAAAAATGGATCCTGTAAAACAATGTTCAACGCAAAAGAACATGGAAACAGGCACACGAAAGGGCAGAACCGATGTCGAAAGGTGGATTGCATCCGATGAAGGTACTGCTGTGCATTTGGTGGGATATCCGAGGCGTGATCTATTTTGAGCTCTTGCCAGCTGAAGAAACGATCACTGCCAACAAGTATTGTCAGCAATTGGTCGAATTGAAGAAAGCTATTGATGAAAATCGTCCGATTTTGGCCAATCGCAAAGGAGTTCTTTTCCATCATGACAACGCCAGGCCACGTTGCAAAACCGACCCTGACCCAACTGAAGGAGATGAATTGGGAAATCATGCCGCATCCCCCATATTCACCCGACATTGCACCTTCTGATTATCATTTGTTTCGATCTTTTTGGAGACCCGGACGAAAAACTGACATACACGACAAGAGTTAAATCCACTATAAGAAGTACAAACGAGAGCCCAATATACTCAAGACATTACCCGTACCCAGAGGCTCTTAGACCAGAGGTAGAAAAACAAATACAAGAACTACTCGCAAACGACATAATTAGACCCTCACGATCTGCATACAACTCCCCAATATGGATTGTCCCAAAAAAAATGGACGCATCAGAACAGAGAAAGCACAGAATGGTAATTGACTATAAGAAATTGAACATGGTTACCATTCCAGGCAGATACCCCATACCGGACATTATAAGAATAAGGACAGAATAAGTTTTTCTCAGTCATTGACCTCAAAAGCGGTTTTCACCAAATTCCACTAAGGAAATCCGATATCGAAAAAACGGCTTTCTCAGTTAAGCAGGAAAAATACGAGTTTACCAGACTGCCGTTTGGCCTCAAAAATGCTCCTTCAATTTTTCAACGGACGCTGGACGATATCCTTAGAGAACATATAGGAATTAGGTGTTTCGTATACATCGATGACATCATCATCTTTAGCAAAAATTAGAAAAACCATCTAAAAGACATCAAGCTAATATTTAATATTCTGGAAGAAGCAAATATGCGAATTAAGCTTGACAAATGCGAATTCTTCAAAAAAGAAGTTGAACTCTTAGGGTTTTTAGTGGCCGATACTGGAATAAAAAAGAATCCCGGAAATGTCAGAGCCATCGTGGAATTTCCCCAGCCAAAGACCCTCAAAGATCTTCGTTCCTTTTTAGGACTCTCAGAGTTTTAACCTCGCTTTATCAAAGATTATGCGAAACTCGCAAAAACCCTTACAGCCCTTTTTAGAGGGTCGAGGCCGTATTTCAAAAAATGCCTCAAGGATAACGCTAATCCACCTCGACAAAAACGTTAGGGAAGCATTCAATAAGCTAAAACAAACTCTAGCTTTCGAAGAAGTCATTCTGGCTTATTATAGTAAAGAATTTCAATTGACCACCAATGCTTCCGATTATGCCAATAATATTTATTTCTAGAACCTTAAGTAAGGCAGAAGAAAGTTACGCACCGAACAAAGAAGAAATGCTGGTCATAATTTGGTCAATACATTGTATGGTCCAACTTAAATAATGATATTCACATATCACGAGTCTCTCATACGCCCAATCCTATAATCCGTAACGATCAAATGAAAAGACGGAAAGCAATTTTAGAAGATTACACCCACGAACTTTTGCACAAACCTGGCAAGTCAAACGTGGTTGCAGATGCATTGAGTAGACCTCCCTTGCAAACGCATGGAGAACTAAATGCAATGACAGAAACGGTTCATAGTAGTTTCAGCTCTCCCGAAAAACTAATGCCTATGGCAGAAGAACCAATAAAATTTTTTTAAAAATCAAATAATGCTATCTTTGGGAAAAAAAATCCTACAAATTTGAAATTGTTTTTCCAACATATAATAGACACACTATTAAAGAACCAATATTCAATTCAGACAATTTGCTAAAAATTCTAAAAGAAAGGCTAAATCCGTCCGTCATAAATGGAATCTATTCCGACGAGGAACCTCAGCGAAACTTCAAGAAATTTATCCACTTTTTAATAATTACAAAACCAGATTCTCTAATAAAATAGTTACAGACCTGACAGACGAAAATGACCACCGGAGAGCACACCTCAATAGCAGCGAAAACAAACAGCAGCGGTTAAAAAAAGTATATTTTCCACAAATGAGGACTAAATTCATAAAAATAAAGAAGGAATGTCAGACCTGCAAAGAACAAAAATACGAAACACACCCAAATAAGCCAGAGCTACAAAGCACACCAATACCACAATACCCAGGGCAAATTATTCACGTCGACTTTTATCTCACATGCAAACAAGTAGTCCTCACAGCAATAGATAAATTTTCTAAATTCGCACAAGCTAAAATAGTCAATTCACGAGCAACCCAAGACATCAAACAGCCCCTGAAAAAAACATTAATAAACTTCGGTATTCCTGATGTAGTGATAATAGATAACGAAAAGTCCCTTGGATCAGGTCCCATAATGCGGATGCTGCAAGACCAGGTCTATAAAGCACCATCCTACAACAGCTCAGCCTACGGTCAGATCGAACGCTTTCATTCAACTCTTTCAAAAATTATTATCTAATAATTTCGAGAAATTACACAGCTCATTAAACGACCTTATAGACAGATCAGTTGTCAAATATAATTATTCAATACACTCAACCACAAATAGGAAACCGTTCGATTTATTCTTTGGCAAAAAAGTATCACTTGACCCTAAACTACTCCAAACAGAAAGACAGAATATTACGGACAAAATCAAGCTCACGCAGAAAAAAGATTTAGCTCACTATAATAAAAGTAGAAATTACAAAATTCGTACAAAACAATTAAAGATTATGCACCAAGTTGTCAGCCAGATACAAAAAAAGAAATTGTCAAGGAAAACAGAAACATTACAGTACTAGCAGAAAGCGGGAGAATCATTTATAAAAAACTAATTCGAAATTAAACACACTCATTTATACAGCGGACGTACAAATAACGGACTACACTAATTCGGACATTGACTACAGGATTAGCCAAGGTTCAAACAGGGATCTTTAGATTAATCCATATTATTGACATAGAGGAATATGAAAATACCATTAATAAAATTAACCACACAGCCTCAATGAAATTAAAAACTTACGACCCAATTTTACCCTTCATAACAGATCTAATAGGTAGTGCTTGGAAATGGCTGGATGGAGCCCGATAGCAGCGATTTTGAAAAAATTCAAGAAAAAATAAATTCAGATTTAAATACCAACAATAACCAGGTTATTTTTAATAGGCTTGACAAAATAAATACAATCACTTTGGCCAATAGAAATTTAATAAACAGCCTAAAATATGAAGGAAACGCTCAAAGGGATACTAGCACTACATTAATGTTTCAAATCCAAATGCTTAAAGAAGAAATTCTTAATATTAATCAGGCCATACAGTGGGCAAAAGCAGACATTAGAAGCCCTCAAATACTAGGAGACCAGGAGATCAACAAGTCTTTACGAACAACTACACCGTACACCATCAACCTATGCAGGCAATCCTCCAAACCGAGATGACAATTAAAAACCTAGAGGAGAAACTATCACTAGAATTCGTCAAGGAACTTAATGCCAATAATACTAAAACCTTGGAGCTGTTAAAAACAACCTCCCACACGTGCACGTGCAGTAACCAATAAATGCAAGATCAGTCTAGCAGACGCACCTACGGTGATGGGGGGTATAAATACCACCAAGTTTGTACTTTAAATTTAGAACCGATTTTTGTCAAAAAAAGACGGTCCAAACTACCTTCTTGTAAAAATATATAACAAACGTTTTATTTAACTTACACAACAGACATGTCTACAAACCATCCGCTATCAACCTCTACATTTGCTAACGACACCGCAATACTTTGTCGATCTAGATGCCCAGCAAAGGCAACAAAATAACTTCACTGCCATCTTAAAATAGTGGAAAGATGGTTTGCGGACTGGCCCATCAAAATGAACGAGACCCAAGCAGACATGTAACCTTCTCATTGAACAGACAAACCTGCCCACCCTGGACCCTGAAGAATACGTTAATCCCACAAGCAGACGTAGTAACGTATCTCGGCGTTCACCTAGATTGACGCCTCACCTGGAGGCGACATATATGTTGTATCCAAGAGGACTCATATGAAGCTTAAAGCAGCCAATATTCACTGGGTTATAAACTGCAACTCTCCCCTAAATTTGGAATACAAACTCCTCTACAATACCGTGCTGAAATCCATCTGGACATACGGCTGTGAACTATGGGGAAACGCTTCAAAAACCAACATTGAAATTATACAGCGGGCTCAGTCAACAATTCTGCGAACTATCACTGGGGCACCATGGTACCCACGCAGCGAAAGCATCCACAGAGGCCTCCATAAGGCCTCCATAAATCTTGTCAACGAGGAAATCCAGATTAAAAAAAGGAAACACCAATCAAAACTTGCGGCACACGAAAATCCTCTCGCGAAGTCGCTTACGCGAGTCTGCAGTCAGAGCCGACTGAAGCGCAAAGATTCTCCAGCCCAGCAAAGAAATTCTAGGGCCGTCTTTAACTAATACAATTAGTTTACATCGTAAATAATCTAAGTTATACATATCATAAGATTTGAATAATTATTGTTAGTCTCACAATAAGAGAAGATACAATAAATAACACAATAATCATGAAAAAAAGTCATGGGCCAAGTGGTGAATACTTTTACTTTTTACTAATTTTGTTAACGGCTTACAGCCTGCTCTTGCGAGCTCTTTAGTTTTTATTTATGCAGAAGACGTTAAACTATGTCTTTAATATAAATCCTTCGGAAGTTTACATACTTCCATGAATCTCTTCAAACTTAATGAGTCAGAATGAAAACTTATGTCGTTTTATCGCTCAAGCCCAATCCATATACTTTCTCTCTGGGACTTAGTTAATTCGAAACTAACATTTTCAATAAAAGATGCTTTAAGAAATTTGATGGCCCCTATAAAGGGTGGATTTTTAGCTATTATCTATTCGGCAACACTGGTTTGAACAGCTGACGCACGTACCGTCTTTTGTATCACTGTCAAACATCTTCAGTTTGGTCTATAATTTAACCACGAATCGTCTGATACACGAAGAACGTTTGCATATTATTATTATTATTACTTTTTCTTTTTATTATTTACTGTATTGTTTTAACAATGGTCTGCAAAATATAATCATAAACAATATATAACTATTCTAAGCGGGATTCTAAAATTTTCTATTTATTAACTTTAAGAGAGAGTTCAGGGGATAAAGTATGAGATAAGAGGTTATAGTTTTTACAAATAGTTCGAAAGGGATCGTGTTCAGATGCGATCTAACACTCAAAGAGTGCAGACGTGCCTTCGGATCGACAGCAAGTTTCTTATCGTGCTTTCACTCCCACTATTCTGAAACTGTCACATAGTGTCTGATTGGTTCCACCTGCGAACCTAACGGTTTGCTACAAACTCTAACGCACATTCCAGAGTGCGTCTTATCTGCTGTCTACCAAATTCTCTCTGAAGAAGCTGTGTACAACTGAGCAGAAGCAAAATGCGGTTGGCATACCGGCCAACGGTGCCCAGTTCCCCCTCCCCCCGCTCAATCGTCCACAACCTAGAGCATGGATTGGCAAGCCCCCGCGCGGCCCGCCAAGCTTGGAAAAAAGCAGCGACTCAGGCTCGAGTTCTTTTTACTCGGAGCCCGGGGAGATCAAGCGTAAGCCCGTGCGTAAATGGCAAGCGGAAGAGCCTGAAGTCACGCCTAGCACCAGCGCAGCTCTGCATAGCCAGCTGGCAAACAACTCCTTTTCCCCTTCTCTCAAACAAAGAAGATGACGACGAACATGACGAACCCAAACCTGCTGCAAGTGCAGTGGCATCCAAAACAGCAAAGAAACCGAGACCATCAAGCCTCTCCCGATCTACATCCCAGACGTGACCGACATTAGCGCGCTTTACCTTTACATTAGGCACCGTACCTTCCATCAAAGGACGAGAGAGCGTACAGAGCGGTCATCAAGGGACTTCACCACTCAACGGGCCAGACTGAAATTAAAGAAGAACTCCACAAATACGGTCATACTGTGAGAGATCTGCACAATCCTATTGGCAGGAAATCCAAACAACCACTGGGGATATTTTTTGTTAATCTCGAACCAGCGAGCAACAACACAGAGGTTTTTAAAATAAAGAGGATTTGCAGATCAGTCGTCACCGTAGAGCCCCCACTGAAGTTCAACGATGTTTCACAATGTTTCAGATGCCAAGGGTTCGGACACACCCAGCGCTACTGCTTCCTCACGACTCCAGGTCATGCACCAAAAAAGATGATGAGAAAGCATGCTGTTTACATTGCCAAGCTGATCACCCTGCGTCGTACAAAAAGGCAAAGGCACAGCAATCTCCTAAAGCCAGACCCATTGTGAGTAGCAACAAACCATCTCCCATCCAGATACCAACTATCATCAATGGTATGAGTTACCGGGACGCACTTCAAGGAAACCAAGCGACACAGCCAACGAATCCCCAACAAACCCCTCAAACCATTCCCGAAGCCCCACAACCCAACCAGCTTGAAACGATGCTTGACCGCATGGAAGGAACGATTGAGAGGATTATTGAAAAGTTGATCTCGCAGATGTTCTCACAGATGCTGGAGTTTATAGCTCCCCTCCTCAACAGGAAATAATGCAAACACCTCATCAAAACCGACAATATCGATGTTCTTCTAGTTTCTGAATCCGACTTTTGTCCCAGATCCTACTTCAACATTAGCGGGTACGAACTGATACACGCCAACCATCCATCTGGCAGAGCACGCGGAGGAGCAGCCATTCTCATCCGGAGTGGCATTCAGTACATGGAACTTCCCGCGATTCAGGAGGAACGGGCACAGTGCGTCGTGTCCAGGATTACCATCCCACAGGGAGATATCACCATTGGTGCGGTTTACTTCCCACCCAGACACTCGATAACCGAGACCCACCATCAGGACTTCTTTGAGTCCCTTGGACCTCGGTTTATAACAGCCGGAGACTGTAACGCCAAACACTCCTGGTGGGGGTCCCGCACAAACAACCCCAAAGGCAAAACGCTCTATAAGTACCGGCAGCACAAAATTCTGGACTGCCATTCCACTGGAGAGCCCATACACTGGCCTACCGACCCTTCAAAGCAGCCGGATCTGCTGGACTTTGCCGTCTCCAAGGGCATAGAACACTCTAAGATAACATGCTCAAGCTACGATAAATTGCTATCCGACCACAGCGCAGTAAACTTGCTCCTAAACATCCCCGTCGTCAGAAAAACCCCCCCTAGAAGACTCACCATGAAACACACAGATGTCCTCAAGTTTACGTTCTGGATGCTTTCCTTCCTGAACCCAGATCCCCCTCTTTCCACACCAAGCAAACATAGATGCGGCCATCGAAAAACTAACTAAACAGATAAACAATGCCGCTGATTTTGCGAATCAACCTCCTCCGACTACACCGAGAACACCTGAGAGAGACGTGCGCTTGTGGTCTCCTGAAATCGCGGGCCTCGTGGCCGAAAAAAAGCGAGTCTGGTTTTCCTCGCGCAACACCAGGGACAAGACAGCACTTAATCGTGCCACCAAGGAACTGAAGGACAAGCTATCCATCATAGGGCAGGACTCGTTCCATAGATTCCTTGACGAGATGGAACCTGGAGACCCGCAGCACAATCTGTGGAATATCACGAGGCACATAAAAAGACCTGCGAAGAAGATATCACCCGTGCGCAAAGTGGAAGGTTCCTGTTGTCGGTCTGAGGTCGAAAGAGCAGAAGCCTTTGCTGACCATCTACACAGTGTATTCTCACCTTTCGACAGATGCACTGGCGAAGAGCATGCTGCCACCATAAGGTTCGTAGACAGCCCAAGTGCTCCTGGCCCACCAATACAGCCCGAAGCAGAAGAGATTGCGCAGGAGATCGCCTCCCTAAAAAATGGCAAGTCACCGGGTCCTGACCGAATCGATGCAACAGCACTGAAACTGTTGCCCCTAATCTGTTCCCAAAGGCTGGCTAACATCTTTAACAGCTGCCTCCGTCTAGGGTACTTCCCGAAAGTGTGGAAGCGTGCTGAAGTAATTGTCCTCCTCAAGCATGGAAAACCTGAAGCCAATCTAGCCTCGTATCGTCCGATTAGTTTGCTGGCAATCCAATATCTATAATACTTGAAAGAGTATTTTTGCGTAGAGTACTGCCAGTATTGGACGAGGCCGGACTGATCGTTGATCACTAGTTTGGCTTCAGACGCCTCCATGGAACACCAGAGCAATGCCACCGGATTGTTGAGAGCATACTTGAGGCCTTCGAAAAGAAGAAGTACTGCTGCGTCGTTATGCTGGATGTCAAACAGTCATTTGACAGAGTCTGGGACCCTAGACTCCTTTACAAAATTAAATCCCACCTTCCAAGTTCCCACTTCGTCTTCCTCAAGTCGTACACAGAGGAAAGAGAATTCCGAGTGAGATGCGGATCATCAATCAGCACGCCTAGGCCTTTAAGAGCAGGAGTACCTCAAGGCAGTGTTCTTGGACCCATCTTGTACACACTCTACACAGCGGACCTTCCCATCACCCCCTCTCGGAACCTCACAGTAGCCACATATGCAGATGAGGACACCGCCTTCCTAGCCTCCGCCACAGATCCCCAGGAAGCATCAGCCATCATACAAAGACAACTGGAGACTCTCGATCCATGGCTAAAACGATGGAACATCGTGGTCAACGCGGAGAAATCCTCACATACAACTTTCGCACCACGCAGGGGAGAATGCTACTCACATACAAAGTAGTCCTGAAGCCAATCTGGACCTATGGGATAGAGTTGTAGAGCACGGCAAGCTGTTCAAACCGCATCAGAATCCAGCGGTTTCAGAATAAATGCCTGAGAACAGTTTCGAACGCCAATCCGTACCACGAAAACTCAATAATCCATACGACTCATGCAACTGCACTGGCTCCTGAGGAGAAGGTCCAAGCTTAGGGAAAAACTCAAACTACTCACATACAAAGTGGTCCTGAAGCCAATCTGGACCTATGGGATAGAGTTGTGGAGCACGGCAAGCTGTTCAAACCGCATCAGAATCCAGCGGTTTCAGAATAAATGCCTGAGAACAGTTTCGAACGCCAATCCGTACCACGAAAACTCAATAATCCATAAAGAGCTTGGAATTCCATGGGTAGCAAAGGAGATCACCCGTCTCAGCGAAAGGTACACAAAAAGACTGGACAACCACCCCAACCACCTGGCCATCAACCTCCTAGATAATAGCCAATCCCTAAGACGCCTGAAGAGGAAACACCCGCTTGACCTCCCCCATCAATAGACACCTAAGTCAACCTCATTAAATATACATTCCATGTACCTCCCTTAAGTCAATGTCACCCCCAAACCATTCAATGATTGTCCACTCGGATAGATTTTAAATTTAAAATAAGAACGTTAAAAAATAAAAAAATTAGTAATGATCCAAAATGATCAGTTTTATGATAACAAAATTTTGTGATTTACTAATATATTGTTTTTTTAAATTTATAATTTTATATTTTATAAAATATCAAAAATAATCAATTAAATGCATCCGTTGCAATTTATGTCTCAATAATCATAACGACATTTTGTCGATAAAGATTGCTCTTTAAAAGTTTAGTATTTCTGATATAGCAGTTAAACAACGATGTTTGTCGGGTAAATAAAACGGTTCAAAAATGTGTGGGAAAGGGGTATCCCATCCGGTCACTCTCTTTACTGGTGCTTCAAGGTGTAGAAAACATTTTTCTTGTACATAAGCAGCTATTTCTGATCCAAATCCTTGCGTGAATGGGGCTTCATGTGCAATTATTATTCGTCCAGTTTTTTTTGCTGACTTTAAAACTGTTAATATTAGTTTTTTAAAATATTCCATGTACTTACGGCACATATTGTATTTCTGTCCCATGGCAGAATAGATACCAAATCAATAACTTCACAGTCAACATTAAACGTTTCTTTGGCTAGTTCAGCAGCCTGAAAGGAAAATGTAGTTATGCAGGAAAATATGTTATGTAAAATCTTACTTCCATTAAAATGTGGACCTGGGTGCCCCAGCCTATAAGGGTGACATCGTTTCCCTTTCTTAGAACATCAGCTTTTCCCAGCTCTGATGTGTAATATTCTACTGGTACTTCTTCAACGGCTGCACGATATAATGTTTTTGGCTCAAACACTATGCAAGGATTGGGATCACGAAAACAGGACAAAAGAAGACCCTTTGCTTTTATTGGTCCACGTGGAACCTATTTTCAAAAACGAATAAAAAGCTATGACGATCCCTTAACATATTATATTACCACAACGCGAAGTCCTGGCGTGTGAGCGAAATATGCTTCTGGACTTTGGGAATGATACAGGGCTCCGTGACCGACTGCTCCACATGGAACTCTAAATGTTAATGACCCGCAGTTAAAAAGGTCTCCACTTCGGTATCGATATTTGGCAGCTTCATTTACAATCTGGTCAAAACTTGGAAATATATAGTCCGCAAATTGAATTTCAGCTATAGCAGTAGTTCCAGTATTTGCTACTCCGATCGCAAAACTATGAAAATAAAAAAAATTAAATTTAATTATTAGCAAAACTATTTACATACCCTAAGATAATTAAGTTTCCGGAATAATGTGAATAAAATGCCAAAATTTTTAATTTTAATCAATATTTATTTTATCGCCTTCAAAATATGCTCCTTCTGAAGCAATACACATATCCCACCTCTTTTTCCAATCAGTAAAACATGCCTTGTAGGCGCTTTTCGGGATCGCCTTTAGTTTGCTCTGCAAATTTTTTTTTACGGCCTCTATTGAGTCGAAACGAGCCTCACGGAGTGCTAACTTGCTTTTTGGAAACAAGAAAAGTCACAGGGGGTCAAATCCGGTGAATACGGTGGTTGATTAATGGTTCAATCGTTCACAAGTACAGCTCGGTGCGATAGCGCATCAGCTCTTTTGGAACAAGCCGAGCATTGAAGCGTCTAAACCCCGAATTATCCGTCAAAATCAAACAACTGATGTTTAGCTTATCTGCTATCTCTCTCGCATGACGATTTTCGAGCACGATTTCCTTCACTTTTTTGATCGTCAGTGTTAGACGTCGAAGGACGACCGGAACGAGACTTGTGTTTTCGATAGAATAGATTCACCATAAGGCTTTTCCAACATTCACAACGACTCCGCACAGGAAATTTGGGTTGAAACTCAACATTTGATGAAAATTCTTTGTTCCATTTTTTTTTCATTGTAAAAATTGCAGAACACTACTAAGATGTCGACAGATTTCAACAGCTGCTGCAAACAAACTTGTTGGCAGATCGCGCTCATTTTAGGCGTCGTAATTATGGAAAGCGCTACTTAACAAAAAAAAAGTGATTGAAAATATGTAGCGCGGGCAGTTTCAAAGGACTTAATTGTCTTAGGGTAGAATTAAATAGCTACGCGTTTTTTATCCCTTATAGAGTATGCCGAAGGGTTAGTGTATTATAATTTGATTTAAAACTATGCTACGCAGTCACGAAAAAAGTGAGAAAAGTTATCTTCGGCTTGCCGAAGATGGTATACCCTTGCAGATCTTTACAATGCACACTGGGCCAGATTCACTTTTTGTGGCATAAAGTCTAACAATAAAGCTAGAGAGCTGAATTTTTGAAGAATTGGTGCATTTGACATTTAAACTACGTACTTTTAATTTCAAGTGAATCGGATCACGCCCACCCATACCGCCCATATAAAGATATAAAGTTAAGGAGTAGATTTGGCATGAGTGTTTCTTTTTAATATAATAAATTTAAACTGAATTTTTCTTATGTAACTATTTAATATATCATTATACTATTATATTAATCATAATTATCTACGTCCAAATGCATAGAAAATGGATCATCGTGATCCGAATCCGAGTCGCTATCATCGCTTTCCAAAAAATGTTCATTATTAATATGTTCTACATTTGGTGCATCTAAAAGATTGATGACTTCTTTCGGCAAAGCGCTTTTTTTTTATTTTGAGACGATCTTTTGTTTATATTGATGCTGCATGGACAAGAAGACTTGTATTATTTTCTTCAATATTAGCCAGATCCGTTGCCATTTTCTTTTGAGCCGTGATCCTGCATCACTGTAAGGAGTCGTGCTCGTCATTTGACAGTCTGAAGCCATTTGGTTGTTATTTTGCTCCACGACAACCATCATGGTGGATGAAAGCCAACTAAAATATTTTTTTTTAAATGCTTCAATTGTACGGTTACATTTAGCCAGATTTTTCGTCATATACAGGTGAAAGCTTCTGATTTGCTTAGCGATTTTAGCTTTCTCGACAATATTAATATCATTAAATTTAAATTCGCCAACAACCCAGTCAACTAAGGCTTTGTCATTTCGACCTCCTTTGATCCACTCATCCAGCAGAACCGATCGGCTAAGCTCAAACTTGCCTTTAACAACAAAATATAAAGAGCATAGGCTAATTTAGACAAAAGGCACTACTAGGATCAATTTAATTACAGTTTTTAGTAAACACATCAGTTTTTAGTTTTTGGCACAAGTTGGCACAAATTATTTCTCACTCTACAATAGACAAATACTTTGGTTAGATTTTGCCTAAACTAAGACATAAACAAAGACAACACCAATTACAACATGGAACACATAAATCGAAATCAGTAATTTATATCTGTATTAAGCATACCTTGATCTTTATGTTCCATTTTATTTGAAAATATTTGGACACGTGGTGTTTTTTTAACAGAACAGAAATTGAATAAAAGCTTCCCGCCAATTTTGCTTGAACAAACTACTGATCAAACATATGCATTTGTTATCGAATACAAAACGCAGTGTTGCAACTAAAATGTTTTTATACCCTTGAAAAAGGGTATTATAATTTTTTAAATATCGGTTTGGTGTCCCTAATGTATGCTCTTTCATAATATATAGTTAAATTTAAAATAGAATTTACAAAATTTTTTGACTTTATGCCAAAAAATAGGGAATCTGGCCCAGTGTGCAATGGCAGCTATTAATATAGTGGTCCAATCCGGCCCAAATCACAAATCGTGTATGGCTATGTCAAATGAATAAATGTTGAATTCGGTTGCCATAGCTTGGAAAACAAAAAAGTTTTCTATACAAAGACTTGTTTTCATATCGGTCGTTTGTATGGCAGCTATATGATATAGTGGTCCGATCCGACCGATTTTTAAACTTGATCTGCGTGCCACAAAAATAATGATCTGGTAAAAATTTCAAAACGCTAGCTTTAAAACTACTGTCTATTTTTTGTATAGAAACAGACGGACAGACGGACATGGCTGTATCGACTCGGCTGTTGATGCTGAGATGCTTCCTTTAATGCGTTACACATTTCTGGACAAAATTTTAATTAACATTATTAGACACAATTGTGGTAAATATCAACAAATTAAAAAACATCAAAATCAAGAAAGATAAGCTAACTGGGGCGAGGCAAAGTTTATATACCCTTGAAATTACATTATACTTTTTATTGGTAAAAGATATAGCGGATACACGAAATATTTCGCTAAACTTTATAAGAATTTCAAATCAAGCCAGTTTCTTATAAAATGGATTTCTTTTATGTTCCTAAGCTTGTACGACCAAAAAAAAAACAAAATGCCTAGCACAGAATATAATCGACCGTTCCGACCGGAAAGATGAGTTTATACATAGTCTGAAGTCGATAGTCAGACAGACGGACATGTTTATATCGGCTCAGGAAATGATACCGATCAAGATTTTTTTTTATTTTATAGGGTGAGAAACACATTTGAACAATTGTAATTAAATTTTTTGTGAAAAAATTTAAAAAGGCAACAGAAAGGTAAATTTTTTACAGGTTATCAGTTAAGATTTATATGTATATGTACATATGCGTATAAATAATTAAAAAAAAGGACTAACTTAATTGGGGCTAGTGGTGATATTGATGCCACTCGACAAAAGTTATTCGCGGATTTTAAAATACGCATCAACCATTCTGATAAAACATTCCGTTCCAAACTTTTTTAAAAACAATTGGTGTAATACTGAAGCTCTCTATTTGCAATATTTTTTAAATTTCTATTAGAGTTTCTTTTAAACAAAACTTCGAAATACTAAGAACAAGAAGATACCCTGACCGAATATTTTTCTCGAGGATTTTACGCATCTTTAGATATATGGTATCAATTATATCTGGGATAACTCACTTTTTCAAGATATTGTTTGAATTTATGTGTTTGAGCTACAAATATTTTACATCGTTCTGTGGAGTTTTGCTTTATGCTGGGTGTCATTTTCCTACATAACCTTATTAATGGTAATGTAGACAGCCAGTATCTACTAAAATGACTAGACGTCAAAAATGAAGTTCTTATGTATGCAGATGACGTTAAGCTTTGTCTTCAATATAAATCCCCTTTTGTCCAATATAAAACTTTGGTCAGATTTAGACAATTTTCAAAAATGGTGTTCAACCAATCTTTAAAACTTAATGGGTCAAAATGTAAGCTAATGTCTTTTTATCTCTATGGGATTTCCTTAGAAAGATTAACACAGGTTAACGATTTTGGTGTCCTATTAGACTTTAAACTTAAATTTTCCGACCATATTTCTACGATGGTTCCGACCATATTTATTAGAATGAGAGTTTATTTGCGACTAACTAATACATAAATGAGGCGTAACTCGTGACGCGCTTAAGAGAATAAAACAAAAGAGAAAGATCAACTAGATCCAGTTACATTCAGTATAAGACATTCGCTTTGCACTCTTAATTGAGATTTTAACACTCCTTATCAAAGAGACAAGTTAACTTAAATATCCATTTTTCTTTTAAACATTTTTTTTTTATATTAACTCTGCTTTTATTTATTGGATCCTCTTAAATAAGAGCTAACAATAAGTTTAAAAATCTTAACTAATACAATATTTTCATAAACAGTCGTTTTAATTAATTTTTTTCCAACTGTTCCGTGATTAAGCGTCCCTAAAAATTTCTTCGCTGGGTTGGTAGGTCCCTTCGTCGGAGACGGGAACGACTGCTGAGCTGGGTTAGATTTCTCGCTAGGTGGTTGGGGTGCGAGGAAAGCTTGCCATGATATTTTTTCGTAAGCTCTGTGATTTCATTGGTGACTGTTGGAATATTTAAATCTCGATGGATGTTTTCGTTTCGAACATACCACGGTTCCCCAGTGATAGTTCTCAGGATCTTTCACTGTGCTCGCTGTATGATGTCAATATTGCTGTTGCTGGCTTTGCCCCATAGCTGTGCACCATAGGTCCAGATTGGTTTCAGTACTGCATTGTAGAGTAACACCTTTTGATCCAGGCTGAGCAGAGAGCCAGCGTTGATGAGCCAGTGTAAGTTGTTCGCTTTGAGCTTAAGATGAATTTTTTTCGCTTCAATGTGTCTGCGCCATGTAAGTCTTCTATCGAGGTGTACTCCTAGGTACGTTACCTCATCTGCTTTCGGGAGTGGTATGTTGTTCATCAAAAGTGGTGGGCAATCATGTCTGTTCAGCGTAAATGTCACGTGCTTGCATTTTTCCTCGTTGACTTTTATTCGCCAGTCAGAGAGCCACTTCTCAGTGGCTATGAGGTGCAATGCCAGCTGTGCTGTAGCTTGGATTGGGGACCTTAAACGGCTAAGGATAGCTGTATCGTCGGCAAAAGTGGACACTGTTAGGCGACTGTTTGTAGGAATGTCAGCAGTATAGATGAGGTATAAAGTTGGCCCAAGAACGCTGCCTTGGGGGACTCCAGCCTTAATTTCGTGATCAGTGGAAATGGCAGTGTTGCACCGCACTGCAAACTTTCTGTCATATAGGTATGACTTTAGAAGTTTGTGTGTGCTTTCGGGTAGAGCTGTTTTAACTTTAAACATTAGGCCGTCTAGCCAGACTCTGTCGAATGCTTGGGATACGTCTAGAAATACGGCTGTACAGTATTCTCGATTTTCAAATGCAGTTCTTATCTCCGCTGTTATTCGACTCACCTGTTCAATGGTTCCGTAGCTTTCGCCTAAGCCAAATTGATGGGCTGGGATTATATTGTGGGCTCTCAGGTGTGGATTCAGTCGGATTAGCAGGCATTTTTCGAATAGTTTCGATATACATGAGAGTAGACTTATTGGTCTGTAGGATGAGGGAACTGTGTGGTCCTTACCAGGCTTGGGAATCATTATAATAATTGATCTCTTCCATCGTTGTGGAAAGTAGCCAAGTTTTGTGATGGCATTAAAGAGCTGCGTTAGGTAGCGAACTGCAGAATGTGGCAGCTCGATGATCATTTCCGGGGTAATAAGGTCGTAGCCGGGGGATTTTTTCGGGCTGAGATTTTGTTTAATTATATTAGATATTTCTTTTGGACGAAACACAATTGGGGTGTGTTGCTGGTTGCAGTTTGCGTTTGAAGTCGGTAGCGCAAATGTGCTAGTAGCCTCGTTTGGCGTAAATACATTTAGTAGGTGAGCGGCAAATGTGGTGGCTTTGTCTGCATCACTACGTGCCCAGCCGCCTGAGGAATTCCTTATGGGCAAAACGGTTTCAGTCGGTGGGCGAAGGGTTGGGTGGGCTCTCCACAGTGACTTATGTTTAATACCTGTTGGTGAAAGTTGCTCTATATCGGCTCTGATCGTATTCTTCCTCTTGTTTCAGAGCGTTGGTCAGCTTCCGTGTGGCTATTTTTAGCTTTTGATTTGCAGATGGTGATCTGGAGGATTGCCATTCTCTACGTAAGCGTCGTTTTGCGTGGACGAGTTGCTCGATTTGTGCGTTAGTCTTATTCGGATTAATTGTAACGTTTGTGATTTTAGGTTTTGTCAGGCAGCTTATAGAGGTCTGATGGCCAGTATGTGGGACTCCTAGGGGAAACATGATCAAGTTTATTAGTGGCTTTAATTAAAGCTCTATAAAGCTGTTTTCCTTTTGGATTCATAAGGCGCGAATCCCAGTGTTTATGTTTAGCATTATAGTCGCCTGCTGCAATGAAGTGTGGTCCTAGTGCATGGAAGAAATCCAGGAATTGGTCTTCCAATATTGTGTAACGGGGGCGGCAGTATACGGCCGCTAGTGTGAGGTGAGTGTTGTACTCCAGCTGTATATTGATAGATGTGGCCTGTAGATGAATTTCAGCAAACTCTTTGTAAAAGTGGTGCTTCATACGGTTCCTAATTAGAATGCCGGTCCCACCGTGTGCTCTACCATCGGGGTGATTTGTACCATAGAAGTTGTAATCTCTTATTTGAAAATTGTATTTGCTTGTAAGATGAGTTTCCGAAAGAAGCATTACGTCGATATTATGTCACTACTTCTCATGTAGGAATTGAGCTAGCTCAAGTTTGCGCTGTGAGACGCCATTGGCGTTCCACGTAGCTATGCGTAAGGTAGCCATTATTTATTTTGATTGTTGGGAGACAAGCATTTGTATCAATAGGTTTTGATTACGCATCATGTCTTGAATGGTGGTTCGCATAAATGTCATGAATTCCATCATGCTCTGTTGTAAGGCTTGGATCATAGCTTCAGTTTTCGTTTCTTGCTGCTCAGATGGCCTATAGTTTTGTTGTGTGTCCAATTTTGTGTGTTCTTCATGTGAGGTTTGGGAGTTTTGGGTTGGAGCTGTCATACCTGATTTTAAAACGTTTGCTAAAGTTATCTTGTTAGTGCTTGGTATAGTCCAGGGAGCAATACTTGTTGGTTTCGAAAAAAGTACTTCTGGATTTGTTTCCGATGGTGTAAGCGTAGCTGTTCCTTAGTGTACCCGTGCCGTGTTCAGTCTTTTGTGGAGACGGGGTTTCAGCTCTTTGAAGATTGGACAGCCTCTGTAGTTTGCTGTGTGATTACCCCCACAGTTACCGCACTTTTTTGTGCTTGTATTTTCTTTATTAGCTTGGCAGTGTGTGGAGACGTGGAGATCTCCACAGACTACACACACTGGGCGATCTCGTATGGCCGTATTCTTGGCAGTTCATACATTGAACAGGAGCATTACGTTTATGCGGCTCTTCTACTGTAATCCTACGGTGCAGAAGGAGCTGGAGTTTATAAATTGAATGAACCTCGTTTTTTTTAGATGCTTGTTTTCTGGTTCAAGCTCAATCTTAAAGAGTGGTTGCGGCTGCCTGTTTCTGTTTTTAATATTGTGTGCGCTTTTGACGCAAAATCCCTTTTCCTTTAGCGCCTCAGCTATCTCATCGGGCTTTACATCAGGCTCAGTAATACTTGTAGACCCTTGCTACTTTTAAGCTGGTAGGTGTAAAAGCATGTTTTGTTTGCAGTAAGATGGTTTGTGACTTTTCTGTAGTTTTCCTCCGTTTTCGTTTGAAGATTGATTTCATTAATAGTACCTCTTACGAGAGGTATTATATAAAAGCTATCTTTTCCAATAAGGCCAATTAAAGAACCGTTTGTGCTCTTCTCGCGGATGTAAATTGGGGAAGGCTTTATTTTCTTTGGTTCGTTATCGATGGATTTCAGTGGCACCTCCTCGTTGGTATCTGCCAGCAAAGCTAATCTGTTGCTATTTGCGGGCGCTTCATTGTTGATCGAGGTAGTATTGTCGCGTATATTTTTCGGCTTGTTTTCTGTATCGGCAGTTTTAGGGCTAAGCTTCCGCTTTATTGTAATGTAGCGGTCCAGTCCAGTCTGTGAGGCCGACCCAACTTTTTTGTTTGCGTTTTGTTTTGTGCCGTTTGGCTCTTGGGCTTTTGTTTTTGTATTCGGTGACTCAGTAAAAGCGTGAGCGGGTGCAGCCAATGGCGAAGTAGAGCGGGCTGTCGATATTGCTCCAGTTGTTGTTGTTGCAGATAGCGGAGCGCGCTCTTTCTTGATTTGTTGGTACAAGAAGGTTCGTTGGGTTATGGGTTATTGGCCGCTCGTTGTCTTCGTTTGCAGGTGTCGCGGAGACATAAGAAAAGTACGCGTTGTTTCGTTGTAATGAGAGCCAGCGATCGTCTTGCTCTCGTTGTCGTTGAGCGCGAGAGTCGTTCTGGCTCATAGTGCTGTTTTTTTTCTTTTTTTAATTAATTTGTTTGAAACTATTATTTAACTATTTCAAACGCAGAATATGTATTCGAGCGATGGTGCATCGCCCGGAGCGTCTTTTTCGCTTTCGATATATTTATTTGTTTTTTATTAATAACCATTCACTTCACTAGAATCAATTGATTTTATCGGAGCTCGATGAAAACACGTCTTCACGCATCAGCATACGAATACCAACATAATTTAACATAATTTAAACATAATTGCAATTCAATTTGAACCTAACTGTTTAACAAAACCTGTGTGCTTGATCTTATGTAAGTTTTTTGTTAAAATATCAGAAATCTTATTTTCTGTTGAAACATACTTAATATCAATAACATTTTCCTTATATAACTGTCGTACAAAATGATACTTAATATCAATATGTTTGCTTCGTGCATGGAACTTGGAGTCTTTTGCCAGACATCCTTCACCAGCTTTTTAAGGTCAACTGCCTCTTTTGCTGCTGTTGAAAGCGCCACATACTCAGCTTCAGTTGAACTAAGTGTCACAATGGTCTGCTGTTTGGACTCCAATGAAATCGCCGCACCAGCCATGATGAATGTCCAACCAGTAAAGGATTTGCGATCTGTGCTATCGCCAGCCCAGTCTGCATCAACGAAACAATGGACATGCACCTGTACGTTCGTAACATAGCTTCATGTCAGCTGTGCCCTTAAGGTACCTCAAGACACGCTTTGCAGTCACTTCGTGCTCCTTGTGAGGATCAGCATTTCTTTGTGCCAATTTAGCCACACTATGCATGATATCTGGTCTTGTCGTCATAGCCAAATAAATCAAAGAACCAATGAGTGATTCATACTTCTTCTGATCCACTTTTGTGCAGCTTGCATCCTCGCATTTAACTTGAAAGCCCGCCTCCAGAGGAATCGCGTTGGGTTTGCAGTCTTCCATACCATAGTCTTTTAGTAGACCATCAATAAATTGTTTATGGCCTGTAGTAACACTGCCAGTTTCGCCACACCTCTCTATTTCCATGCCTAGGAAATGTTTCAGGTCTCCGCCATCTACAACATCAAACTCATCTGATATTTGCTTCTTGATGCTAAGGATGTCATCTTTTCTGGAACAAGCAAGAATTAAATCATCAACATATACTACAATAATGTTTAGGTTTTCCTCAATTTTCTTTGTGTATATGCAAGGCTCGCTAGGACAGGAAATGATTCCAATTTTGTTAAGAACTTCATCTAGCCTCCAGTTCTACTCGCGTCCACTCTGCTTTAGACCGTATAAGGACTTATTCAATCGCAGGACTCGATTTGGGTGTTTTGCGTCTACAAAACCTTCAGGTTGTCTCATGTAGACCTCATCTTTTAATTCACTGTTTAGGTACGCTGCTGACACGTCTATTTGGTGCATAATCTTGCCATGCTCGACAGCCAATGCAATCACTAACCTTATTGAAGATTAACGTGCCACCGGGGAAAATGTTTCCAGGTAATTCACCCCATACTGCTGTTCGCAACCTTTGGCTACCAACCTCGATTTGAGTCGATCAACTTTACCATTTTTGTCGCGTTTAATGGTAAACACCCACTTGCACCCGATTGCTTTCTGCTCTTCAGGAAGGTCAACCAAGCTCCAAGTGTTTGTAGCTCGCAAGTGATCAAACTCCTTCTGCATCGAGATTGTCCATTCATCAGAATGTTCTCCAGTCAATGCTTCACGCACGTTTGTTGGTACCACCATATTATTTCCGGCTATAACATTTAGCATATTGTACTCTTTTCGTGGACGGCCCACTGATCCTGTTCGGACTATCTTGGGGCGACCTCGGCCCCTCTTCTGCGATGTTTTTTGTTCTGTCCCAGACTCTTCGTCGTCATCACTGCCTTGAACATCCAACGACTTTTCATTTTTGTCAATATGATCTTCTTGGTGTCCAGCAGACTCATCCAATTCAATAATTACTTCTCCTTCATCCTCTATAAACACAACATCTCGGGCTATCACAATGCTTTGTTTTTTCGGGTTGTATAAACGATAAGCCTTAGAAGTTTGAGAATAGCCTACTAATATGTGCTCTTCTCCCTTTGGACGAAACTTCTTGCTATGTGTCTAGTTCAATACGATCGCTTTGCACCCAAACACACGTAAATGGGATACACTTGGCTTCTTTCCAAACCAGGCTTCAAATGGTGTTATATTAGCTAGTGTCGACGTCTCTGCTCTGTTCCTCAAGTATGCCGCTGTCATTATAGCCTCTCCCCAAAAACTTTCACCCACTCCAGCATGAGTTAACATACTGCGAGCCATTTCCAGAATGGTTCTGTTAGCACGTTCTGCAACTCCGTTTTGTTGAGGAGTATAGGGGACTGTTAGCTGTCTTTGTATGCCTTGACTGACCAGGTATTCTTCAAACCTTCGGGAAACATATTCTCGACCGTTGTCACTACGGATCCTTTTTATCTTCTTTTCTGTTTGCTTCTCGACAAACGATTGGAACTCTTTAAATTTTTTAAAAACCGCATCTTTAGTGTTTAACATGTATACTGACATATATCGTGTTTTTTCATCGATGAACGTTGCAAAGAATCGTGCACCACCGTTTGATTTTGTGTTTATTGGACCACATATGTCCAATGTTCAGCACACAAATGAGTTGTTGCTCCACTGTCTAGACACCATGTACTTTTACTGTCTATTTCGTTTTTATCTGCACCGAAAACCGAAAACGCATTTGGCTTATTCCCGTTTGAATTTCCTTCTTTTGCTTTGTTATGTTTTGCCAATTTTTCTTTCGATCTACACTTTGCAGCAATATGACCGCGCTTTCCACATGACCAACATTCGACACCTTTTTCGATATTCCTTTTTGAGTATTGTTTTTCTGTACCCGACGCGAACATTTTCTGTTCCTTTTCGATCACCGTTTCGTTTGTCTTGCGCCTCTCTCCCTCTTCTAGAAGTTTAACCTTGAGAGCGCTCAGCCCCGGCAATGTGTCGCGCGTTTCAATGGCGACAACAAAATTTTTTGCTGCTTTTCTACCAATGCACTGAATTTATTTAAATGTTCCTCCACACTTTCTGTCTCACTCATTTTCATGTACAACAACTGCTTAAACAAATGTATGCGTCTCGCTGGGCCGGATGGCATATGAATTTCACCAAGTTTTTTCCAAGCTTCCTTAGCAGTTACACAATGTTTCACATGATTAATTTGCGTCGGCTTTATACATAGCATTATACTTGCAAGTGCCTTTTCGTCTTTAGCATCGAAAGACGCTTTTTGTTCTACTGTGCCATTTTCATTTTTTTTCATTTTTTTCCAACTGTTCCGTGATTAAGCGGTTCTAAAAATTTCTTCGCTGGGTTGGTAGGTCCCTTCGTCGAAGACGGGAACGACTGCTGAGCTGGGTTAGATTTCTCGCTAGGTGGTTGGGGTGCGAGGAAAGCTTGCCATGATATTTTTTCGTAAGCTCTGTGATTTCATTGGTATATTTAAATCTCGATGGATGTTTTCGTTTCGAACATACCACGGTGCCCCAGTGATAGTTCTCAGGATCTTTGATCAGATGACAGATCTGGTAGACATTCAGCTCTAACGAAACTGCGAGGAATATTTTTCGTGACTGCGAAGTCAATAAAGTCAGGCAGCTTATTGAGGTCTGATGGCCAGTATGTGGGACTCCTAGGGGAAACATGATCAAGTTTATTAGTGGCTTTAATTAAAGCCTTATAAAGCTGTTTTCCTTTTGGATACACAAGGCGCGATCCCCAGTGAGTATGTTAGGCATTGTTGCATGTTAGGCATGTTGCATGAAAGAAATCCAGGAATTGGTCTTCCAATATTGTGAAACGGGGGCGGCAGTATACGGCTGTAGTGTGAGGTGAGTGTTGTCCTCCAGCTGTATATTGATAGATGTGGCCTGTAGATGAATTTCAGCAAACTCTTTGTAAAAGTGGTGCTTCATACGGTTCCTAATTAGAATGCCGGTCCCACCGTGTGCTCTACCATCGGGGTGATTTGTACCATAGAAGTTGTAATCTCTTATTTGAAAATTGTATTTGCTTGTAAGATGAGTATCCCCGCGATTCGTGCCGCATGATATAATCATATCAAACTACGTGCAAAAAAAATGTCCAGGCGAGATCAAAATATCGTTCTCCAAAATTACAAGTTCCTCGTCAAACAATTGGATATACGTTTTCGAGTTAATTTTGTGAAACGAAATATATTTCATTCATATATATAGTATATACATATATAGTATAGAAGACGTATAGTAATATCGGAGAACCTCCTTGGAAATTTTCATCACTGCATATGATAGTTTGCCACTCCAGATCCAAAAACATGCGACTCTGCAAATTGCATTTGAGCAACATTATGTCGTGGCGGAAGTCATTTCACTAGTATTTTTTGTACAAAATGTTTTCATAAAATGTCCAAAAAAAACCCTACACTTTTTTAACCAGTTCAACAATAACAAGTAAGGAAGCAGCAGTCGAGTTTCCCGCCTGCAAAATACCCTGTACCCTTAGACATGCTTACAATTTATTTATTTAGTATCACTAAATAAATGAAACAATATTCTATTATAATAGAGTACCACAACAATATTAAATTAATATTAATATTTAAATATTATTTGTGAATAAAATTTGTATTTGTATTATTTGTAAATAATATATTTCCTAATACGTACCTGTAGCAGGGAACCGCTAAAAATACACCTGATATTTAGCCCACAAATAATGCATACGTGATCAATGCAGGCTTAGTGACTGCTAAATTTGCTACCTGTGTATATATTTTGTTTTGACATTTAATATACCAATCACATGTATGCAAATTCACTTCCTTCTCTGAATAGGCATTAAATTTTTGCAGTTGCACCTGCATCAGTCAAAATTTTACAAAGTAAACTCATTCTTTAAATAGTAGGTCACAGGTACTTAGTAGATATGTATATATAAGGCACGGAAACGCATATATACAATTTTGACATATTTCAATGAGCATTGCCTTCTGCCGTTGCGCTACGTTATGAAAATAAGTTTCGTGTGTCATAAAGCCATACACATTTCGCTGTCAACGTCGCAGTCGGCGTCGCGCAATGCGTGTTTTGCTGCGCTTCTCCTTCCCTTGCATTAGATTTTGCATGTGGCATAACTTCCGTGTTTCTTATCCGATTTGGTTCAAATTTAAAAATTAGATAGCTTTTATAAGCATCAACGCATTTGCCGAATTGCATAGCATTAGGTTAATAATTGTGGGCGTGGCAGTTTTTTGCTGTTTGCGGGGGAGCGGGGGTTGATATCAAAATATAACAACAAACTTGTACTGCGTACGGTAATTACCTATCCAACGATATATGGCACAAGTCTGTAGCTCTTGTGGTTTCTGAGATCTAGGCGTTGATACGGACAGACAGACGGACATGGCTATATCGACTCGGCTGTTGATGCTGATCAAGAATATACTTTGTGGGGTCGGAGATGCTTCCTTTAATGCGTTACACATTTCTGGACAAAATTATAATACCCTATTTATACCCTTTTCAAGGGTATAAAAGTGAATCACGAAATCGTACAAATTTTAGCATTACCGATCTTTTAGAAGTATCTCATAAAATAATAAATTAAACAAACGCGATAAATTCTGAATAAAGTTGAAATACCTAAGAACTAAGAAAAACGTCCTTTAAAACTGCCCGCGCTGAATATTGGTACAAAGATTTTAAGGGTGGTCGAGAAACCGTCAAAGGCATGCCTCGTTCCGGTCGACGATTCCTTCGACGATTAACACTGACGATAACATCAAAAAAGTGAGGGAAATTGTGCTCAAAAATCGTCATGCGAGTGTTAGAGAGATAGCACATAAGCTTAACATCAGCCGTAAAACAGCTCGTTTGATTTTGGCGGATAATTTGGGGATTAGACGCGTCAATGCTCGGCTTTTTCCAAAAGAGCTTATGCGCTATCGCACCGAGCTGTACTTGTGAACGATTTAAAGACCAAAAACTCGTTCAATACCATCGATTAACCACCGTATTCACCAATTTTGGCCACATGTAACTTTTCTTTTGTTTCCAAAACACAAGTTACTCCGTGGACTCGTTTCGACTCGATAGAGGCCGTAAAAGAAAATTCGCAAAAAAATGTCACATCGTGGTATTAGGTGGTAGGAACACTATTTCTATATTGGGATGGTTTAAGTCTTTTGGATGTCCAGGAGCATTATTAAGTATTAAAAGCACTTTGAAAGCACACTTGATATACATAAAAAGTTCACACTGTACTGATAATATAATAAATATAAATGAGCAAGAAGAGTACAAATATATATGCCGTGAACATGCCTGGTATACTCACACATGTTGTGAAGGCAAAAAAGGGTAATTCCCGGTTTACATTAAAAATACATTATTATAAATATGTGGTACGCAAATTAGTGTTACCTGATTTTATAATTATGTATTTTCCCCTTCGCGTTATATAAGCCAAAATTTCGCGTTATACTAAAACCTAATTTTTTTCTTAATCGCGTTATATCGAAACCGCGTTTTGTGAAACCGCGTTATAGGAGGGATACCTGTACACATATTTTTGGTTACGAAAAAATCTTATATCAGTTATTTTAGATGTTATATGCGAATTCGTAACCGGTTTTTTACCTTGATAAAATTTACATATTTCAGAAATCTTTTATATACTCGTTTTACATTTTTTTATATTGATATATTGTATTGATAAATAAGGCCGGCAGACTTCTATACATTTCAGAAATGTTTGTGAAATTGGGAGACAGTGCAATTAAAAAATTTTGAAAAGGTTTCAGCAAGATGTTCCGATATCAATTTTAGATAGATTTTGCTAAAGGTAGTGAAGTCTAGTTAGGGGCCGAATTATTTCAGAGCAATGACACTAACGGGTTCCTTGGTTTCACAGTATACATATGTACATTTTACAAAAAATTACATAATTACATTATAAAAATAAAAACAGTGCAAAATATGAGTATAATTTATATATATTTTTGTAATACATTATTTGGTACCATAAAAAGAAACATTAAATAAATTGAATTAAATATGTTAAACATACCCAGCGATCCCCTGTTCGCACAATGGTGAATTAAAAACGCGGTCTTTACCGTACTTATCTCGAAGGTTCACAGAACACCTGTGGAATTAGAATATGTTTATTTGTTTTTTTTTTTTTATTCTACAATACCGAAACACTCCTCCAAATCCAACATCCTCTCCAAAAAGTAATGCAGATTCATCAGTTTGCAAGGCTAAATCCATTGCATTATTTATGGCACTAAACATATTCATTTTTTTCCCCGGCCCCAATGCAGTAGGATAATAGGTGAAATACGTTCTTCCGAATTTCTGCGATAGGGGGATGGGGCGCAGCCATTTAAGGAAAATTTCGGCAGATTTTGAAAATTGCATTTTTTTAAATTTATTTGTCGATTATAATTGCTCAAGTCAAAATAATCTTAAAAAATTATAACCGTCTAACAAGCACCGCCAAGTTTTCATCAATGGGGAAATGTGGTAACTGGAACACTCTTTTTGTTTTGAAACTAATTCATGCTTTTATCAAATAAATGGATAAAATGGAATTTAATAGTATCCATCATATTAGCATCGCCCAGTAAGCACCAATGGGGAACAAGTGAAAATTGAACATGGGCACAAGTTCTTTTTTTTACATTATATCATTATATATCAATGACATTGTATAAAACAAAATTTGCAATTGACATGAATGGAATGCACTATTTATTTGATACTTTGAGGTACACCCACTTCAAATTTCTTAAAATCCATTTGAAAATTTGACTTTAAGTACTTGAGTGCTTGACTCGATATGCGCATCTTTCCAAATACATTTGGAAAAAAAATTATACACAAATAATCCTCATTTGATTTCGCTTGATATAAGGGGCGCCAAAATTTTCAATGAAATGATTACCAAAGGAAAGACATTTTTTTAGAGAATTAAAAGAATATTTTTATAGCATGTATTTTCAAAATAATATTGATTTTATTTTCTTAATTTGTTAAGAATTATTATAAAAACGTTTAGTATTAATAGGGTACTTTTGTATTGATAGTTTAACGGCGTATAAGTGTTATTTTTACGGTGATGCGGTGTTTGTAAATTAGAATAGTAAGCTTGCATCCTTCAAAGCTAAGGAATTTTATAGTACTTGAACAGTTCGTATTGTTGAGTTGAAAGGCGAATAAATTAGAACTGAACTAGGCTTCCTGGGCATAAAACTAAACGCGCCTATAACTTAACCTTATTGGCGGAGTGCAAATGAGTGTGGTGTGGTTTCTTTTATCAATGTTAACTATTACAGTGTCATGATATCTACAAGCTGCCTGAATGTATCTCCATTTTTTCAACTAATTTTGCCGACCATATATTTTATGCTATCGGAGATGTCTCCTTCATAGCACATTTGTATGTAAAAAATATACGATCTCACCTGTTGAAAAGCTTGCTGCTACATCAAGATTAATAATCTGTTAAGACGGATGACATATATATGTTGTTTGGGGAAATTGGATTTATTTACCAGATATTGTGTGCATCAAATTTGTAAATCAAGAATCGTTTCGGTCGCGCAAAATTTTTCATTAATAATAAAATCGATTTTTAAATTTACTGTAAATAGGGAAGAACTAATTTGCGCAAAATTTGCCTACACTAAAAAGTAATATTTGATAATTAAATACATATAATAAAAATTGCAATATATAAAAAATGAAAGATATCGCTTGTATTTCTTTAATGCAGTTACGTAATGATGAGGGATTTGGCTACCATACCAAGAACTTCCAAACAAAGCACAGTAGACCCACTGACTAGTGTGATTAATCGTCGGGTGAATGATGCTCCTCCTTTGGGAGACACATAAGTAGTCTTATTCTTCTTCAACAACGGAAAAGTATGTCAGCTGGGCCTGAATTCTCAAGGCCCACTTATTCAGCTTGAAAGAGGAAACAGTAAAGGAAAATGGCTTTATTAAGCTTACGGGTTATATCAATAGTTTAGACTATATACTGTGGTCCAATGGTTGTTTCTGAAAAGGAGAGACTGTGAGCGGTAGCCGACGTCCTCTTTCATCCGCCTTTTTTCAACATACTGTACATCTTGACATCTCGACCTTTCCAGTCAAACTAGTCCTCTGATGCGTTGTCGACCTCCTTGTCTTTTATGTTGAGATCTGAAATTAAATTACGGCTTTATGTGGTCACTAGATACTATGTTGTTATACCGCCTTTAAGAAACTGAATTGTCACGCAGATCCTCTGCAATATATTGGTCATTGCAAAGAATCTTGGCTACTTTATAAGGAATATATCTAATATGTTTATGTTGCCGGTGCCGCTGGAACAAAATTTTTCATCATACGATCAACCTACATGCTCATATACGATAACATGTTCATACTGGCACCACTTATCTGCCATTCAGCTGGTTTCTAACCGCATGTCCGACAGTGACCTTCTAGTGACTCTAGGAGAATTCAATTTACCTGAACTTATCTTGTTAAACATCGAGAATTCACCATCTTTAACACTCTCAACACATCATGATTTTACTGAGACCGACCCTCCTTGGTTTACAAACTTAAAATACAATAAAAATAGACTCCTTAAGAGACATGAGAAAACTGGCTGTAATGTAACTTTCTCAAGATACTTAGTAGCTCGGTCAAATTTCACCGTGCATAACGCTGAGTGTTATAAGAATTATATATACCGCTGTCGGACCCAGATTACTCAGGATCCGAAGCAGTTTTATAATTTTGTTAACATTAAGCGTAAGCAGGTATCTTCTCCCACCCTAATTTCGTTTGAAAATGTATCTGCGACTACTGATCAGGGTATTGCCGATCTATTCGCAACTTTCTTACAAACAACGTACTCATTTCCTACAATTATGGATCAGCCTTATTCATATAACATTCAATCAGCCAATCTTATTTTCAGACCAACTTTCTTCGAAAGCACTGTGTTATCGGATATTCTGAGGGTGAAACCAGGTCCTGATGGTGTTCCTGGCTGTGTACTGAAAAACTGCGCTTTCTTAAACTTTTCTCTTTGTCTCTGGAAACTTCGATTTTTCCCCAAATATGGAAGGAATCGTTCATAATTTCCTTACACAAAAAAGGAAAAAAATCGGATGCTACAAACTATAGAGGAAGCTCTAAATTGTCAGCCATTCCAAAGCTTTTTGAAAAATTGGTAACACCACATCTTCAACCTCTCTGCAGTTCAATTATTTCTCCATGCCAGCATGGTTTTATAAAGCGTCGCTCCACAAACCTCTTGGAGCTGACCTCCTTTATTATAGATGGCTTCCGTAAAGGCCTTCAAACAGATGTCATCTACACTGACTTTAGTAAAGCATTTGACTCTGTCAACCACTTACTCCTTTTGAGTAAACTTAGTATCCTAGGATTTCCCTCACACCTTCTCACGTAGATTTCTAGCTACTTAGCTAAGAGAACCCAACGTGTTCTTTTTAAGGATGTACGCTCTCGTCTTGTTAGTGCTACATCGGGAGTCCCCCAAGAAAGCCATCTTGGGCCACTACTTTTCACTATCTTTAGTAACAACCTACCCCCTGCCATAACGAACTCTCTGGTTCTTATGTATGCAGACGACGTTAAGCTTTGTCTTCAATACAAATCTCCTTCTGCCCAATATAAACTTCAGTCAGATTTGGACAATTTTCAAAAGTGGTGTTCCACCAATCTCTTAAAACTTAATGGGTCAAAATGTAAACTTATGTCTTTCTTTCGTCCGTGCCCTAACCAGGCGACATACTTTCTCTATGGGATTTTCTTAGATAGATTAACCCAGATTAACGATCTTGGTCTCCTATTAGATACTAAACTTAAATTTTCCGACCATATTTCTACGATGGTTAATAAAGCCAAAGGCGTGCTTAGCTTCATTAAAAGACGGTCTAAGGAATTCAATGACCCTTATATTACTAAAACTTTATACGTATCTTTAGTAAGTCCAATTCTGGAGTACGGGTCATGCGTCTGGAGCCCTCAGTATGTGGTTCATCAAGATCGCATTGAATCCGTTGAAAAGAATTTCTTGATGTTTGCTCTTAGGGGACTCAACTGGGATGCAAATCTTCACCTCCCATCTTATTCTAACAGACTCCTTCTAATCAATTTACCTTCCCTAACCAATCGTAGAAAGATGCTGGAGGTCGTTTTCCTTTATAACCTTATTAATGGTAATGTAGACAGCCAGCATCTACAAACACGACTAACATTTAACATTCCAAATAGACGTACTAGAAATTTTAGTCCCTTATTCCTAAGTTGTTGTAGATCTACATATGCCCAGCATGAGCCTTTCAGGGTTTTATGTTATGACTACAATGACTTATACTCTATTACTTCACTCTGCACGTCCATTTCTATCAAATCCTCAATTCTCACCTACCTTTCAGAGCAACAAACGAACTCTACTTTTTCCTCGTAATCTTTTCTGAACTTTTTTCTCTCGGGTCCCTCGGTCGGTTGGGCGGGAGGTGAGCTGTACCTTATGCAGTGGGAGCCGCGCGAAAAAAAGCGTCGAATTGGGTTTTGTTCATTCTTTTAGCTTCATTCTTTGAGGATTGCACACTGCTGCCTTGATCAATGATCATTTATAAAATTCTTAATTTCTTTTGATGTGAATGATTGGCCTCCATCGGAAATGATACGCAATGGTAGTCTAAAAACAAAAAATAATTGTTTAAGTGCTGTTATGACTGGTGTTGTCCTTGTGTTACGAGTTGACGCCAAGAACGTAACGTAAGAACAGTTTCTGGTTTTGCTTTTGATGAAAGGTCCCATGTGATCAATGTTAATCCTACGGATGGTATTGAATATTTCGAAAAAAAAGTATTTTAATTTATTTTATAAGCCATCTGATAGCTTGAAGAACCACCAACTAGTTGCCGTCATCAGTTCTCCAAAAAAAAATTGTATGATGACATAATCTTTTTTTTTGTCTGTTTTTTTTCTGTTTCTGATTCCAACGTACTACAGACTTTTTGCTTGCAAAATCGTCGAAAATCTCCTTTATTTTTAGATCCTGTCTCTACATTGTATAAATCCAATCTTCATTGATGGAAGTTATGTATAACACGTTGGCGGTTACGTTTATTTTTTGATCTTTTGGTGAAAGTACCGGTTGCCTGCTCATTCCGTCTACTTGTGACATTTAATCCCCTGAGCGATGATTACACTCAAAATCGATTTCCTGTAGTTGTAACCGCTGTCGCCTGTTGTAGAGCTATCGATTCCTTAAGCGTTATTACAGCGTTTTAATGTATCACAACCACAAATTTTGTTTTTATCAGGTAAAGACGGAATCACTCCAAATAATCGGCGATCAGTAATACTTCTAAGCGTAACTTGAATTGTGAGTTTTAGATTTTGAGCATAATCTGCTGAAGTAAAATACTGGCTCGAGTCCATGATCTTTATGCTATAGTAGGATTCCTGCAATTCTCTTGCTACTGGCATCTATGGGCACCGCGTAACCGTGAGGGATCATATAGTGCCAAAACTATATGATCCTGTATCTAATCAGCGTAACCACCTGCTCATCCACAATCGGTATTGGATATAGTTTCTCAATCGTGATTCCTTTGAGAGCTCTATAGTCGACACACAATTTATTTTCGCCATTTGCCCTTGGCCCTAATATAGCCGATGTTTCATTTGGAGGTGCGCTCTACCTTTCCATGGAGTTATCCATTCAAGCACATATTTAGGCACATAGTTAACATAGTTAATACATAAGAAATATGTCTAAGCGCTGTCGCGAAAATCAATACCAACAAACTAACGCAGTACAGTTAAAATCTTCTAACAGCATTTGTTTCAGTGTTAAGCTGATCTTCAAAGAATAAAATCGTTCACAGTTTTAATTTATTTAAAATTTCAGCTTTGAATTTAGTCAAAAGACAAATCATTAATTCGACTCAATATAGTAAAATTTAAGTGGCGCAGTCGGTACGATACAACAAGTATCCGAAACCAAAGAACCGCGATTGGGGTATAAGTTAACTTTAAATCCGCTTCTCCTAAATAGGTTTGTTGGTTTATGTCTACTAACTAATGAAAATCCAAATCCAAACCAATAAATCCAGCGACATGGAACACAAGCTTGAAAATAAAAAATATGAAATTTTTATAGCAAAAAAATAAAATTTAACTTGTGTAAGAACTTAAACATTTATTCAAATAAAATTATTTAAAACAAGAATTAATCAACATTGGCGCATCACAGTTCGTAGCATTGAATGAAAATAATATTTGAAAGGCCCTTGGACAACTAAAAACAATTTCCAATTTAAGGGAGAGCCCTCAGCTCAGATCAGATGCACAGTGAGGTGATGAAGACGACCATGTTAGGCACATAGATTGGGTTTTAATAAGCATGTGTGATGCCAACATGAAGGTATCCAACGAAAAGACGCACTTTTTGAAGCAAAGCGTTGAATATCTGGGATTTATTGTCACCAATGGAGGTGCAAAAACCGACCCAGAAAAAGTAAAGGCCATAAAGGAATACCCGGAGCCTACAAATCTGTATGAGCTTAGATCATTTTTGGGTCTAGCCAGTTATTACCGATGTTTCGTTAAAGACTTCGCGGCGATCGCGAGGCCTTTGACAAGCTTGCTGAAAGGAGCAAATGGCTCTGTCAGCAAACACATGTCTAAGAAGACTCCTATTGAGTTCGGTGACTTGCAGAGAGATGCATTCGAGAGGCTGAGAAATGTCTTGGCTTCCGAGGATGTAATTCTCAGATACCCTGATTTCAGGAAGCCATTAGACCTGACAACGGATGCTTCCGCGAACGGTATCGGTGCGGTTCTATCGCAAGACAAAAGACCCATCACAATGATCTCTAGGACCCTCAAAGAGAGCGAGTCACACTACGCCACGAATGAAAGGGAGTTATTGGCCATAGTGTGGGCTTTAGGCAAGTTACAACACTACCTGTACGGCACTCGCGATATTAATATTTATACGGACCATCAACCGTTGACATTCGCGGTGTCCGATCGACATTCGCAGTAAACTGCTTCAGAAACCAAAATGTTATAGAAGAAGCACGTTTCCAACTAAAGCGAAGCTTGGTGTTGTTTCGTAGCAAAACTCGTCATTTAATTAATTTCGCCGACAAAAGCACCATTTTGGAAATGCTGAAGGAAGTCGTGAACCCCGAGGTCGTTAATGCAATACACTGCGACCTACCCACCCTGGCAAGTTTTCAACATGACTTAATTGCTCATTTCCCGGCTACGCAGTTTCGATATTGTAAAAATATTGTAATAGACGTTACCAATAGAAACGAGCAGTTGGAAATTGTCACGACAGACCACAATCGTGCACACAGGGCGGCTCAGGAGAATACCAAGCAGGTCCTCCGCGATTACTATTTCCCCAAAATGAGCGGCCTAGCAAAGGAGGTGGTTGCAAATTGCAAAATATGCACCAAAGCCAAATATGACAGGCACCCAAAAAAACAGGAGCTTGGGGAAACACCCATACCAAGCTACACCGGCGAAATGTTTCACATTGATATCTTCTCAACCGATAAGAAGCAATTCTTAACATTCGTTGACAAATTCTCGAAGTTTGCAATAGTGCAACCAGTGCTGTCCAGAACAATAATGGACGTCACAGGGCCCTTGCTTCAACTCGTAAACTTGTTCCCCAAAATCAGAACAATATATTGCTGCCTTCAATTCGGAAACGATCACCTCTTTACTTAAAAACAATTACCACATTGACATTGTGAACGCGGTGCCGCTAGATAAAAAAAATCAGCGATACGGTAAAGCTAATCTTGAGGGCAACGATAGAATATAATAAGACAATACATTCTGTCACTCAGGAGAAACCGGTCGAGATCCTCCACACGGGTTCCGATGATCGCTGCCTAGGCATTAAAGACAGGTTGATAAAGGCCCAGCAAATCAATATCGAAAGATGTAACCCAGCTAGGCGAAACGGTGTTTTTGAGGTAGGAGAAGAGGTTTTTGTCAAAAACAACAAAAGGTTAGGAAACAAGCTAACTCCATTGTGCACAGAACAAAAAGTGCAGGCAGACCTGGGAACGTCTGTTCTTATTAAGGGGAGGGTGGTCCATAAGGACAACCTCAAATAAATTCCCCCACTTTTAATTTGCTTATACCATACCCTTTAATAGTAAGCTAGATTTAAGTAAAAACGCCGTGGTCTCATTCTACGTTTGGATTGCAGGTTCGCCTTCACAACGCTCATCACCCTGGCAGTGGCAAATGCGCGGATTACCGACTTTTCTCACGCCAAATACATTCCCGTCGTAGATGGAGATGTACTGGTGTTTGAACAACGTGACTGCTTGAGGCACTCGAGCACCCTCTCAGAACTTACTAGTATGGTAGATGAGACAAAAAAATTGTCCGAGTCTTTTCCACAGTCGCATATGCGCAAATTACTAGATGTTGATACAGATCATCCGAGAAACTGTCCGTTCTAAAAATTCACCACCGAATTGCGAGGAGTTTAGACTTCTTAGGTACAGCTCTTAAGGCAGGAACTCCTGATGCCTCAGATTTTTTAAAAGTCAGGATGACAGAAGCTTAGCTAGTGGACTCAAACTCCAGACAGATTAACATAAACTCAGAAACGCAAAAGCAGATAAACAAACTGACCGACACCATTAATAAAATTATTAAGGCCCGAAATAACAATTTGGTTGACACCCCGCACCTGTACGAAGCGCTACTAGCGAGGAATAGAATGCTGACGACAAAGATACAAAATTTAATTCTAACCATAACATTGGCTAAGGCTGATATAATAAATCCCACTATCCTTAGTCATGCCGATCTGAAATCACTAATTGAACAAGACACTCCGATAGTTAGTTTATTAGAAGCAGCTAAACTTAGAGTTCTCCAGTCCGATAACATTATCCATATACTAATAGCCTACCCTAGAGTTAAGGTCAGATGTAAAAAAGTCCTCATACAGGGTGCGTTATGAAAGTAATGCGCATGGTTTCATTGTCACGTAACTACCTGTCGTAGCACGCTCGGACCTGTCTGAAAATTTGGGGCGGAGTCTCTCCTTTCCAACGCGCTCGGTCTCAGTTCGCTCTGAGCAATAGAAGTGGTAGGACGTGTCGTAGAGCGAAGTCATTTTTTCTGTTGTGTCACGGTGCGATGGAGCGTTCGCTCCATACAGCCTTGACTTAGCTCCGTGCGACTTTTTTTTGTTCCCCCTACTGAAGAGAGAGCTAAAGGGAAAACACTGGGAGTCGTTGGAGAACATCCAAGCTTGCGTAACAAGGTTCCTGAAAGGCATTTTTGTGTCGAGGAGTTTCAGGGTGCTTTCCAGGCGAGGCATACACGTCTCTGCAAGTGTATTGACGCAGGAGGGGACTATTTTGAAGAATTTTAATAATTTGTACTGATTGGATCAACAAATATATTTTTCTTAGAAAATGCGCATTACTTTCATAACGCACCCTGTATACCCAGTATCACATAATCAAATAATCCTACGGCTCGACGAAAACATTTTGGCGGAATGTGAAGAAGACACCAAGAAAACACCTTCTGTGAGCGGTCGCAACGCGAAACCTGTGCCCGCTCGCTCCATGCGGGAATCTCGGCCCACTGCTACACTCAACCCAGCCACCTGGGAACAGTAATGCCTATAGATGACGGCATCGTTGTCATTAACGAAGCGACAGCCCGCGTCAGCACGGACGGCGGCCCAGAGGTTCTCGTCAAAGGAACGCACCTAATAACCTTCGAGCGTCAGCCACCGTCAACGGATCGGAGTTCGTAAATTTTCAAAAAACATTAGACAAGCAGCCTGGCATAGTAAGATTACCACTACTGAACATCGTCGGCCATGACCCGGTACTGAGCATGCCCTTGCTACACCGCATGAACAACGACAATCTGCGCTTTATCCAAGGGTTCAAGGACGAGGTTGACGCCGCGGGCTCCCCTAAACTTTGGTTCGCGGCTGGAGTAATCCTGAACGTTATTCTGATTGGTTCACTCATCCTTTTTTTGGCATTAAGGAAAAGACGAGCCTCCGTCGAGATACAACAAACCAACGATAAGCTCAATATTACCGAGGACGGTCATAATCTGAGGGGGGGAGTAGTTAGCAACTGACAGAGCATAAGTTTACATATACGTTACCCTAGCAACTAAGTAGCTATAGATAAACAATGCTGATGCGCCCAAATGAGTTCAGCGCTCTGTTCTGAGAACGGTCAGCAGCGGCAATCGGACACCCATTATCCGGGGTACCGAAATGCGCTGCATAAATGCTGAGTCGGCTTGCCGACCATGGGCTTATGGCGTGATGCATTGAAGCTAGGGTAGATTCATATGTTTCCATTCCTTTGTATTTAGTTCTAAGCGAACACTTTAGAAATAAAGAACAAGCTGCTCCGGCTTCTGCCGTAAACCCAATTTTATTTGATATAATTTATCCACGCTGAGCCCGAAGGCCAGTGTCCAGCAAAGGGGGCAAAGTCACGCCCTCCACCGTAATCTGCGTAAGAAGACATCTCGCCTGAGTAAACCCAGGACCAGGGGATCAGTTATCTACGTGGACACCTATCTGCCGGAGCCACCCATCGGAAGGACCTCTGGACAATAGGACTAACCTAATTTGTATAGTTGCAAGTCGTTCGGCGACCTTCATGAAAGTTATTCTGTATACCAACAGTTGACAAAGCGGGAAAATGTAAACAAAACATTGATGGTGACTTTCAAAGGGCATGACAACGGCACGAACAAATTACATTGTTTTAACTGTGGGTCAAAAGATCATATGAGAAGAGAATGTCAAGCCGAAATCAAATGTTTTAAGTGTGGCGGTAGTGGTCACCTTTCGAAAAACTGCATTGAGGGTGGAAAAAAGTGTAATAGTCGTTCAAGAAATAGGCGTTTTAGCAAATTTTTATCGGCAATGTCGAAAGTCTCCTGAGTCTCCTATCACACTTAAGATCGTACCGGATGTAGATATAGTTCCTTTTTACCATGCCCCAAGCCGGGTAGCTGTGGGTGAAGCAGAAGCCATAAGCAAGTTAGTTGCTTTAAAAATACCTTTTCAAACAATTTCGAGATACACGTTAGAAGACTGATTGGTCTATAGGATGAGGGTTGGGGTCTGTCTTTGCCTGGCTTGGGAATCATTACTATGACCGCCTTTTTCCACCTTTGTGGATAGTATCCAAGCTTCGTTATAGTGTTGAAGAGATGGCATAAGGTCAGAACCGCACACGGTGGGAGTTCTATAATCATTTTTGGTTTCACCAAGTCATGTCCAGGTGATTTTTTGGGCATTAAGATCTTTTATCGTGGATGCTATCTCACTTTTGCTGAATGTAATTAGATTTACAGGTGGTAAGTTTTTGCTTTTAATTCTGTAAATATGCTTTGAAATGGTCTTTAATAAACTACACACACATGCTCTATCGGCTCTAGCTTCATTAATTTGTTTTGATTTTCACAATCTTGGGATTCTAATGAAAATATAGTACTTTATCATTATCTTCTGTACCATCTGTCATTAGAATCCCATCTACTAGCCTAGTATTTCTAACCTGATCTTCAATCAGCATTGCTTTCTCTTTTGTCGAAATATTTTTATTTCTTTTGACTACCTGTGCTCCTTTCGCCTGGGCTCTAGTTTGCCGGTGATCTTTTGCCGACGTGTCGTTAGTAAGTATTTGAATTTCCTGTCCGTTGCCAGGAACACGCCACGAACACGCCCACAAATATTTAAAATTTTTTTCACGATATTTTAGTTAATGCTCAATGGCATTTATTTCCTTCCATGTGTCCTTCAACACTCTTCTGAAGCCTTGATTTTTATCGACCCTGGTCTAAAATTCTAGTCACTTCTAAGGTGATAGTTCAACCGAATTATCAGAAGAGGGAAAACTTAAGGGTGTCTCGATGGACCATTGATTAAGACGAGCAAAACAAAATAATTTTAAATGCAATGAGTTCCGTTTAGACACGGTTTTAGTCATATGATTTCATATTTGAAGAAAAATAAAAAAACCTTATACCATAAATATGTTCTTATGTACGAACAAGAATTCTTATATACTATTTATATATTTATGCCCCCATGCCCCCATGGTTATGCCCCCATGGTGCCCCCATGTAAAGCTTATGGTAGTCAATAACCATGCCATATTTCCATTCGCCTGAAACTTCTGCCTTTTTAGGTACAATCAAAACAATAATATTGTTCGCGTTTGCCATAAATATAGGTTTTATGAATTCGAATTAAAGCTGGCACAAGGGTTGTTTTTTTGTTCGGGAAGGGACAAATGATCATTATTCATTATTCATTATTCCAATTAGCAACTGAAATACGTAGGCTGGCGCTAACTAGCACGAAGATCGGCAATTGCACCAATTGGTTATTATCATAACATCAGCCCATGTCGTGCCCAATAAGCCACCAATTGAAAGCAACGAAGACGACCTCGATACGCTGCCCCCGCGAACCCAACGTTGCACTCATCTAAGACAGCATTTTATAGTCAGTTTAATGCTAATTGGATCTAAATTAATAAAGACCATTTTTAGATGTTAAATTTTGTTTTTTTTAATCAATCCTTTCAAGGTCTTGATGATTTATACACCAAAATATACAATTCTATTCATTCACTAATACAAAATTATGTAAAGTAAAATAAGAAAAATATTTAGACCCCGCAAATTTAGCCTATAAATATATTTCCAACAACGAAATAATGAAAAAAGTATTGGAAAATTGTAACAGCTTTGTTTGTTGACAGGCATTTTACTTTCCTGATACAAATTTTAGTTTGGCTTGGAGTCATTGAATTGCTGGTTGAGGTTTCAATTGTACCGATCCACCGGCTAACTTTGGCCAAAAAACGTTGCACCGTCAACAACAGGCTTTGCCCCAAAGGGCCCAATCAAATATACTGAGAACAATCACTGGAGTACCCTGGTATATCCGACATAAAAATATACAAAGAGACCTAAATATCAAATATTGCAAAGAACAATTGAAAATGGAAGAAGTCAAAGCAAAAAAAATGTACCTGTGCGACTGACTTAGATTCAAAAATCTTTTGCGCGAGTTACCATCAGTGGCTCGGGGTAACTATGATTCCATACCAGTATTATTTTTGTTTGGAGGTTGAGTGTGTTCTAAGAAAACACGTCTTCGTTGGTTGACTTTTACAGTAGGAATGTTTATTGCTGCTCACAAGCAGCTCTTATATATGTATGTGTGTTTTGCTACGTTCTTTCGCAAGTATATCGCTCTGTACCTGTCTTCCACACACTTTTGTGAGTTGTATGTGTTACTGGTGCCCAGAGTCCTGGTTGATGGCATAGGCGTAGTGCGTGAAGGCTCCAGGGGAACACTGAAAGTGGTAACCTGCGCGACCCTTTCAGAAATTAACAAGAGGTTGAGGTCTTCGATGGGGGCGTGACATACAGCAGGTTCGAACCGAAGTCGAGGACTCACATTTTTTTTCGCGCGGCTCCCACTGCATAACGTACAGACCACCTCCCGCCCAACCGACCGAGGGGCGGTGCTGTTTATCGTACGGCTCGGAACGCGGGGATAGATCCGAGAGAATAAAGTTTAGAAAAGATTACGAGGAAAAAGAGGAGTTCGTTTGTTACTCTGAAAGGTAGGTGAGAATTGAGGATTTGATAGAAGTGGACGTGCAGAGTGAAGTAATAGAGTATAGGTAATTGTAGTCAGAACATAAAACCCTGTAAGGCTCATGCTGGGCATATGTAGATCTACAACAACTTAGAAATAGGGGCTAAAATTTCTAGTACGTCTATTTGGAATGTTAAATGTTAGTCGTGTTAGTAGATGCTGGCTGTCTACATTTCCATTAATAAGGTTATAAAGGAAAACGACCTCCAGCATCTTTCTACGATTGGTTAGGGAAGGTAAATTAATTAGAAGGAGTCTGTTAGAATAAGATGGGAGGTGAATATTTGCAGAGTAGAGTCCCCTAAGAGTAAACATCAAGAAATTCTTTTGAACGGATTCAATGCGATCTTGATGAACCCCATACTGAGGGCTCCAGACGCTTACCCGTACTCCACAATTGGACGTACTAAAGATACGTATATGGTTTTGGTAATATAAGGGTCATTGAATTCCTTAGACCGTCTTTTAATGAAACTAAGCACGCCTTTGGCTTTATTAACCATCGTAGAAATATGGTCGGAAAATTTAAGTTTAACATCTATTAGGACACCAAGATTGTTAACCTGGGTTAATCTATCTAAGGAAATCCCATAGAGAAAGTATGTGGCCTGGTTAGGGCACGAACGATAAAAAGACATAAGCTTACATTTTGACCCATTAAGTTTAAGAGTTTTTTTTTATATTTTTGATCCATTTTTTTTTTTTTTTTTTTATAATAAAAATTGTATTTATTTACATAGAAGTTTACTGTTACTGTTTGTAGTAACTTATACTGCAGAGTATCATAATTTCAATAGAATATTTTTATATTTACATACTTCAACTTATAATTAGGGAGACTAGAGGCATGAATTAATTTTATCAATTAACTTATGTATCTTCTAGGCAGATCTGTTGGGTGAATGCGCAGGAGCCTCCTTCTCGCCCTCAGTCCCAATACACGTTTCCTCATCAAGAGTTTTTGGTGGATTCCCAATTTATTAACGTACGCGGTTGCGTGTTTATTTATGACATCACCAATCCTTGGTACCTTCAGCTCTTTTTCAATGTCTTTGTTGCGGATGTACCAAGCCGCTCCAGATAGTTTACGCAAGATTTGCGACTGAGCCACACGAATTTTGTTGAGGTGCGACTTTGCGGCGATGCCATACACTTGGATGCCATATTTCCTTGTTGGAAACTGAAATTTTGTTTCCAGGCCTAAGGAGCCAAGCCATGCTGTTCGCCTTTGTTTTCAGCCGCCGAGTTATATCCGTTACATGGCGTTGAAATGTAAGTCGCTTATCCAGAGTGACACCGAGATATTTGTGGGCGTTCGATTGTGTGAGGAGCTCTCCATGCAGAAACACACCAGGTGATGTGTCTTTTCTCAGGGTGTACGTCACGGAAACACACTTTTCCGGATTGACTGCAATGTTCCAGCGTAGGGCCCAGTTCTCAAATTTTTTTAGATAAAGCTGAAGCGTATCAGTGGCTGTATAGACGCAAGTATCTCTGGCCAGGACTGCAGTGTCATCAGCAAAAGTGGCAACTAGCAGGTCATTGGGATCTGCGACATGTTGTCAGCTGAGGGCATGTCGTGCGTATACAGGCTATATAGTGTTGGACCTAACACACTTCCCTGGGGTACACCTGCTCTGACTCTTTTTGTTTGGGAGGACAGTCCGTCCTGTACTACTTAAAGGATCGCTTGTGGAGGAAGCTTTTTATTATCAAAAAGAGCTGAGGATTTAGTAGCCTTTTAAGCTTGTGCAGAAGTCCTTCATGCCACACTCTGTCGAAAGCCTGCTGGATGTCCAGAAAAGCTCCAACGACGTACTCCTTTCCATGGAAACCTTCCAGTATAAAATGTACTACGCGGTGTAGCTGTTCAGGTGTGCCATGCCTGAGTCTAAAACCAAACTGAAACTTCGGAATAGCTTTCTGGACCTTTCGGGACTCGAGCAATCTTCTCAGGATGCACCTCTCAAGTAATTTGCCAAATGCTGGAAGCAGGCTTATTGGGCGATAGGAGTCTACTTCCTCTGCTGGCTTCCCACTTTTATGGAGCATAATGATATTCGCCTTCTTCCAGGCGCTTGGGAAGTGTCCCAGTCGAAGAGCAGAGTTGAAAATTAGTACAAGGAATAACAAAGCTCTGTGGGGCATCAGCTTAATGGAGCGGTTGTCGATGTGATCCGCACCAGGAGCCTTGTTATTGCGAAGGGATTTTATATCATCTTCCAATTCCGTGAGTTTAATAGGCTTAACAGGAAGAGCCATCTGCAATGGGGCTTCTAGGGATTCAGCAACCAGTTGTTCTCGTCTTGGCGATGCTGTCTCGAACGGCTGGAATCTTTCCTCCAGGTTTCTGGCAAACGCTTCAGCTCTGTCCAGAGGTGATTTTGCCCAAGTGCCATCTGGGTTACGAACTGGAAACTTTGGAGCAACTTGTCTCTAGAATCTCTTCGTGAGCTTCCAGAGCGCGAATTTTGAGTTTTCATCGGCAGTAACTTTCCCCAGGAACGCGTCAGTTGCTTCTCTTTTCAGTATGGCTAGTACTTTTCTCACCCGATTTGATATCCTTCGGTACAGTCTGTCAATCATTGGTCCTGATGAACTCACGCCGGAGACGTTTCTTGAGAGTTAAAAGTCCTACTGCTTCCGGAGAGAGAGCGATGGTGCTACGCACGTTGCGTAGGTGAACTGCGCCGCCAGGAGCTGCAATTTGAGCTGCATCTTTGATCTTCTTCGTAAAAGTTTCAACCGCTTTCTCGATATCGTCTGCTGTATTAATCTCTGTATTGAGGTTAAAGGCATTGTTAAGTTCGTACTGAAACAGCCTTATATTCGCACCAGGTGGAACGAGCATCCTAATAGGGGCGGTACTATAAGGAGACGTTGTTAGTGAAGCGATCAGCGGCAAGTGATCAGAAGATAGGTCATACTCTTCGCGATTCTGATAGTAGACTGTTAGCTATACCTTTGTACAAGAAGAAGTCGATACATGAAGGTACATTCCTCGTGTTATACGGGTAGTGAGTGGGTCTGCCTGTAGCCAGAACTTGAGTTGAGCTGCCGGAAATAACATCGTGAATTGTTGAGCCTCGCGCATTCGCTCCTATACTACCCCAGAGGCGATGTTTAGCGTTAAAATCACCTCCAATGATAAACTTTTGACCATGTTGACTAAGGAGATTATCAAACTCAGAGGAATTCCAAGGCCGGCCTGGAGGAAGGTACACAGCTGACACCGTAATTTCGCCCAAATTAGTGGAAATTTTTACCGTCGCCATTTGTACGTGATTCGTTGTGATCGAATGCAGGTGATAGTGCACTAATCCCTGCCGGATTAGGATACAAGCTCCTCCTCTGGGGCGACCTCCTGGGTGATCTGCTCGATAGCAGCTGTAACCTATCATATTGAGGTAGGATCCGACGTGTAGGAGTGTCTCTGAAATAAGCATAACATCAATTTCGTGCTTGCTGAGAAACCCCTTAAGCTCATTAGCATTTGGGATAATGCTACGAGCGTTCCAGGCTCCGAGGCGCAGTTCACAAGTCATTAATTGCGCTGCGTCAACGACTTAGAACCTCTGAGTTCTTTGATCTCCTCAAATAGCTCAGCGATGGTTTTTTGAAGACCAGCAATGGTCTGCTGCATTGATATGATGACTTGTGCGAGGGAGCCATCAATTACCGTTTGGCTAGGATGTTGAGGTTGACCTGCGTTTGTTGCAGGAGCAAACGCAGCATTCGGAAAAGTCTGGAGCCTTGCGTTTGAGAAAGCATTTCGCTGTTGGGAGTATTTTCCGTCAGGTCGCGTGCTCTGCTGTCCAGTTCTAGTCGCATCTGCATACGATAGGCCCTGCCGCACGATTGAGGTTGGAATAGCTTGTTGCTTGATGTTGCGCATGGGCTGTGGGTATTCTACGCGGGTCATGGGAGTAATGTTCATCCCAGTTTTTCGGCTTTTGAGCCTCTGGACGTAAATTCTGCAGCCCTTGTAAGTTGCCTCATGTTTTCCTTGGCAATTAACGCACTCCAGGTCATCATAGGTCTTTGCCTGGCATTGACTGGAACCAGTCCAATGAGGCAAACTGCATCTACCACATCTGGGCTCTTTGGTGCAATAGTTTTTGGTGTGATCAAAGCCAAAACATCGGTAACACTGACGCAAATATACATTTTTTCTCGGCAGTTCTACTCTGACTCTTTGACGGCCAACTTTGTTTATTTTTAGAGCTTCTCTGCCTTTCCAAGGCAGGTACGTCACTGACAGCAAGTACTGTTATTTGACTAGGTTTTGGTGACGTCTTTGTCACTGGAGTTTGAGCTTGTCGAGATTCTTCCTCTGCAACGGTTTCGACCTGGAGAATGTCCATGCTATTTTCGCCTTCTTGACAGTCATCATGGTTTGCAAGAGCAGCAAATCTATTTAAAGCGAGATGGTTTCGATTATGTTCGATTACATGCGCCATTTTTTTTTAACTTTTCGGTGAGGTTGGTAGGCTTCTCTTCTTGGAAGGAACTTTTTGCCAAGAGACTGAAGCCGGCTGGAATGTGAGCGTATTACTATTTTTTTCAATTTGAGGTAATAGGCGACTATATCCAACTGTTATCTGGTTAAGATTGTTTAATTGGCTTGGGCTGCTAACCATAAGATGCTCCCTGCCAGTTGTGCTAGGCGGGGGCATGCTCTGAAAGGAGTGTCCTGTAGGTGGAACTTCTTGGAAGCTATCAGCACCTAAAACGACTTCCGACATCTCGGATTCGAATCGACCATACTTCTCTTGAAGCACCTCTTTTTTTTTTTAAATTCCTCGATGAAATATAATTTGATTATTTTGCCAAAAACTTATATTTTTTCTTTTTTTTGTCGGAAAATATTTAATGAAAATAAAATCAAACTGATCCCTTTCTCAATGATGATTCGACTCTCTTGTTAATCGAACTGTGAATGGCAACAGCAACTTTAATTATTGAGTTCTTTTGTATACTGTAAATTACAATATCGATTTAATCAATTCATATGTATGTAAATAAACACAGCTGTTTGGCTGTAGGGCCGTAGTTCGATAAGCTCACAAAAATTGGATCACACTGGTAAAGTAAAAACTTTTTTGGTCATCAAACATGTTTTTCGATCTGAGTTACGCTTAAGGGAAATATAGCTGTGAAAAATATATCGGTAAGTCAATAATACAACGTCTCTAAAACATGAATGTGCTTCTACTATTATTCCATCACAACTGAACATTTATTTTATAATTATTTTGTTTGATTGTCACGTTTCATTAATGAGCACAAATGATATCCACACGTAAACGTATTGAAATAATTTTCTGTTTGGCCGGACTACTGGTGTTCCTATTTCGCACTTTGTTTAACTATTCATTATCTGGTATGACAGTATGTACATAATTAGCTCCGTGTGAATTTAATGTTTATATAAAAGTATTTATTATCCTATAAGGCAAATCGATCTACTAAGCAAAAGACCAACTCGGTTCCAGTTCTCATCACAGTGTTTTACGAGGCCTTATGTCCTGACTCAAAGTATTTTCTTAGTAAGCAAATGCTGCCAGCTTTTAAGATGGCTGGTTCCATTATGGATGTAAAACTGGTTCCTTATGGTAAGGCTACAACAAGCGAATCCGGCGGTAATTTAACTTTTGAATGTCAGCATGGTCCAACGGAGTGCAAAGCAAATATTTATCATGCATGTGCAGTGGATATAATTAAGGACCCACTGGTACGACTAGAAGTAATATCATGTATGATTCAGGACAACCGTATTCCACAAACTGCTTTCCAAAAGGTTAGTTACTAACCCTTACAGGGTATATACTTCAGGTAAAAAGATTTTAATAATACTGACACAAAATTAAGTAGATAGTAGATTAATAGTTTCTTATACGGAATGGGCTCATTACATCCAAGAGGGTATTTTATAGAGCTTGGCAGCAAAAAAAAAGCTGAAATTTTTGTACTTATTATTATGTCCGAGATGGATTTAATAGAAATTCTAAGATGGAATTTGAGACAGGAAAATTAGACACCAATTCCTAATTAATGGATATTTTTAGGCTTAGGAAAAAGCTTCTTCGAAGATGTTAAACGAAGTTATGGTTATCAAAAATCAGGTCCGTTCCGTAAATAAGGTTTCGAATCAGTCAGGGAGGCTCTGTCCCATGATGCGTTAGGCACCCTAAACACTTACACCCCGTCGTGTAGTAATTCTCATATCCTAACTGACATCCAGAAATTGCGTAAAACGAACACACAAAAAAATTCACAGTCGTGTTTTCCTTAGCACAATACCGCCAACCCGTAGAGCAACTAAATTTTAATTTAAATGAATTATATTAGCCAACGTTTAGCTTACTTTACTAGTCCGATGTTCTGGCCAAAGCGGGTCTAGAATAATGTGCCTCCAAGAGTGGAATCAACTAAAATCAGCAAAAGAACACCATCGCGGAAGGCATATAAAAGCTAAGATCAAAGGCCGTATGTTGAAGTTTGTCCATTGTACCAAACAGTATAGATATTATTTGAGCACATATCTTTTAATCGGCCCCATTATTACTACGGATGGTAAGAAGAAACAGGTATCTGAAAATTCAAATCGTATACGAGAAGTCATCGAAAAAATAACAACTATTTTTTATTATTATTTTTTATTCTAATCAATATCCTTATTTGGGAATAGATGTTTGAACTATTTTTGATCTCTTGCCACCAAGTATGGAGATATCTGCATATCATTGCAGTTCCGAACAGACATTTTTAGAACATTTTACGAGTCGAAATGTTGCACACGCTAACACACGCTGTCATAAGTATGAGGATTGGAATGAGAAACTCATAAGCATTTGTTGTATTTGTGCATTTTTGCACTCATGTCAGCACTACTAGCTTACACGCAGCACAGTATTATATGCTTTTTGTCCTTACATGTGATTTCAAAATTGTTAAGAGCATTGTTTTTGTTAGGCGATAGGTTTTCCCGCCAAAATTCTTTGACATTAGTTCGCGTAGGTTTTCCCACCAAAATTCTTTGACATTAATTCGCGTGATGATATAGCAAAATGTGACGAACGAACGAAATTATGATATCCGTTCTCGAGCTGTAAACTTTAATAAAAAGCACAGGGTTCTTCTCTTTATAGCTAACTGTTTTGTAACACAATTTAATTAACACCGTATTGCTTCGCGACACTTATTTACTTATTACTCATTTCACTTACTTACTTATTTTAAGTACCCAAATATATAATTATTCCATTTTCTACCCTCTATTTCTTTTTGGAGTTCTCTCTTTTGCATAAGCCTTATTTGAAACAGCTTTTGCTTTTCTTGGATCCCTTTACCTCTTTTACCAGCTCGTAGGTACGAATTTTTTGTATTTATTTTTTTGTTTAATTATTCCCTAAAATGAAGTTCCATAATGTCTGTGATATGAAATCAAGCAAGAAGCCGATTTCTGTTAAGTGCCTAGCATGTGTAAAAACGTTTCCCAGTGTTCTGACTTTAACGCCTCAGTTTCGGATACCATATTTCGCAGTGCTGGCCTCCACTTTCCACTGTTGTACTGAATGAAATTTGACATTTCATGCTGTTAAAAAAAAATTTTTGGATCAGCCTTATATACACACTTTTTAATCAGCCAATGTCATTTTTCAAGCAGCTTTTTCCGAACACCCGTTTTTAATGGATTTTCTGAAGGTAAAATCAGTATATTCGCCAGGTCCTGATGGAGTACCAGGCTGCGTTCTTAAAAACTGCGCCATGCCATAATTCAAATCGCTTCAAAAATTGTGTCCTTATCTTTGGAAATTTCAATCTTTCTCCATATATGGAAGAAATCTTTTCTAATGCCTTAGCAAAAAAGGGGAAAAATACGATGTTACAAATTTTAGAGGCAACTCTTAATAATCAGCAATTTCAAAGCTTTTGAAAAGTTGATCACCCCATACTTACAACACCTCTGAAGTTCAACTTTTTTTTCCATAGCTTCCGAAATGGCCTTCACTCCTTTTGATTAAACTCAACTTTTTGAATAGTGTTGAAATCAGACTAAAGCTTACATTAGGCAGAAGAAGATTTATATTGAAGACAAAGCCTAACGTGGTGTACATACATAAGTACCACTAAGTACTAGTCACTAATAAGCTGAATAGAATCTGATTTGCCAAAATAATTATCGCTTTGTCATAATATATAGCAAAACTTAATACCAAAAAAACTATTTTTCTCGGTTTGTTAAGAAAATACCCTTATCGGACAACATAAGCGAATTATGCTTTTGGCTAAAGAAATGTCAAAAGCTTTTGAAAAAGCTTTATTGTGCAAACCAATGGGATGCTCTGCTAATTACGGGCTATTACAAATGATTACATTATTATACATATATTAAAAGCATCGTACCATTAAACAAGTAATCGAAGCACCTACGAAATCCGAACTGGACTCAAACACAGGGAACTGCCGTCTCCCAGGCAGTTAGCGGGTATTGATTATAGGTCTTACGTATAATATAAACCTTATACTTCAGCAAAACGTACTCAAATCGTACCTATTTAACCAAATTTACATGTTGCCTCGACAATAATTGCTAAACTAAAGAATGTGACATCTTGGTACCACAAGCAAGCGGGGTATACGGGAGATACCTATATCAGTAACCAGTAACTAATGACATCTACTTTCGCCAATGACACAGTTATCGTAAGTCACTCAAAATGTCCACTACCCCAATTGGACCCAATTGGAAAAATAGTTATCTGATATGCACATAAAAGTGAACAAGCTAGCATGCAAAAATATTACCTTCACTCTTAACAAAAAAATTGTCAACCAATTTTAATTAACAACATATTGATTCCATCTGCAAATTAAGTCAAGCAGATCAAAGCAAAGCGCCAACAAATAAAAAATAAGTCCCGACACTTTCATTGACTCGTAAATTACCGCTCTTCACTAAGGTTAAACACTTTACTTTACTTAAGTTCTTTAACACACTGTTATAAAGGTTTGAAAACATGGACTAAGTGCAACGCCAGTAACAGCAACATAGAGCTGATTCAAAGAGCACAGTTAAAAGTGCAAGAAGTATAACCAAAGCGGCATGGTACATCCGGAATACGCACATCCACACAGATCTTAAAATCTTGTAAATAAAATAAGATATTCCCCAACTATAAGCCAAATACATATACAAATAACCAACTTACCCCACCCCACCTACGCTAATAAATTTTTTCCCCGTATCCAGATATTTCTCATTTAGTCTACTATTCAAACTTTTACAAAATTTTGTATGCAATGGTTTTCGGTGCAACACTAAATTATTTTTCTTGCTGGTAAAAATTTAAGAATTTACCCAAAAAGTGTAATTAAATATTGCAAAGAACAATTGAAAATGGAAGAAGTCAAAGCAAAAAAAATGTACCTGTGCGACTGACTTAGATTCAAAAATCTTTTGCGCGAGTTACCATCAGTGGCTCGGGGTAACTATGATTCCTTACCAGTATTATTTTTGTTTGGAGGTTGAGTGTGTTCTAAGAAAACACGTCTTCGTTGGTTGACTTTTACAGTAGGAATGTTTATTGCTGCTCACAAGCAGCTCTTATATATGTATGTGTGTTTTGCTACGTTCTTTCGCAAGTATATCGCTCTGTACCTGTCTTCCACACACTTTTGTGAGTTGTATGTGTTACTGGTGCCCAGAGTCCTGGTTGATGGCATAGGCGTAGTGCGTGAAGGCTCCAGGGGAACACTGAAAGTGGTAACCTGCGCGACCCTTTCAGAAATTAACAAGAGGTTGAGGTCTTCGATGGGGGCGTGACATACAGCAGGTTCGAACCGAAGTCGAGGACTCACATTTTTTTTCGCGCGGCTCCCACTGCATAACGTACAGACCACCTCCCGCCCAACCGACCGAGGGGCGGTGCTGTTTATTCTACGGCTCGGAACGCGGGGATAGATCCGAGAGAATAAAGTTTAGAAAAGATTACGAGGAAAAAGAGGAGTTCGTTTGTTACTCTGAAAGGTAGGTGAGAATTGAGGATTTGATAGAAGTGGACGTGCAGAGTGAAGTAATAGAGTATAGGTAATTGTAGTCAGAACATAAAACCCTGTAAGGCTCATGCTGGGCATATGTAGATCTACAACAACTTAGAAATAGGGGCTAAAATTTCTAGTACGTCTATTTGGAATGTTAAATGTTAGTCGTGTTAGTAGATGCTGACTGTCTACATTTCCATTAATAAGGTTATAAAGGAAAACGACCTCCAGCATCTTTCTACGATTGGTTAGGGAAGGTAAATTAATTAGAAGGAGTCTGTTAGAATAAGATGGGAGGTGAATATTTGCAGAGTAGAGTCCCCTAAGAGTAAACATCAAGAAATTCTTTTGAACGGATTCAATGCGATCTTGATGAACCCCATACTGAGGGCTCCAGACGCTTACCCGTACTCCACAATTGGACGTACTAAAGATACGTATAAGGTTTTGGTAATATAAGGGTCATTGAATTCCTTAGACCGTCTTTTAATGAAGCTAAGCACGCCTTTGGCTTTATTAACCATCGTAGAAATATGGTCGGAAAATTTAAGTTTAACATCTATTAGGACACCAAGATTGTTAGCCTGGGTTATCTATCTAAGGAAATGCCATAGAGAAAGTCTGTGGCCTGGTAGGGCACGAACGATAAAAAGACATAAGCTTACATTTTGACCCATTAAGTTTAAGAGTTTTTTTTTTATATTTTTGATCCATAAACATTGATGTTTAAAGTTTACTTAAACTTTTTTTGCCCACGGTATGAAGGAAGCAAAGCATACAATTTTTTTATAAATAAAAAATATGACAAATAAATATCCATCCTTTGTGCTGCCGCTGTCAGCTTGACTCGGGACTTGGACTGACTGACTATGTAAGAACTTTAAAATAATAAGAAATTTTTAAACAAATTATGAGTAAGTTATTTATTTATGTCGAAATGGCAACAGCAACTTTAATTATTGAGTTCTTTTGTATACTGTAAATTACAATATCGATTTAATCAATTCATATGTATGTAAATAAACACAGCTGTTTGGCTGTAGGGCCGTAGTTCGATAAGCTCACAAAAATTGGATCACACTGGTAAAGTAAAAACTTTTTTGGTCATCAAACATGTTTTTCGATCTGAGTTACGCTTAAGGGAAATATAGCTGTGAAAAATATATCGATAAGTCAATAATACAACGTCTCTAAAACATGAATGTGCTTCTACTATTATTCCATCACAACTGAACATTTATTTTATAATATTTTGTTTGATTGTCACGTTTCATTAATGAGCACAAATGATATCCACACGTAAACGTATTGTAATAATTTTCTGTTTGGCCGGACTACTGGTGTTCCTATTTCGCACTTTGTTTAACTATTCATTATCTGGTTCGACAGTATGTACATAATTAGCTCCGTGTGAATTTAATGTTTATATAAAAGTATTTATTATCCTATAAGGCAAATCGATCTACTAAGCAAAAGACCAACTCGGTTCCAGTTCTCATCACAGTGTTTTACGAGGCCTTATGTCCTGACTCAAAGTATTTTCTTAGTAAGCAAATGCTGCCAGCTTTTAAGATGGCTGGTTCCATTATGGATGTAAAACTGGTTCCTTATGGTAAGGCTACAACAAGCGAATCCGGCGGTAATTTAACTTTTGAATGTCAGCATGGTCCAACGGAGTGCAAAGCAAATATTTATCATGCATGTGCAGTGGATATAATTAAGGACCCACTGGTACGACTAGAAGTAATATCATGTATGATTCAGGACAACCGTATTCCACAAACTGCTTTCCAAAAGGTTAGTTACTAACCCTTACAGGGTATATACTTCAGGTAAAAAGATTTTAATAATACTGACACAAAATTAAGTAGATACATATTTCAAAAACTTATAAAGGTAAATAATGCCCTTTAGTTCAGAAATTCATTGCCCGTAACTTTCCTTGTAGCAACAACTTTTATTAAAAAAGCAAAACCAATCAAACGTAAGAATTTTAAAAGGATCGAACATTTGGGTAAAAATTAAATTAGCTTACAAATATTTAAAAATAATATCAAAAATATTTAGATATTATTATTTTTATTATTATTTATTATTTAGATTATTATTATTTTTATTTAGTCCTCAGAAAATTAGAAGGTAAAATGGTTTTTTTGCACACTTTCTTTTAAAATGTTTCGATTTGGCTGAAATTTGTTTCGCAGGTGTACATATATGCACAGGTTGCACGCAGGTTGATGGTACGTGGATCATGGTAAACTTTGTTTTCATTCTCGGTATGTGTCCAACCATAGGGTACCAGATTTCTGATCTGTTTGTTGTCGTTAATCATCAAGTCATCTGACAGCTGGACCAAGTAGGTGCCCTCTACGTAAAGTTGTTACAAGGTATGTTACCTTTTTAGTTTGGTAGTATCGTCCATTTATTCTAATTTTGGTACAAGGCTTGCGTTTGCTAAAATTATACAGCGCATTATTTCATTTCCTGAACTAGTTTTGGAAAACAATTTAAGTTTCTTTTGTTACCCCAGAAGTTCCATAGTGAGTTTTACTGCTTGATTTAGATAGTTGCTTTATATACCGACGTTGGGCGTTTTTAGCCTCTTGAATAAGCGCATTGCAGAGTTTACGTGAAGCATTTTCTAATCTTTTACGATTTGCGATCTATGAACTTGCCACTTCCGTCGCATACGTCGTTTTTAAAGAACAAGCCCCTCGATGTCTACGTTTGTCATCCTGGGTCTGCGAGGTGCGCTCTCTATTTGGGGCGTAGAGATTCGGGCAACTTTAGCTAAGACACTCTCCAGGGTGTTTGCTGGGGATTCAATATCGTTATCCAAGTTTAGCCTTGAATTCAGCTAAATGTATGAACTTATATATATTTTGCTGTATTTGACCCAGTTTGTTCTCATTTAATGTAAGTCTCAGGGCGCTGGAGGAAGTTCAGATTTAAAAGACTAGCGAGTGGTCAGATGGTAGATTCGGCATTAATGAGTTTCCGAGGAAATTTTATAGTGATTGCGAAGTCGATCAAATCAAATTCGGGTTGATTGGCTAGTATGATGATGGTGGTCTGCCTGAAGAGACGTAGTCAAGCTTTCTATTTGAAGTTGTATTTAGCAGTAAAATGTTTTTCCGATAGTAGCTTGATGTCAATATGATTTTCATGAAGGAATTGAGTTATTTAAAGTTTATGAGACTACTGTGGTTGTTTTTGATGGTACAGGTGTATTCTGTGCGTTATGGAGGCGTGCAGATGTTACTCGGTGATGAATCCGGCTTTTGAGGTCTTTGTATATTAAACAGCCTGTATATTTTGCTGTGTGGTTACTACAATTTCCGCAATTTTTGGTGCTGGGATCGCTTTCGTTTTTCGTGCAATAAACAGAGTCATAAAGCTCTCGACAGACGTCACAAACTGTCTTCAAACAAACTGCTATTTTACGGTAATTTTACGATGCAGAAGAAACTGTAGCTTGTAAATAAGGTGCACTTCATGTATCCTAATAGCTTTAGTGTGAGGTTTATTTATTTAGTAACAATTTAACAAAGATCTGCTAAATATGAATACAAATATAATTATAACTACAATATAACTATTCTAGAAGGTATTCTATGATTTTTTAATTTATTAACATTAAGAGAGAGTACAGGGGATAGAGTATGTGATAAGAGGTTATAGTTTGTACAAATAGTGCGAAAGGGGTCGTGTTCAGCGTAGTTGGATCTGCAACCTGGTTTTCCTATTAGGGATGAAAAAATATAGTTGGTTTAGAAGGTGTTTAGAATCAACCATGCCATGGATTATCATGTGTAGAAACATGACCCCAGCACAGGTGCGGCGCTCCTTCAATGGAGGTAACTTTAACAATTTAAGCCTGCAACGGTACGGCGGGAGACGATTATCAGGATCCCAGTTTTAGTATTTTAGTGCAAATAACAGAAACTGCTTTTGCACCGACTCAATTCTATTTTGGTGAGAGGAGTATTGAGGACTCCAAACGCACGAGCAATATTCAAGGATAGGACAAACTAGGGTGATATACAGGGATTTGGTGGTGAAAGGATCGTTAAATTCTTAAGACCATCGCTTAATAAAGGCTAACATTCCTCTGGCTTAAGTTTATGATCAAAAAGAACTCCAAGACCATTGATTGTGGAAACACGATCAAGGACGTGATTTCCGACAGAGTAAGATACAATAAGCGGCACACTGCGATGGAATGTCATAAGTTTGCATATAGAGCAGTTTAGGAACAGAAGATTACTTGAGCACCACAAATAGAGTTTGTCAATGTCTAGTTGCAGATGCCTATGCAGGAAATTTTCCGAGAATTAATAGCATAACTTGACATCATCAGCATACATAAGCGTAGAGGCATAACCAATCACATTGGGAGATCGTTCACAACAGTGGTCCTAGATGACTACCCTGAGGGACACCCGATGAAACATGGATGACCTTCAACTTGGTAGATTTAAATAGGACACGCTGAGTTCGATCTGAAAGGTAGGAAGCAACCCACATCAGGATATTTGATGGAAAACCAATAAGCCAGAGTTTCCGTAGCAAGAGCTGATGATTAACTGAATCAAATGCTTTGCTGAAGTCAGTATAAATCACATCAGTTTGCAAGCGATGTTGAAAACCTCGGTTGATTATCGACGAAAATTCAAGTAGATTAGTTGTTGTCGAGCGAACCTTGACAAAACCATGCTGTGCAGGTGAGATTATGCTCTTGCATGCATGTTGCAGCTACGATGTGATGAGTTTCTCAAGAAGTTTGGGAATCGCAGAAAGCTTAGCAATGCCGCGGTAGTTCTCAATGGAAGCCATAGAGCCTTTTTTATGAATTGGTATAAGGTATGATTCATTCCATAATTTAGGTAGGGAAGTTTGCTCCAAGGATAGGTTAAATAGTATAGTAAGAGGTAAGGTAAAACAAGTGAGAAAAGTTATCTTCGGCTTGCCGAAGATGGTATACCCTTGAAAACAAAAAAGTTTTCCATACAAAGACTTGTTTTCATATCGGTCGTTTGTATGCCAGCTATATGATATAGTGGTCCGATCCAAACCAAACTTTCACAAATCGTGTATGGCTATATCAAATAAATAAATGTTGAATTCAGTTGCAATAGCTTGGAAAACAAAAAAGTTTCCCATACAAAGACTTGTTTTTATATCGGTCGTTTGTATGGCAGCTATATGATATAGTGGTCCGATCCGGATCAAACTTTTAAAAATCATGTATGCCTATGTCAAATGAATAATTGTTTAATTCAGTTGCAATAGCTTGGAAAACAAAAAAGTTTCCCATACAAAGACTTATTTTCATATCGGTCGTTTGTATGGCAGCTATATGATATAGTAGTCCGATCCGGACCAAACTTTTACAAATCATGTATGCCTATGTCAAATGAATAATTGTTGAATTCAGTTGCAATAGCTTGGAAAAGAAAAAAGTTTCCCATACAAAGACTTGTTTTCATATCGGTCGTTTGTATGGCAGCTATATGATATAGTGGTCCGATCCGACCGATTCCTAAACTTGATCTGCGTGCAACAAATTTCAAATTTCTGGTAAAAATTTCAAAACGCTAGCTTTAAAATTACTGTCTATTTTTTGCATAGAAACAGACGGACAGACGGACATGGCTATATCGACTCGGCTGTTGATGTTGATCAAGAATATATATACTTTGTGGGGTCGGAGATGCTTCCTTCTGCCTGTTACATACATTTGCACCATATTATGATACCCTTTTTACCCATTTTCAACAGGTACAGGGTATAAAAAAATATGTGCTTCCAAGTAATCATGAACGACAAGTGGAAGTTTAGATATTTCGTTCAGATGTAAGAGACGCGAGAGCTTATTTCCAAATATATTTAATAATTATTATAAATATAATATTTATTCTTGGAAGTAAGTCAAGGTTTCTGCTTAAATCTTAATCAACAAAATTTAAAAATTTCAAATCTCGTAACCAAAACTTCACTCTAATTTTGCTTACCGTTTTTTGTATTTTATGGAAAATATAAAATTTTATGTATCCTTTTCTTTCAGTGCGTTAAAAAAAACAATTTCAGGAACACTGAGCTTATACAAAAATGTTTTGATAGCGATCATGGATTAGAATTGCTTAAAATGAATGGAGAAATGACACATGCACTACGACCACCAATAAAGTTTATTCCAACCATTACTTTAGATGGGTCTCAAGGTAAACAGGCGTTGATTTTAAAGGATATACTTTCGGAAGTATGCAATACGTTAGGCGATACAAAGAAATATATAAATATATGTAAATAATATTTAAAAAATTGTATTTAATTTAGTACATTTATAACAAAAAAATATGTGTCCCATTGATACTTGTTATTAAATATTTTATTTTATTCACAAATGTTTAATAAAAATTACTTTTACACACTTTAGATTTATATATTATCGTTGTGGAACTAAACGCCGTTTGTTATGTCGACACCATTTATTTATCCTTTTGAGTTTAGACTTATTTAAAATCATTTCCTGTTAAGCTTATTTTTGGTTTATGTAAAGGTGTGCGTACACCTTGCACCAACACGCATGATCTTAGAACTTACAATTATAGGTCTACAATACTTAAAATCTTTTCTAAACTTGTTCTGGGCTATGGAACTTGAGTCAGTCATATTTTTGCTAACCACGCAATCACACGAGAATATTATCGACTCTAACAAAAGAATAGATTACTCAGGTATTCGGTGAATCAATAAAAACAGATCAAACTTATATCGACGGTCCGATTTATAATCATAAAAAATTTCTAGTCCTTTGAGCCGGATCGCCGTAAAGGCTTTTAAAATCGGGATTCTTCAATAACTTGGCATTTGAGAGGTAACACATAGTGTTTCTAATTGTGTAGTATCTCAACCTAACCATGTTCGCCATGATTTAATGTAATTCAAAGCCACTATAACTCGGGCGAACAACGGTGCGGCTCGGTTTGCTGAGGAAAATCGGTCAATTTCTATTTAAGACACGTTTAGAGAAAATACAGGACAGTTATCTACATTTTTTCCAACTGGTAACAGAAACTCCACACGTTCCAGAATGAAGCTGATTGGGAGAACCCTGACGATGACTCCGATGTGTATGAGCAGAAACAGCGAAACTGCGGGAGCTGATCTTCAGTTAAAACGCATCGAACTTCCCATGTTTTTGGAATCATTAACCGGATATGTTTAAGGGATCCATGGGCAACAAGCAGAGGCTTAGCGACTACCAACGTTTCAATTACCAACAATCATAATTAAGAATTTGAATCAAAAGTTAAGATTCCTAATATCGTGTCCGGAAACAAAAGAAGGCACGAGTTTAGAATCTTTCTTCTTGAAACATTAAATACAAAAATAAACGGAACAGAATTTTTTTTCTTTGTCTTAATACCAGATATGGATGATAGTGACAGAGT